>JAFIRS010001461.1:0-354983 GCA_018342105.1 Gonioctena quinquepunctata | reverse complement strand
ACATTTTGCTCTAAAAATAAGGTCACAACTGTAGTCAAAAAAGTCCCCAAACCCAATGTCAAAACTCAATGACAAATCTCAAAGTCAAATCTCAAGGTCAAACACACACCACATTGCACACCTGCAACCATTCAAGGTCACACGTGACGTCATAGTGGTGGGGGGAGACCCAGAACCGGCTTAAATCTCCTACTATAATCTATACACCCGAATCCTCTTAGACATTCTGATCATCGCGTGTTCACCGAGCATATGCGTAATCACGCTGGGACAGAAAGGCCACGTATGGATAACAATAAAAATGAGATTGGAAATTATTCGACTCCTTCGGCACGGTCAAATGAAAGCCATACAGGAATTCCGAAATCCACTGTAAATAGATGGTGTCTGTAACACCCATATCACATGCAGCGTTACTTCCTCATGACTACGCAAAACGTGTCCAACTTTTCAAAGATTACTGCAGAAATATAGGAGAGACCCAGAGTTGATAGCTACAATTTCATGGACAGATGAAAGTACATTAAAAAAAGATGAACATGCATAATCTTTATAGTTATGCTATTGAAAACCCACATTGAGGTCACAATATCGCTTCAAAGTGAATATGTGGACGGGCATCATTAACGGTCAAATAATTGGTCCTGTTGAATTACCTGAAAATCTGAACGGGGTAATTCATCAGGTTTTTGAGTTGATGAAAACTGCCAAATATTTTGTACCTTTGACCACACACAGAGCAGTGCGGATTCAAAATGATAGCTGTCAAGCTCACACAAGGAGTGAGAAATTATTTGGATCAAATTTATTTATTTTGTAGTCTCCCTGGCCTCTGGATTTGAATCCACTAGGTTTTTTCTACTGAGGTTGCAATAAGAAGGAAATCTATGAAAAACCAATAAATAATGTAAATGTATTAATATAAGACGGATAATTTTTGTTTTGTTTTCGCAGTTTAACAGCAGTATGTTTTGTTTGCAGATGAATATAGAAAATGTTACAGCACTTTGAAAACTGCACTAAATGATTTTTTTTTGCAGGTTAGCGTTATAGTAAGAAGAGTCGTTAGCAAATTAAAAATAATCAACTCATGAATCGGGCAAAACTGTTTTTCCTTTTGTCCACTAATGTCTTTATTTTGGATTGTGATCAATATCAGGGCTATCCAGGATTGCGTAACAAAAGTTAGAATTTTGAAATATGAAATTTTGTAGCTGTGACATTTGAAAAATTTATCCAAGGTGAATATTTTCATGAAATTCATAAAAGTACCACTTTGAAAAACGAACAATTTTTCACCGAGGTCATATTTTGATATTCTGATAGTAGGCCTATTAGCACTGCAATGACTTTTGGGACACCCTGAATAAGTTCTGAGGTATGAGCCGTACACCTGAGGCACAATTCATACGAATAAGAAATATATATCTAATAATCGTGCACTATAATGTTTGTACCACTACAACGATATAACTCCAGCATTTCTCACACGTACAAGGCGAATCCAGAAAATTATTCTAATTTTTGTGGTAAATCCTAGAATGTGAATACTGAAAGCAGATGTGAGTAAAGTTAGCACTTACTCGTTGTAGAGACTTCCTAAAATGTTGGTAGTTCTCTAATGTAGGTATGCTGATGCCATCTATGAAACATTACAGCCATGAAGAGGCAATCTTGTACTTCGGTATGGTTATGTAATACTAATGTGGGAAACTGAATATTCGGATTTAGAAGGTCAACAGATAATTCAATCATGTTATATTTTGATAAAAATGGGTAACAACTTTCTAACATTAAATCTTGCCGTCGCCTTGAGAAACACTTTTTTCATTGAAAACTGAGGGTTTTTTGGGATCGCAAATCATAATATGGTAGTCAAAATCGAAAATGGCAAACTAGTTTTGAACGAATCAGTTGAAGTTTTGTGAGAAAAATCGTTCTTCATTATTATCTGCCTTATGATATCGAATGAATCTTTCCCAAGATAAAATAAGAGTGCATATTATTCCACAGTTTCCTTCAAAACCGCTCTTCAGAAGACCCAATGGACATATATTTTTGGACACAAAATCATATTTGTCACTGGAGTATAATTAATAGTATAATTGAGTGTAATCTGTTGACTTATTTCAATAGTAATCGAATGTAAGATATATAATCGGGGGTTATATGATAAGTGCAATGAAAATAGAAAGACTGTACAGCAGGAGTTCTAGTTTCATCGGTTGTAACAAGTGTTACCACCGATAAATAATCATTCCACCATTTATATTTGGTGAGAGAATATAATGAACATTACCAGATAAAAAAAACTTAACGGCAAACTGACAGTCTACAATTTTCATTAGAAACAGTTGAGGGTCAACATGCGGTGATAATGGAAATATCATCGATTTGATATCTTCTACTCTGTTGTTTTATCATCCCAGCCAATCACATCAGTCTAAAATGTACCATGTGACTCGTGCATTATATTCTCAGTTACAATATATCAAGGGAATATAATTTTCCCGGGAAAGTGTTTGATCGAAAGATTGTTGCTTGAGTAATATCCCGAAGCAAATTGCATGATCATTTTGTCATTTAATTTGTCGAGGGAAGTTACTTATAAGGAACAATCTTCAGATCAAATTTTTCCCGAAAAATAAAAGACCGAGATATATTTGATTAGACTATTTCCCAAATAAGCTAAACTGACACCAAAAATGATGTTTTTTATTACTTGAAAATAATGCCCGAAAAAGGATTGAACATGATATTGAAATTTTCAAAATAATATTCTTGCAACATTTTTGCTGTTATATTCCATATACTCTTTGTGCAACTTCCTTTATAGTCCTAACCATAAGATTTCTTCATGTTATATGCGTAGTCCGTTAGAATTTTGGATAAAGTGCTCACTTGTGTATCAGCGCGTGAGTCATAATTCCTTTCACTGCAGAACTTCTCAAATTGTCTCCTAATTGAGTTTTTGGAAGTAACTGTATTTTTGGGTGTTATATTATAAATATTAGTCTGAATTTGTTCGAATGAACTTGTACCAAAACGACTCATTTTGACACTTTAAAAAATTTAACGTCACATGACAAACATGTGTCCAGAGTTCTTTTGTCTCAATCACGAAAATCAATTACGGAAGTATGTTTATAAGAGATATTGTCGGAAAAAACCCAAGGGATGATTTGCAAATTTTGCCATTGTCATTTTGACAGTATTGGTCCAAATTTGGAAAATGCTGACAGATCATAGGTTGAAATAGTAAGAGGGATATAGTATAAGGGAAATAGTCAGTAAACCAAGTTTATCATTGGATAAGATGAAACCCATCAGTAGATGGCGGAGTGAGTTGGTACCCAAAAAATGAGTTATCCGATGGAACAAATTAAACACGAATCATATTCGACATTTTTTTTCACTGCAATTTTTAAAAAACTTTTTAACAACAAAATAAACCGACGAAAGAAGAAACAAAAAAGCGAAGAATTAAATAGTCTCAGTAACTAAGCTCCTAAACTAATGTAAGTAACTGATTCAGAGTCGGCGCCAAACAAACAAATTAATTACGTAAAGCGTAAAATGATGGCAGCGGAGTGCGCGGTGGCAGCGCGTTCCTTCGCCGGAAACTATCGAGCGTTCTCGAAGTCAATATCAGCGAGACAGCTACCCGAACTGGCACACACGTGGGGGCACACGTCGTTGCGAGTGGTCGTGTGGAGAGCGGATTTTTTGAATGTTATTGTTTATCGCTTGAGATTTCAGTTGCATTTTCATTTATTTTAATTCAATGTACTTCGTTGATTGTTTGTTTGGCACCGACTCAAAATTGGTTACTTACATTAATTTAGGAGCTCAGTTATTAACACTAAAAATGATTCATTTTATTTTTTGGTTTTTAGTTTCTCTTTTCGTCGGTTTGATTTTTTGTTGAAAAGTTTTAATTTAAAAATTTTTTGTGGCTAAAATCTACTTTGTTTGTTTGAAGGTTGTAGACGATGTGGTAACTTGAATACTATCGTTTCGGACGTCCATCGTCTTAATGGATTTAAAAGGTTTTCACGACATTTCGAATGCTTGTATCTGCAATCGTCTTCAGGTGAATACTGACAAGTTAAGGTGCTACTTACCAATTTATATGACTGTCGGTGCAATGATGCGTGTAATTCCGCCATGTGCAGTGGTGCGTGTAATTTCGCGTGGTGTGGTGGTGCGTGAAGTTCCGCGCCTCTGCAGCCCGCGAAAAAGAGCAATCAGTGGCTTCCATACGTTCTTGATCTCAACGCTTGGTTGACTAAAGGCGTTATTGGCTTCGATGTAGGCGGCCTCTTTAAACTTTCGTTTAAACCAATGCTCCTCTCTATGTAGAACACTTGCGTCGTCCCATAGAACTCGATGGTGCTCAGTCCAGGCGTGGTCAGCGATTCCCGATTTTGATGTTTCTCCACGTTGAGTCCACGATGGAAATGGAAACCAACAGTGCCTTACCCTTCCTCGATGTGGACGTTGAGAGAATAGCTAATGAAATCCGCACCTCCGTCTACAGGAAGGAGACACATATGGGGCAGTACCTCAGTTACAGCTCCAACCATCCGAGTTCGACGAAGAGAGGGATCGTGAGAACATTGGTAGAGAGAGCGACGCACATATGCAACGACGTGGAGTCACTATATGCCGAATTAAACCACATCAGAGAGGACCTCCACCGGAATGGATATCCCAAGAAACTCCTAGAAGAAGTATTGAAACAACTCCGGAGAACGGAGACATCTGAAGAGCAACAAGAAAGCACAGTGATCTGCCTTCCGTACATCAGAGGTGTCTCCGAGGAGATCAGAAGGATCGGAAACAAGTTCAACATCAAGAGCTGCTTCCAATCCGGCAGTACTTTACGGAGTTTCCTGACCAAGACCAAACTTGACAACAAAAATGAAATTAGTAAGAATTGCATTTATGAAGTTCGCTGACCACGCCTGGAGTGAGCACCATCGAGTTCTATGGGACGACGCAAGTGTTCTACATAGAGAGGAGCATTGGTTCAAACGAAAGTTTGGAGAGGCCGCCTACATCGAAGCCAATAACGCCTTCAGTCAACCAAGCGTTAAGATCAAGAACGTATGGAAACCACTGATTGCTCTTTCTGGCGGGCTGCAGAGGCGCGAAACTTCACGCACCACCACACCACGCGAAATTACACGCACCACTGCACATGGCGGAAATACACGCATAATTGCAGCGACAGTCATATAAATTGGTAAGTAGCACCTAAACTTGTCAGTATTCACCTGAAGACGATTGCAGATACAAGCATGCGAAACGTCATGAAAACCTTTTAAATCCATTAAGACGATGGACGTCCGAAACGATAGTAATTGAAATCTACTAATTGGTACCCATCAAAAATGCACTCACACCTTCAGGGACGGAATTTCTGAAAATACTGAAACACGTATTTCTTTATTTGTAACAAAGACCTCAAATTTTATGACATTAACTTGGAAACTAACGGATCGCCTTACAAACTCTCACCCCTTTAGGGGTTGAATTTCCAAAAAATACGGAAACACTTTTATTTGTAACAAAAATACCCAAATACCAATTTTCCTGATCTTCACTTCAAACTAATTATACAGACTTTCCACACCCATTTTACCCCCTTAGGGATGAATTTTCAAAACCCCTGGAACATATTTATCCATATTTGTGAGGAAGAGTCCAAATACTAATTGCAAAACCAACTGTTCTTTCATTTTCACCCCCCCCCCCCCCCTCCTCACTACCTTTTCACCCATTTAGGGATGGAATACAAAAAAAAGTCTTTCAAAATTTCAACTCTTAGGTCCAGCGGTTTGGTCTGGGTTAATCAGTTTAACAGTTAGTCAGGACATGTAATTGAATATGTACATATTACCCCAAACACTAGGTAGCTGCTGTGAACCCTCAGGGAGATCCCTCTACTGCCTTTCGTTTCCATCATCAGATCAACTCCGGGCCTCCATTATGTTGTAGTATCATCAGAACTACATATGTGTGCCAAGTTTCAACAGAATCGGTTCACAGGTGTAAAATCAATAAATCATCCCCTAGTTTCTACCATTTGAGGTATTTTTATTTCAAATGCAAATGGAACCAACCTCGAAGCATACCATACCCTATATAATAAAGTGAGAATATTCCCAATCGGATAACCCAGTACAAAATTATGCGTGGTAGAATCAGTTAAGAAGTAGAAATTCAGTGGGTGAACCAACAATCATGCCCCAATTTTTTACCCTTAGGAGTGATTTTTTTTCCTCAAATCAAAATGGGACCAACATGAAGGGAACTCCATTCACTAAAACAAGAATCATCAAAATCGGATTAAAATGTGAAAAGTTATGGTCATACGTAAAAAAAATATACGCGTCGACACAAAACCTCCCCCTTTTTTTCGTCTGTTAAAAAGGGACGTAAGTATAGTTTTGAACAGTTTCCCTGAGAACTCAATAGCATCCAATACTTTTTCCACGGTCATTGACTGACTATATATCTTCAGACAATGGTAAAAGTATATAAAAAAACGAATATGGTACACTCCATTCGACACTACTCATCATTGAAATGCAAAAGTAAATGATTATCTAAGTCTTTATTCTGTGTTAAATAGGATTTGATAAATGGAGTTATTTTGTAATGGTATTCTCTATTCTTTTTCATACATTGAAATGTTCATATAAACATCAGTAAGGTTATTTTCAGAAAAGAAGATCTCCTACAGCTGATTGCACTATACTATATAGCAAATTGCCTTTTGAGGATCACATAAATACACGGTGGTTAAATTATTGTAATTTCGACGATGAACACGTTGGTGATTATTGTGTTCATTCTCATCGCTGTTATTTGATCATTCAGTTGATATGCTCAACCACAAATTATCCAATATTTTTGTTATCTTCGGTTCTCTTTATTGAGAAAGGCAATGAGGAATGAAACTTACGAGATTCCGAGACTGATTGCCTCATACACATAATGTACCAATCATAGAAAAGTTCTTATGGTTATTGCAATCGATAATAGCTTCATGGTCGTAACTGGTAGGGGGGAGGGATCAGAATTTTCCCCCCAAAATTTTGTGGCGCAGATGAAAATATAATGGAAGAAATGGTATCTTTTCATAGTGCTTATTCGACGTGAACTCCCCAGAAGGGGCCTAGAGTATTCGGTTTTCTTGTAGTCAGTCATGAGAAATATAATTTGGAAGGGTCATTTATAAGGATTCCAGAATTCATGCATTGCTGGTTGTCAACAGAATCATGATAATGCGTGGTAAAACATGTCTCCATATAGACCAATCAATAGAGATTTTTTCGTGATAAAAATACTACCAGGAAACTGACTGTGCCATCATACGAAAGACGCTCCGTAGTTATATCCTGTTATGTTTCCTACTACAAAATGTCATTGCTGAATTTGTTATAAACATTCAAAAGCATTTTTTTAAATTTTTTATCGCTTTTGGCTTGTAAACTAATAAAGCAATCTCAATACTTTCGCAGGACGAATTGTAGAAGATCAAAATGCAAAGAAAATGAGCCCTAACACAACTTGATTGGATCTTGAAGAGGGAAACATTCTCAATTGAATATTGATAGAAATATTTTTCTGTGAATTGAAAAATCAATTGATTGGATCATTAGTAACGGAGAAAACCCGGAAAAATATGCGTTTTTTTTTAATTCATAATACCACTATTTTTCAAGTTTTGAAGCAGGCTCTCCACGACATAGAAGTGATTGATATGTTCTTTATGTGTGAAAAACTCAGGCACTGTTGGATTATTAGTTTTGGCATAATTACAATTTGATTTTTTTCATGTACTTTATTGCAGCAGACCTGGATGCGTCATGGGTGGTCCGATTTCAATTTTTCTGAAAGATTTTGAGTGTTGAAGTATAGTACTACAAAATGACTAGTCTCATTTTGCGTTAAAATGCTGCGGAATAGGGGAGAAATACTTGCAAACATGACCGAAAACCGGCGAGTGCATGTAAATCAAATCAAATCAAAATATACTTTATTGTCAGAAGATTTTGCATCCCATAGACAAAGATTTGTAGGTATAAATATAAACATAACTTGGGGTGTATAGATAAAAACTACTAAATTAGACAAAATTTGATTATAACAATTACAGATACAGTAAAAATAAAATAGAATACACGTAATTTTAAAATGATTCATTATAATACTCATGTAGGCTATAATAGGGTCTATCAGCTAGCAAGTTTCTCACTGCTTTCTTGAATTGTACGTTGGTCAGATTTGCAGACCTTATATTTACTGGTAAGTGATTGAATAACTTTCCACCATTATAAAAAATGGAATCCTTGATTAATGTTGAGTTGGGTATGGGAAGTCTGATATTACATATGCTATACCGAGTAGCATAAGGAGATGAAACAAAGTCAAACTCCGTTTTATGTTTGTACATCAAGCATACAGTTCCAAGAATAAACAGTGCAACTACAGTTAAAATCTTATTGGCCGCAAAATAATTTCTGCATGATTCCCTAGGTTTTGACTTCACAGAGACACCTTACAGCCCTTTTCTGCAATATCAACATAGAAGTGAGAAGGGTTGACTGCATGATCCCCAAAAAGGTATTCCATATCTAATTTGGGAGTCAATTGAAGCGTAGTAAACCGTTTTTGCTGTGTGGAAACCCAGCTCATTAGAAACCACTCTCACTGCATAACATCTGGAGGCAATTTTACTCTTAACTGACGTGTTCGTCAAATTTAAGCCTATTATCAATAACTACACCAAGAAATTTTGTGTTCAATTTGTTTTCCAAGATATCATTGTCTATTGAGAGTTCATTTAGCAGACATTTAAATGTTATTATATTTGTTTTGAAGATATTCAAGGATAATAAATTTGCATCACACCAATTTTTCACCTTTTCTAAATCAGATGATATATTTTTATGTAGCTCTGCTGAGTTCTTTTCCTTCCATAATATTGTTGTATCATCCGCGAAGAGAGTAAAGCTGCCAGATATATCTAACATAGTCAAGTCATTATTATATAACAAAAACAGAATTGGACCTAACACAGAACCCTGTGGCACACCAGATGTAATTGTCCTGCTTTCTGAGAGTTCCGATGTTCCTACCATCTGACTTCGCCCTGAGAGGTACGATTTAAACCAATTGTACGTCGCCCCTCTGCAGCCATACCGATGAAGTATTTTGAGTAATATTCCATGATTAAGGCAATCGAAAGCCTTCGAAAGGCCACAGGAAATTGGGGCGGCTACTTCACCAGCATTTATTTCTGAATACGTTTTATAAAGGAAAGAGAATATTGCATCACTTGTATCTTTTCCCGTCTGGAACCCAAATTGGTTGTTGCTCATGATATCATGCAAATTTAAGAAATCATTCAATCGTTTCTTCACAAATTTTTCAATAATTTTCGCCAAGGTTGGAATAAGAGGAATGAGTCGCAGATTGGAGGGATTATCCAAATCACCACCTTTATGTAGGGGAATAACAATTGAAGTCTTGAAGGAAAGAGGGAATGAGCCAGTTTCGAAGGAAGCATTAATGAGATTAACTAATGTTTCCAATGCATTGACTGGTAGATTCAAAAGTATTTTGACCGAAATCTCATCATACCGAGCGGCATTTTTATTTCTGATGTCGTTCAGGGTTTCAATCAATTCATGAATATCTGTGTTATACAAGATAAGGTTGTCATTAATATTAATATTCTCCAGATTGATTAAAGGATCATAGGGCACAAGAATTGTGTTGCTTAGCTTTTGAGCAATGGTGCAATAGAATTCGTTGATTTTGTTGAGATTTAGTGGGATATCAACCTTTGTTTCCTTGGATTTTTCTCTGATGTCATTAATTATGGACCAGGTCTCTTTAATTTTGTTATTTGATTCTATAATTCTGTTTCAGTAATACATTTTCTTCGCTAACCTGATAGTGGATTTATAGATTTTACGGTACCTCGTGAAGTACATACAAATAAATTGGTCATTCGTAAATTTCCTAATATAATGCAGTGAGCGTAAGTTTTTTGGGGATTTTATCAGTCCCTTCGTCACCCACGACTTTTTACGCTCCATTTTGATTTTCTGTTTAGGAAAAGACTTATCAAACACCTCCAATAACACGCTGTGAAATGATAAGGATCATCTTTGGTCAGAGTGCTCTCCCAGTCAATTCCGATACAATTCTCATAGAACCATCATAGTTTGAGCTACTGTACAGTCTACCATGTTTGCATATGGTATGTTCCTTTGGCGGCTCAGGAGTGGGGGTAGAGCAGCAGATTCATAACTCGCCCATTTTCCAAGTATTTTTCACCTGTTTTGCAGCATTTTGGCGCAAAAAGGAAATATACGTTTTGTGGTATTATACTTCTTCTCCCGAAATCTCTTTGAAAAATTGGAATCGAACCACCTATGATGCATTCAGGTCTGCTGCGAAGAAGTGCATTAGAAAATTCAGATTGCAGTTATGCCAAAACTAATAATCCGATGGCGCCTGAGTTTTTCACACATAAAGTACACATTAATCACTACTATGTCGTGGAAAGTTTGCACTACAACTTAAAAAGTGGCGAAGTTATGATTTTTTTTAAAAAGCTGATTTTTTCCGGTTTTCCGGTTTTTTTCCGTTACTGATAATCCAATCGAGTTGTGCTGGAATTCATTTTCTTTGCATTCGTATTCTTTTCATTACTATTCAAGTTACAAGTCAAAAATGATAAAAAATTAAAAAAGTGCTTTCAAATGTCTATAACAAATTTAGCAATGACAGTTGGGGGTAGGAAACATAACAGGATATAACTATGTCTTCCGTATAATGGGACAGTCGGTTTCCTGGTAGTATTTTTGCCACAGAATCAATAGAGCAGAAAATCTCTATTGATTGGCCTAATACCAAAGTTAACATTGTGGAAAAATCAAAATTTTTTGTAATTGATCCAACAGACAGGAAAACCATGGTGACGAGTCTGGGCCTTACCTTTCTGACATCTATTATTTCATTTTCAATCAACTTTCATTTAGCGGCATTCACTGGCATCCAGCGCAGAGAAGCAAAGGTGAAGGAGCCGCATCAAAATACACTCGGTACAGCTATTCTCCGCTTGATTCAGGATTGTTGCGACACATTGGAATTAGAAAGTTTCAAATGAGAATTTTTCTGCATATTACAGGAAATTATGGAACTATGATAAGAATAATACCAGAATGATAATACATTCAATGAAATGTACAGAACCTTCAGTGCGCGTGTCAGTTTTGCACTTGATGATTTTTTCAAAGGAATTACCGCGTTGAAAAGGGAAACATTCTCAATTGAATATTGACTAGTCAATATTCAATTGAGAATGTTTCCTTTTTCAACATGAATGCCCCCACAAGAGGTTTTTTTTTTTTTATGTTCTGGTTCCCACGAAAAGGGATATCCTGTAATGTTCAGAGAACATCGTGGGAACCAAGGGAAATAAGGTAGGAGTTGGTGTTCTTCTTAAATTTCTGGAGGTTGTATGCCTCGGGGAACACCTCCCTAGGCAATGAGTTCCAAAGCTTCGCTGTTCGTTGGATGAACGAGTCTTTGGAAAGTGATGTTCTGCAGGTCTCCAAAGTGACCACGAAGGGGTGTGATGAATGAACTTGACGGGTTAATCTCGAAGAGACTGCCAAAGCAGGAACGATTGTTGATATTTCAGAAGAGCATCGCCCATGGAAATATCTATAAAATAGAGACAAATCGCCAACTTTTCTACGGTGTTCCAGACAAGTGAGCGAGTTTGTGAGCGAGGCATCACCGACGAGACGAATTGCCCTTTTTTGGACAGAATCCAATAGCCTCAGGATATGTTTAGGTGTGCCGCGCTCCAAATGTGGAAGATAGTGACTAAAGTTTATTTTTCAGTAGCAGATGATTCCACATCTGATTTTATGAACATCCTGTTCATATTTTCAACAAATCGAATTACCGCGATTCTGATACAATCTGAAATTATATTGAGGAAATAGGTTGATACAAGTTTGTGAACCCTGCATCGTATCACATTTTCGAAAAAGTCGTGAAAAAATATGTGGAATCATGGGGACAGCAGGGACCCTTGGGCCGTCGCACAGATGGGTATTTACGTAAAGAATCTGGCCAAAAGTCGATTTCTTCAAATCCGCCCTACAACTGAATGTATTCTCTTATCATGTAGGTGAGTGTAAGATGTCTAAAAACATGGTGTATTCACTTATACCTGTAAAATATTGGGACAAACTGGGGGACAACAGCCCACTTGATAAAGGGAGTTATCTAGAGTTTCAGATGGCGCCGACGTCGTTTCTTGTCATAATTCAGTAAACTGCAATTTCATACCACACAGGGTGTTTTTGTGATTTGTGTCTCCTGATCCGTTCTGTGATTGTGCTTTTGTCGCCTTTAAGGTTATGTCAATTCGTTGTGAAATATTTTGAGGTTGATCGATCGATGTAACATATTTTAGAACAAACTATTCCATGTACTTATGTCAGTGTTATCAGGGTTATTATATATTGTCAGTATTATATATATAATAACCCTGAGTATTATATTGAATTTCCGAGAGGGTTCCGAAATAATTCTAATTATGAACCGTACCAATTTATTTTGTATAGTGAATTTTCTATTAATACAGCTCCACCGAGTTGGCACTTATGTATTTCTGTCCCTGTTTGCTCGTGATAAAAATCTTGTGATGGAGCGGATAATGATTTTATGAAGTACTGTAAATTACATACAATTACTCAATTGAGCTTTCAAAGCAATAAAAGTACGGGAGATGCAATCTCTTTCGCTTTCTGAAAAATCTATATTCTAGTCTGAAGGGAGTGTTTTGCGACATATCTAAAGCTTTTGACTGTTACGTGAGCTTCATCTCTACAGCTTCAGAGGACGAAGCTTCAATTGGTTCAAATCCTATCTGAGTGAAAGAACCTCTCAGCTTTTTGACAAATTAAGAGGTGTTCACTATTTTGGCAGACAACACGACTATCTTATCGCAAGAACTCAAATTACCTTCATATAGCGGAGTAAAAATAGCTTAAAATCATGCATCATTTTGGAATCCTGGAGGACTCCATGGATTTTCCTAAAACCCTCTGATATTACTTGGAAATTGCTTGCAGAAAAAAGTTATAAACTTATATTCGTGCACTGCTTGTTTATTAATTATTTAAACAATGAAAAACAATTTAGTTAGGAAAATGTTACCCAAATTGATGCTATAGGGGTTTTTGAGGTCGCTGAACCAGAATGACATTGAAGAAACGAGGGCGTGACCAGTCGTAAAGGTAGATTCCATGAATGATAATTTACAGCTACCTATTCGTTATTTATGTGTACATCTAAGAGAAAAAAAAACGGGTAAAATTTGTGAGATAGTGAAGCTCTATCAAACGACTCATAGTTTGCCGATATTGGGTATGAAAATGAAATATTGCGAAGTTTTTCAACAGCTGCCATTTTGAGACTATTGGACCATTTTCGCTCGTGGCGACGTGCTCCTCCAGCGCTGCACTTCAGAGTCGCCACCACACATTTTTTTCGCACGTTAGCGAAAAGATTCTGCAGCTCAGTTTTTATTTTAAAGAAAAATTTTATCTACCTTTTTCATGTAAATTTTTCCATTTTTGCGAGTGGCACCATTATTTATTCATTTTTTTTAAATATTCAATATACAATGTAATTTGGCAACTTATTTGTTAAATAATTAATTATGCACATACTTTAAGGTTGGTAACTTTTTATATGTTCTTCCTTACTAATGTACAGTAGAAAGTTCCCGCAGTCCCCTAACTTCCTGAAGCTAAAATCTAATATTATTCCTCTACTAGTAAAATGACTGGTATATGTATAAATTAATTTGAATCTTCTCTGAACTTCTGCCCATTGGAATAATTTTTTTCAACTTGTGATTGTAATGTATCCAGTCAAATAAGTTTATTATTACTTTAATATTTATTTTTTATATTATATATATTTTGTATGAAATTTTTCCCATGAGATGACAGTCTTCTGACTAAAAATATTGGGAAATTCTAAATATAGTGGATATTTTCTTCCAAAGAGCTATGGGACCCTCTGGGACGGTTCGGAATTCACTAGCCCAAATCAATAATCTTCATAGAATGAAAAGTCCACGCTTACTTTTGAAATTCATGTGTTTATTAAAAAGTTATAATCATCCTAATCATAGTCATTAGCCTTATCGATCTTGGGAGTGGGCCTTGTTCTTCCGAACAACTGCTTGGTTTAGATCGCCCTCCACCGATTATCTCATGCGGGGTGTTACTGAAAAATAAAAGAAAAGCATTTAGATTATTTTTTCTCCCCTCATCTTTGTTAGTAGGGCTCACCTTTTCCGGCGAAGTCATTCTAAGATAGCTGGAAGCAGCCTAGACTTTCGCACACCAGGGATTCATCGATTTCTCAACTTCATCAACAGGTTTTATGATATCTACAATGAACTCTTTGATTTTGTTCATGTCAGAAGGTTGTTAGAGAGGTAATAGTCCGGCAGAGATGGGCAGTGGATGGTTTGGTAATAGTTTGTATCGGAAAGTTTAATGGAACAATGTCATCGGGGACATTTTCCAATCCCCTCAATTTTCAAGTTAATTCATCATCTAGAGACATCAGTCCACTCTCCTACCTTTTCTCATTCCTTCGTGGAAGTTTACATGATCCGAAAAAGGCCATTTGAGGAGAAATCACTTTGAAAAAATCTCCAGGTAGACCTCAAGAAAAATCTGATTTTTGACAGACAGATGTAAACATTGTAGTAAGTTTCGAGGATTTCATCTCATATTCGCGCCAACTGTTCTGAGCGGGATCTTGTTCGTAGCACTATAATCTTTATAAACGATCAATTCACAATTTTTTGCATGAAGTAATGTTGACAGAAAAAGAAAATTTCATAGGTTTGACATTTTGCGTGACACAAACAAACATTCCTCAACCGCGCCATCTACTAATGAAGTTCTAAGCAAAATTTAACGTTTTTCATTTGTTGTCCCCCAAAAATTCTAAACAAAATCGAATCAGTGAATACACCAGGTACACGTACAATATATTGACTATTATTAAGTGACAATCAATTGAGTTCTTTCAAAAAAATATGCCCACGAAAAATATGGTTGTCATTTTTGTTGTTGAAAAACATTATGGATTTGATTTACTTCAGGGTTAATCCCGGTCTTCATTTCCATAAAATTTGGTGGTTGAAAGGTTTTTCCAAATACCATAAAAAAAGCAGGTCCGTATTGATCCGGACAGCCAGGTACCATTCTTTCATTTGAAATAACGGAATGATGATAAAAAAACTGAGAATTCAAATTGCCTTTTATATTTTTCAGGACCTTCTGGAAACAATACTATGACAAGGAAATATTTCTAAGATATTATTTATTGAATTTGAAAAGATGTTCCGAGAACGAGCTTTGAGATTTCAAACATAAACTTTCATAAGTTAAATCCGATATAAAACGGAGAGGGAGTGCGTTACATTATAAAACAGAGGTATATTTTAAAAACAACATCGAATGGCTTCAAGGAATAATTGTAATACCTCCGAGCAAATATATATCGGGGCGAACAAAGAAATCATTTGGTAGAAACTAAAAATTATTCTTCTCGGGAAGCTTCGTCTGATGAAGAAATTGCTGCTCTTCATGTTGGAGATTCATCAGATGATAAAATAATATTTTTTTGTATTGGCCTGTGATATCGAATACACACTCATATCATATCATTTCATATTATTTTTTTGATAACATTACCGTCATTATTGTCATCTACAATGTTGATGAACCGAATTAAAGAGTTTAATGCGATTTCGTTTCACAAAATAATTTTGGCCAACTTTTTATTGTGGATACCCGTATGTGCGTCGGGAGGTTTGGGCACTACTTTAAATGTTTCTGCTTATTGTTTATATCTTCGCCGATGTTGGTCCGCCCAACCTACAACCATCAGTTTGCAACTTTATATATTTGTAGACCACATTTTTCAACCGGAATGGGACAAAGTTTGTCACAATACCTCGGCAAGGTTCACAGATGTGCCAAATCGGTCGAGTAGTTTTGAAATGGCAGCTGTTGAAACATTGAAAAAAATTCCCAATATTTCAATTTCATAACAATATTGGAAAACTATAGGTCGTTTGTTAGAACTTTATGAGCTCTACATTTTCCACTCGATAAGTTTTTCTCTGAGATGCACACACAAAAAGAAAATCACTGTAAATTACCACTAATGTTTTTCAAGAAATACTGTGTCAATCAGATACCATTTGACAATTTTTTTTCAGCATCAACATCTAGGTTATTACATTAGGCGCTCGCCTGTTTATTTAGAGAATTTCGTTCTAGATTTCATTAAATAAATTATCGCTCTTCAATAATTCCATCAATATGTTATGCTTTGTCTATCGCTGCAGACCTCTGCAGACCTCTGGGAACAGGAATGGAGAGAAGCCTGTCCAGCCCAATGCCAGAATCTACCATGCATAAGCCAAAAGCCACCTGCTTACGAACAGCCCCGCAAAATATGGTCCTCTATAAACAGAATGCACCGGACACGGAAGGTGCGCAGACTCGCTCCACAAGTGGGACGAAACACCATCTGCAAGATGTGACTGCGGAGCGGCCAGACAAACCGTTCACCTCATCATCACCGAATGCCAGAACAGCGCCTACGGAGGTGACTTCAATGACTTCCTGATGGCGACCAACGAAGCTATCGAGTACATTTGCCAACTATATGTTAGCCTATGAGCAATAATATGTTTTGTATTTCTTTTTGTTGTATACATGTGCTACTGTACCATACGATAAATGAAATGAATAAATGTCTATCGCTGCCTAAAATTTTGTTAATATCCCGATCTAGGTTGTGTTGTCTTCGAGGTATATTAAATTCCGGACACTCTATGATTATAAAATGTTGGACTGTAAGTGAGCTTACGCATATGAGACAGGTAGATTGCTGCTCTACTAGAAGCAAATACAAGTGTGTCATATATGTGTGGACGATTCTTAATCGTGTGAGAACGACCTGCTCTCTTCTAGTTAGTTTCACTGGTCAGATCCATTTTTCACATTTGGTTCAATATTTTTCAGTTAAGATAGTGTTATATTTCATGAGCTTTGCCAGTAAGTTTCTTCCTTGTTTTTTTTTAATCTTCTGGGTGAAGTGGTAAGTCTTCATGATGGTTGATACTGGTAGCCATTTTTGCTTCATCGTCTACATCTTCATTTCCATTTAAGCCACAATGGCTAGGTTCTCAGAGAAAATCAATGTTTTGCCATCTTCTGCTTGTTAATGGATACGGGTAAGGATGATCGTGACGAGAGATACGGGTGAGGATGACCATGACGAGAGGATCTAGGAAACATTTATTTTGTATTGCTCTTATTGAGCTCAGTGAGTTAGTTTAAATCAGGAAGTGTGTTTCGTTCCTTGCAGATTCACAATAGAAGAGGGATTGATACATTGCGTAGAGTTCTGCCCAGTATGCACAGGTTATTAAATGCATTGAACATGCATGAGGCTTTCCGTCTACAAGAAATGCACAGCCTGTTCCACTTTCAGTTTTGGAACCGTCTGTAAATATTTTGCAATTGCTGGTAAATGTACTGATATTGGTATAATAATTCAGTTTGTGTTGTGAATTCAATTATGTTTCCTTCAGTCCATACTTAGTGACGCAGCAATCGGCATCAGTGAGGATCCATGGTGGAAATTCTGGAAAGCTAATTGTGAATACTCTTGTTTCAGGTATGAGATTTCGTTCTCGTATTCGTGAACTGTTGGTCTGTTTAGAGTTTGTTTCTGTTGAATTAATTGGTGGGTTTTTGTTCTTCGTGATTCAAGCGGGAGGAATGATGCTTCGCAGCAGAGCGATTATATGGGACTGGTCCTGAAGCAGTGTTATGGAGTTTTTTCAGAGATTTCAGTCGACCGTTCCTTGTTGAGGAGTGAATAAGAGTACCATAGTCTATCCTGGAAAGCACGTGATAGACACTTCACGATTTGCTCCCCATTTGATCCCTGCTAGATTTTTCAAAATATTGAGTGGTTTTGAGCACCTCTATTGAATTCTCTATATGGGGCCCCCAAGTTAATTTGGAGTCTAATGTTGTTGAAGTCTATGGTTGTTCCATCCATTATCAAGTGAGGATTATTATGTTGTTTATGCCTTCTAGAGAAGCTTTTGTTTCGGAAGATGAAAATGTAAGGCCTATTTTGTGCGCTTCGCTGTATACGTTATCTATGGCAGTTTGGTAGAACTCTTTCAGTATCAGAAATATATGATGAGAAACAGAAGTTGTCGATGTAGACCGTTATTTTGACTGGCCCTTGAAAGTTTTTTATCATCCCATTCGAATCTATTGCAAATGGGGTGACGCTCAATGTAGACCCTCGAGGAATACAGTTTTCCATAACTCGTGAGCTGGATATGGCGTCATGGATCTTGGTCCTGAACTTTCTGTCATGAAGGAATCGTTGAATAAAAATTGATCAGTGTCCTCTAAATCCCCATTTGTGTAGATTTTTCAGAACACCGTATCTCCATGTGAGGTCGAATGCTTTTTCTATGTCGAAGAAGATCGCTGTTAGATGTTCTCTCCTCATGAAGCTAGTTTGGATTCCATGTTCAAGATGTGATAGGGTGGAGTGGAATTTCCGAAATCCAGCTTGGAATTCGAAAAGGAGGTTTCTACTCTCCAAACACCGGTTAGTCGGTTGTCCACCATTTTTTCCAGCAACTTGCTCAGGCAGTTGGTGAGCGCTATTGAGCGATAGCTCACAGGTAGAAAAGGATCTTTTCCAGGTTTCAAAATTGGAATGATATAAACTTATTTCCATCGTTCCGGGTAGACTCCTATGGACAATATGGTATTGAAGGTTTCAAAAATAATTGTTTTATGGGAAGATGTTTTACAAATTCATAGTGCATTTTCTCGAGGATTGATAGTTTTGGTACTTGTAGGGCTCCATTAACTCATTTATGGAGAAGGTGAGTTGTATTCATAATCTACATTTCATATAACAGTACCTTATATTCCAACCTTTTATATTCGATGGTGAGAAAGAAAAAACTGTACACCTCCTTTCGAACGAAAAATAGTTTTTCCAATATTTCCATCACTTATATAACCGCTTCGACGAAACGAAAAATCATTTAATATATCCTGTGATATGTATTTCTTTTCGAATTCGATTCTGCAAACGGAAAAACTCTACATCGTCGTTCGAAAGAAACATTTTTATTTTCATCATTTCTACCTCGAGGAGACGACAAATCATTAAATATATTCGATGTATTTCATCCTTTTCAATTTGATTCTGTAAAGGAAAAAACTCTACATTGCCGTTTGAACCGATATTTTTTTCAACATTTCTACCCCTAATACCCACTCTTCGACGAGGCTATGAATCATTTCACATATCATGTGCCATGTATTTCAATTTCATTCTGCAAACGAAAACCTTAACATAGTCATTTAAATGAGGAACAGCAGTCAAGTTACATTTTTCCCAGTGTATTTTGTCGAAATTCTTGTATCAGTCTTTCAAATGGTCGTACATCCTCAATGCCAAAAAACATGCCTTTTTCTGCTATCTAAAAATTATATATATTTTTCAATAATGTGTAACATGGCAAATACGATCAACAATTATAACAAGTTGGAATGAATGTCGTGGCGAAGCTATTTTGATTTGAAGAAAAAAAGGTGAAAATAGATTTTCCAATTTAAAATGGAAGTTAATGAAATATACTACCACTTTAAGCCAGAAATATAAGGTGTACGATTAGGAATAAAAAAGTTGTTGACAATATAAAAATAAAACAAATTGAAAAAACAAAAACACACAAATCAAAACAAATTGATTCTTGAACATGCGGTAGCGCGTGGTATGTGGCGATATATAAATTCTGGAAGGCATCTTATAGTTCATCATAGAAGATTATTATAAAAGGAGCCATGTCATTATGCGAGTGCAAATGCATTTTTTTCCATATTTGTTTCCATTCAGGTTTCCATTGGAAAGCTGAAACAATTATTTCCTCAAAAAGAATTATTTTTTTGTGTTATACATTTTGGAATATGGCCTCAAACATTGAGGTATCTGTAAAAGTATTTTTTGTATGAATCGTGATAAAGCAAATAGAATAGTTTTTTTTAGTATGATTTGTCTTTCGGAACTGAATCCATGCCATATTTCGAACTACTTACGAACCTATGTTTATGTTTTTTTTTTATAACAGCTGATTCGAAATTCGTGTGCACTCCTATTGATCCAATTCAATTCGAGACTGGGTTAGTTATTGGTCACCAAAAATGCTACTTGAAATTCTGTGCATTTGCTATATTCGCATAAACTTGACTAAAAAAATATAAACGTGACATCAAACTTTGTGTTTTTAATAACCTTCACTTAGTATCTAGGTATACCTCCATTCTGTTTGAGGACGATAAAACAAAATACCTCACGTGGATTCGAAAGGCAGGACCGTCTTCCCTAATGATTATATCGTGATCGTGACGACTCATAATTATTTCAACTTGTTATTCGTTTTGTAATGATTGTTAGGTTAGGTTATTATTATTGGAACGTCTTCGAAAGTTCGCATTAATCATTACAACAATAATGACGATCTAGGCAATAAAAAAAGGTGTGTTGATAATGTTGATATAAACCCGAAGAAAGCAGTGTTGCGGGGTATTTGACAAATAAATTATCATCATGAAATTCAAATTTCTTCAAGGTACTGTTAAGTTCGCTATGAAGCATATAAAATTGCCCCCTGGTTCTGTTCTGTGATTATTTTTTCCGTTCAAGGAATAGGATCATCATGAAATGATTCCCATTTTCTGGTATGATTGTAGGGAATGTACTCTTATGGAATGTTAGATCTGGAATCATCCATTTTGTTCCTTGAAGAGATCACATCCTTATCTTCTATAGGTCCTTCTCCCAGAGAAATATGTAATATGCAAATAACCATGGCTTCAAAAAGACGCCCATTCCTTTTTTAAATTTCCCCTTTTTTTCCCCCCCTTTTTGGGTTTTTCCCCCCCCTTTTTGGGGAAAAAAAAATTTTAAATTTTAAATTTATTTTTTCCCCCCAAATTTTGGGAAAAATTTTTTTTTTTCAAAAAAAACTTTAAAAATTGGGGAAAAAAAATTTTTAAAAAGCCCCGGGGGGAAAAACCCCAAACCGGGCCCCCCCCCTTATTAAAAAAGGGGAAAAAAAATTTTTTAAAAAAAAAATTTTCCGGGGGGCCGGGGGAAGGCCCCTTTTTTTTTTTTTAAAAAAAAGGGGTAACCCAAAAAAGGGGGGGGGGGGTTTTTTTTTTTGGGGGGGGAATTTTTTTTTTGGGAAAAAAATTTTTTTTTTTTTTAAAAACCCCCCCGGAAAAAGGGGGGGGAAAAAGGGGGGTTTTTTTTGGGGGCCCCCTTGGTTTTTGGGGGCCCCCAAAAAAAAAATTTTTTTTTTTTGGGAAAAACCCCCCCCCTTTTTTTGGGGGTTTTTTTTTGGGGGGGGTTTTTCCCCCAAAAAAGGAAAAAAAAACCCCCCCGGGGGGAAAAATTTTGGAAAAATTTGGCCCAAAAAAAGGGGGGAAAAAAATTTTTTTTTTTTAAAAAAATTTTTCCCCCCTTTTTTAAAGGTTTGGGGGGGTTTTTAAAAAATTTTTTTCCCCCCCAAAAAAAAAAAAAAAATTTGGGAAAGGGTTTTCCCCAAAACCCCCCGGGGGAAAAAAAAGGGGGTTTAAAAAGTTTTTAAAAAAAAAAAAAAAAACCCCCCCCTTTTTTCCCCCCCAAAAAAAAAAAATTTTAAAAAAAAGCCCGGGGGGGGTTTTTAAAAAAATTTTTTTTCCAAATTTTTTGGAAAAAAGGGTTTGGGGGGGAAAAAAAAAGGGTTTTTTGGGGATTTTTTTAAAGTTTAAAAATTTTTTCCCTTTTTGGGGAAGGAAAAATTTTCCCCCCTTTAAAACCCCTTTTTTTCCCTTTAAAATTTTTCCGGGTTTTTTCCCAAAACCCCCCTTTTTTTTTAAAAAAAAAAAACCGGGTGGTTTTTTTAAAAATTTTTTTCCCCCTTTCACCCTTTAAAATTTTTTGGGGTTGGAAAAAAAATTAAAAATTTTTGGGGGTTTTTTTTTTTTTAAAATTTTTTTTTGGAAAAAAAAATTTTTTTTTTAAAAATTTTTTTCCCCCCCCAAGGGTTTTTTCCCCCCCCGGGGGGGGGGGGGGCCCGGGTTTTAGGAAAAAGGTTTTTTTTTTTAAAAAAAAAAAAAGGGGGGGTTTCCCCCCCCTTTCCCCCGGGGGGGCCCCCCCCCCCCCCAAAATTCCCCGGGGGTTTTCCCCCGGGTTTTTTTTCCCCCCCAAAGGTTTAAATTCCCTTTTGGGGTTTGGGGGGCCCGGGGGGGAAAAAGGTTTTTAAACCCAAAAAATTTTTCCCCCCCAAAAAAACCCCAAAAATTTTTTTAAAAGGGGGGAAAAACCTTTTTCCAAAGGGAAATTTTGGGGGGTTTTTAAAAAACCCTTTTTTGTTAAAAAAAGGGGGGCGGGTTTTTTTAAAAAAAAAACCCCCTTTTGGGAAAAAAAACAGGGAAAAGTTCCCTTTTTTTTTCCCCTTTTTAAAAAATTAAAGTTTTTTCGGGCCCAAATTTTTTTCCCCCGGGGTTTTGGGGGGCCCCTTTTTAAAAAAAAAAAATTTTGGGGGGCCCGGGGGGGCCAAAAAACCTTTTTTTTTAAAAAAGGGGGGGGGGGTTTTTTAAAAATTTTAAAAAAAAATTTTTTAAATTTTTTTAAGGGGGAAAAAAAGGCCCTTTTTTTAAAAAAATTTTTTTTGGGGGTAAAAAACCAAATTTTTTCCTTTAAAAAAAAAGGGGAAAATTTTTTTTTCCCCTTTAAATTTTTTAAATTTTTTTTATTTTTTTTCCCCCTTTTTTTTTTTTTTTTTTTAAAATTTTTCCCGGGGGTTGGAATTTTTTTAAATTTTTAATTTAGCCTTTTGGGAAAAACCCCTTTCCCCGTTTTTTGGCCTTTTTTAAATTTTTTTGGAAAAATTTTTTTTTTTTTTTTTTTTTTTGGGGGGTTTTTTAAATTTTAAAAAAACCTTTTATATATATATTTAAAAATATAAAAAAAAAAAAAAAAAAAAAAAAAAAAAAAAATTTAAAAAAAAAAAAATTGGGAAAAAAAATTAAAAAAAAAGGGTAAGGAAAAAAGGGGGAAAAGGGGGAAAAAAAAAAGGGAAAAAAAACCCAAAAAGGAAAAAAAAAAAAAAAAGGAAAAAAAAAAACCCGGGAAAAGGGGCCCCGGGGAAAAAAAAAAAAGGAAAAGTTATCGTAATGCGTATATAGCTGTGAAGTGAATTAGGTGTGGTGGAGGGATTACTGGTGCAAGTTTTATTTATAAGCTATAAAATCACCCTTTTTGCTTTTCAATCACGTTATTTGAATTACAGCAAATTCGCGTGCATTGCATCTAGGTTATTAAGTTTTTCTCATTTAACAAATAATTACTTAATCTCAACGAAATTTTGTTTGCCCATTCGGAACGTATTGATTCAATATTTTTGGAAGTGTAAGTCATATGTGTAGTATCTTTAATTTTACAATACACTTTTATCTAAGTTTTTGTGTATCACGTTCGTTGTTGAGATTATTTGCTTAAAAATATACGTTGCATTATCCTTTGAGGGTTATTCAGTTTTTGAGATTATACAAAATCTATTTCCTGTCTTCCAACTATTTTCTATTGAAACTGATCTCCATATCTAAGATTATATATGTGAACAGTTTCTACCGGATTTAATTTTCTCAATACTGGTATGGGAATAGAAGACGCATGGTGTTTCAGTGCTTATTGGCACGACGCAGTCCGCAGCTCCGGACAATATCTTGAAATTTTTATTTTTTTTGCTTTTGTAAAACTGAATGCCTTCCAGCATTCAGCATGTAGCTGTGGAAAGAGAGGTCTTTATTGCTCTCCTACATGCATTGTTTGCAGTGTGCAGTGTACAGAAATTTTCCTCCGATAGACAACAATGAAGACTCTGAACGAATTCCCATGAAAATGGAAACCCGTTTGTTTCCTGTTTTGAATTTTTCCAAATGGTATGTAACCTTAAATGGTTGATTTGTTTGACAATATGAACAGGATATTCATTAAATACGATGTGAATCATCTGCGACTGAAAGATAAACTCTAGTCACCATCTTCCATCGTTCAAGTTTAGCTCTTGGTCTCCGAATTTTTTGTATTCCTGTATTTGTAAGTATGTTTCCAATGATTTTCCATTACACTCATTCGAATATCATGTATCTCAGGATTTTGTGGCATAATGGACAGATTATTAAATTAAGGAAAAAAAGCATCCTCAAGCGGGACTCGAACCCACAACCCTATGTTTTCCGGACATACGCTCTTACCATTGAGCTATCGAGGCTATAAGAATCGACACACACTCGCGAACACTTCAATTTCCTTAATTTAATGTGAATGTTGGAATGAATCGAAAATCGAACGTACTTATCAATGGCCGTCGAGACCCGATACCTATTCACCACAACATCATCGTCGAATTGACGATTTCAGTAGAAGATCTAGGGAGATGATCTCCAACCACTGATAAGATTTAGCCAAATATATATATGAAAGTGGGAAATTGTTGTCCGAGAAAAATTATAAAAAAGGAGTTCGTGGCATAATGGACAGATTATTAAATTAAGGAAAAAAAGCATACTCAAGCGGGACTCGAACCCACAACCTTATGCTTTCCGGTCATACGCTCTCACCATTGAGCTATCGAGGCTATAAGAATCGACACACACTCGCGAACACTTTAATTTCCTTAATTTAATGTGAATGTTGGAATGAAACAAAAATCGAACGTACTTATCAATGGCCGTCGAGATCTGATACCTATTCACCACAACATCATCGTCGAATTGACGATTCCAGTTGAAGATCTAGGAAGATGATCTCCAACCACTGATAAGATTTAGCCAAATATATATGTGAAAGTGGGAAATTGTTGTCCGAGAGAAATTATGAAAAAGGAGTTTGTGGCATAATGGATAATTTTTGGCATTTACATTTCGAGGGTTGTGACTCTCATCTTCATTGCACTGTCATCAATAACAGTCTCTGTATAAAGTAGTTCTTGATAAGCCAAAAATAAGAAAAAAATACAGTGGAATGAAGGAGGTTATGTAATTTTACACTCACCCCGCCGAAATTTGAATCACGTTTCCCCTTTTCTTTCAAAAAAATTATTTAGGTTAGTTCTGAAATTCATATTCTCAGTTGAAATACTTTATACAGAGAGTGTTATTAATTACAATGCATTGAAGATGGGGTTATGGGGGCTGCGACCCTTGAAATGCATATGCCAAAATATTTTGAGAAGATCAATGAACTTTAAACTCCAATAAATATAAATTTCTGTGGAGACAGACTTGGAATTATCTTACTTAGGACTTAAGAACTCCATTTCGAGAAGATGGACTATTAAAAAAATATATTTTCAATGTTTTGATACTTGGCGGCCGATTTGGCTCATCTTTGAACTCAACCAAAATGTTGTCATACATCATTCAGTTCGTTTAAAAAATAGTATCTCCAATTTACAAATTCTTGTTATATATTTTACTAGCTGGTACCCGCGTAGAATTTGTATTGGTTCCAATGTTTTTCTTTGTGTTGTTTCATCTAACTTATGGCTGTGGCTCTGCCCGCTTCCCATTGTCCGATTTCCCGTTATCCCGTTGTTCCATCATACCGTTATCCCGTTATCTCGTTTGGGTGGAATAATTTATTTGACAGCGAAAATAATAATTTGTGATGACAAATTCACCAACACCTTTTCACCCCTTCAGGGACGGAATTTTCAAATATTGTTGAACACGATTCATATATTTGTAAGAGAGCCAAAACACCAATTTCCATGAATCTAACTTGGTAACTAACGGAACCTTCATAAAAATTGTCACCCCCCCTATCACCTCTTTAGGGGATGAATTTCTAATAATACTGAGAATTCCTTTATTTCTAAACAAGACCTCAAATACCAATTTCTATAACCTCAACGAAATCGATCCATCTATAAATTTCACCCCATCGGGAGTTGAATATCTGAAAACACTGGAACATATTCCTTTATTTGTTACAAAGACCTCAAATACCAATTTTGATGACCTCAACTTTAAAACTAACGGTACCCCTATACAAACTTGCAACCCCCCTTTCAATTCCTTTAGATTTGATTTACAAAATCCCTGAAATACATGTTTCTTTTACTGAAAATAAAAGCCCGAATACCAATTGCGATTACTCTAACTTCGAAACTAACTGTACTTTCACTTTCACCCCCCCCCCTCCTTCCTTACCCCCCTTTAGGGTTGAAATATCAGAAAAAAAAACCCTAATAGTTACCTATGCCATCATAGGAATACGCTGTCAAAATTTCAGATCTTTGGGTCTAGAAGTTTGGGTTTGGGCGTTGATCGTAAGACATTGAATCAGTCAGTCAGGACATGTACAACGGCGGGTTCAACATACTATGCGGATTCTGGACGCCAAACGATATATATATATATATATATATATATATATATATATATATATATATATATATATATATATATATATATATATATATAAATATATATATATGTATATATATATATGTATATATATACATATATATATATATGTATATATATACAATACTGTTTCCTGCTTCATTCATAATGAAATTATAGTTTTAAAAAACGAAAAAAACAGGACTAAAAAGTTGAAAATAATCAGAATAAAGTCGATTGAATATTGATAGAAAGATTTTTCTGTGAATTGAAAAATCCACGATTAAAATGAAGACGATAGTGACTAAGGTTTATCTTTCAGTCACAGATGATTCCACATCTGATTTTATGAACATCCTGTTTATATTTTCAACAAATCAGAATAAAGTCATTGACCAAAAAAATTTTTTTTGTGTAAAAAAGCGTGAGGTGCTTGATATCAGTTATTATTTTTATAAGTGACAAAAAAACGTCGATGGTCTGTATTTTCACATATTGTCTGACAAGTTCTACCATATTGAATCCTGGGATATTCCCCGATGTTATAAAATTATCGCATACTTGAAAGTAATTCAAAAACGGATCCTTCCATTTATCATTTTCAACAAGCATATTTGCATTTCTCTTCTGGGCCCATTAGTCCAATATCATGAACTTTAAATAAATATGTATCATCTGATGCTTCCGTTAAAAACTTTGTGACATCTTGTTTAGTAATGCAACCAGCTGTAGGTTCTTACTAATATCGACGTTTCTTCTTGTTAATAAAATACTTCTTATCATCGAATAATACGACCAGAGAGAAGATGGTTTTCTTTCCTTAGATAAGCATTCAAAGTAAGCCAACAATACTTTTTCATGAATGATATTCTTGATTTTTTTAGTAGAACACCATTCTTCGTACCGATTAAACGCTATTTCATATACACTCCGTGATTTTTCCGGCAAAAGTGAGTCCACGATATTTCGCGTCATTTCTTCCAAATCAGAAGGTAAACTACCAGTTTCAGAATCACTCAATATTATTTCAATTATATTCAATTCTACGTGACAATTGTGTTTGACAGCAGATAAATAAATATTGCCGTTACAACCTGACGTTGTCAAGAAAATGGCAAAGCACAGCTCATTAACCTACTAATATTTGAAACTACACATATACTTACTCATTTAAAAATAGTTGTCATTGTGACATGTTGAAAATGCAGTTTTTAATTTTTCGAGAATGTCATCAGATAAAATTTTGTATGTAATACGAATCATAAACAATAATTATGGCACACGTCGTGTTATCGGACTCTGCTACGCGTCGCCCAATAACATTCACGACTTGTACCATAATGATCGTCTTTATGATCCTTATTACATAAATAACTATTTTGTATATATATATATATATATATATATATATATATATATATATATATATATATATATATATATATATAAAAATATATATATAAATATATATATATATATATATATATAAATATATATATATATATATATATATATATATATATATATATATATATATATATATATATATATATATATATATATATATTGTAACGATATATCTGTTACATTTCTTATTGATATGCTCTATGCTCGAGATTCATTTACTTCCCTATTGAAAATCTTAGCGACATCTAACTGTGGGTAATGGAACAATCATTACGGCTAGGGAAGAAGAACTGTCGCAAATAATCTGACAGTACGATGATATTTAAGGCAATGAGCATGGGATTCTCGTCCGTTCTTCTGATCTTTCGGCAATTAAGATATATGGTTTTCTGAAGCTCGTCGGCCATTAATTAATGGAGTAGAATATGTCATGTTGAAATAATTTATTAATTAGAACATTTTCCTTTCTCCGCGAATATAATTTCAAATCAGTGAATAGTGTTTGATGTTAAGGAGGTACGTATTGAGAACTATGTTTGGACCAAAGATATTTTAAATATGTCACATACAAATAATTTTCAAGAGAACGTCAGATAATTTTTCACAAAGGAAGTCTCGGAAGTTATCTACGCATTTTGTTCAAGAAAACAGTGATTAGATTTATTTAGGTCAATCTGACTGAAAATAGCAGTGTCGTGCACTATATATTTTTGGAGAATTTTGTTAGAATTATGAAATGCCACATGTGGTATGTCCGATTGAATTGAAACATCGGTGTTCGGTCTTATCAGGTTGGATTTCGTGTCCTGACAAGGCTCTATTGAGATTTAATGTGGGTTTCACAAATATATGATATCACCTACGCTGTATTTGGTATGATATAGTTGGAAAAAAAAATATATATATATATATATATATATATATATATATATATTTTTCATGAGTTTTTATATATCTTTGGTATGGTTCCATATTTGGTGACAACAATCACCGAGCTGTGATTTTGATGTGGTTGTGGTTGTGAAGTGAAAGATAGTCGTTGCTGACTAGTTAGGTGTAACAAATTGATTATTGAGGTATGCAGCAAAAGGAAAAAGTGTACTCTTTAAAGTTTGTCGAAGCTTTCGGAATGTTTTATTTCCATCTTCAGGGATAATCTTTGTTGAGATTAGTTTCTATGTTGTTTATGAATGTTCTTCATGTAAAGTACGGTGAAATATGAGTTCTGAATTGGGAGTTGGCAACACATATACACATTAAAATTCATTGAAACGTTACTAATTACAATATTAAAAATATAAAGTCTGAAACCTGTGTCTTGAGAAGTACAATAGGTTATAAATTGTGGGAAAATCAATCATTTTCCCACAATTTATAACCTATTGTACTTTTCAAGACACAGGTTTCAGACTTTATGTTTTTAATATTTTAATTAGTAACGTTTCGAAGAATTTAATGTGTATAATTAGTTGACGATTTAAAACATGTGTTGCCAACTTCGAATTCAGAGCTTATATTTCACCGTACTTTACATAAAATTTAATTAGTAACGTTTCGAAGAATTTTAATGTGTATAATTAGTTGACGATTTAAAATCTCAACAAAGATTATCCCTGAAGATGGAAATAAAACATTCCGAAAGCTTGGACAAACTTTAAAGAGTACACTTTTTCTTTTGCTGCATACCCCAATATATATATATATATATATATATATATATATATTTCATGTACAAATTTGGTACTTGGAATTTGGAATTTTCTTTGAATTTTTAGAAACCTTTTTGAAGAAGTATTTGACGGCTGGTCAAACATTTATTCTCATATACCTTTCTTGAATATCGCGAAATTGAAGTCATTTTCGTAAACAAATTCAACAAACTTGATTGTGCCAAATTCTGATTTCTAATTCTTGATAACGAATAATCTTGGCTGCTCAAGATCAGAGAAAAAATCATCTTTTCCATATATAAAGCAAAGATCAATTTTTATTAATTCATAAGAATTATTAAAAATAATTCTTCAATTTAGTATTGGATATTACTCATTTGTATACTCAATTAATTTTAAGTAATAATCTCTTGATGATTACACTCAATTGTAAAACAATGAGTTGAGGAGTGCATTGAAAATATTCCAAGTTTCAAGAAGTAGAATTTTTGTATATCAAATTCTGACACAAACAATATTGTTTTCATGTTAAATCGCTGAGAACACACTCGATGGACCAGAAGCTGATGCTTGTGTTCACCTGATCGGTCGCCCAGCAGCTATAAGTACCCCCTGATTGCGAGCCAAACCACTTCGTAAAGTCTAGCTAAGTGCTAGACAAAGAAAATACAATCAAGGTACATCGACATCGAAAAAAAACCGACAGATTCAGCAAACAAAACAATATTAGTTTTCTTACATTGGAATTAAAATAACTTTTGCATTCAAATGTTAAGGAATTGAAAAATGTAAATTTTGCAAATAGATTGTTATAAGTTGGTATTTGTTTTATTGTTGTAGTTATTTACAGAAGGAAAGTTAATTGATGTGCAATCATTATTGAATAGGGAATTTGGATTTTTGTCCTAGTTTAAATGAAAATTCTGGCGTCCATTCAAATTCACAATTTCTAAAACTTTGCTTGAAACATAAAAAATTTGAAACTAGCAAGGCGGTCCAAAGAACTCCACACCGCTCTTCACTGAATAGTCTGGGCATTTTATTACAACAAATAACTTGTATTCTTATTATAATATATATATATATATATATATATATATATATATATATATATGTTGTTATGTTATGTTATGCCAGTTGTAAATTTTAAAAGACTAAAAACCCACAAAAAGAATAATTACTACATGGTTAATGGTTTCAAGAGTTTGTTTGTGAATAACTTTCAATATTCTATGTATATTGTGAGCCTAGGTAGAATATGGATAGATAAAAATGTCAAAATACTATAAAACAATCAATTTCCATACACTGTCAAAATTATTATAACTCATAATTGCTCAAAAGACAATAAAAAGTCTAAATTTACAAAATTTTCAGGAATAAAAAGTAATCAACACATTTATAAATTTGAAGCATACAGTATATGAAATTGTAGCTAACTAAAAGTAGCCAATGATAGAACAGCAAATGTCTTTATAAAAATAGCCAATCAGGGAATAGATGGTCAGGTGTAAAATAGGAAATTGTGGGAGAGTAGCAATGAGATGGTATCAGAAGCAATTATTATTGAAATTTGTAAATAATGATAAGAGTGGAAAAATAATTGTATATATAAATTATGCAATATAAATATAAACAGTGAAAAGTGACAATTTAGTGCGCGAATTCAAAAATTCAAATGAAAAAACAAGGAGAAAAAGATGTATCTAGGCGATAGAAAAACAAAGCTTCCAGGAGATCGAAAATAAATTTCCAAGCGGATGCCACCCAAAAATTTTACTAAAAGAAAATTGGAATAATCCCATTATTTGGTAAACGAAACCAATATTACCTTAATGATAACATATCCACGGATCCAAATGCTGATTTCCGCATCTATATAGTTCCTGATTGCAGTCCTGACAGAGATTGGAGAGAGGAGACATCCTGATTCATGGTATAATTAGAACACCAACAGTTCCAACCAGGTATAAAACTTTAATAGTGCTTTTCCGGTCCTGAACTATTTCACAAATAACATATTTCACATTCGAAGAACTTTATGTCACCCTATTTTGAACAATAACAGAAAACTTCACTCTCACGGAAAAAGTGAGGTTCTGTTTATCTATCCATGATCTGATTTATTATTATTATCCGTGAATATTTGTTTGATTCACTCTAGTATAAGTTATTTCTCGTAGGCCAGGTATTATTAAGTCTTCCTGAATAAAGGAGATAATTGCTTTTTTGATATTTTGTTGTTTTGTTTTCTCACAATGATCAATAACATACCAAAGACCATTCAATAAACTGAAGTTAGCCAGCAGTGGCAGTGTCTCTACTGCCTTGAACCGGCCACCTTGAGATAAGGGCGTACCAACTGTTGCTTAGCCGTGGTGAGGAAAATAATAATTGTTGGTAGCGTGACGAGAGAACAGTGACGTTCGCTGGCAATTATTATTACAGCATACAATACAGGGGCAGAAATATCTATTTATATCATATCAATTTGGCTCTTAAAGAATAACTGAAGATTATTAGCTATATCATCATTATATAAAACCAATTTATATTTTTCAATTCATCAAAACATATCAAATAGCGCCCAACGCGGTGCAAAAATATAATTATAATAATAATAAAAAAAAATATTTCCAAAATTCTTAAAACAACAATATATATATATATATATATATATTTAAATATATATATATCTGTGGTAAATACTGATGAATTGCCTGATTCCGTCACGCGGCGCCACTTACAAAGGTGCTCCAAGTCCATAGTAATTCTAATGTTGTAACTGAGAAAACTTCCACAGACAAAATAAAAACAAATCAATCGATTAGTGTAACAAGCAGACGGTCCTGTCACAACCTCATGCTAGTTCAATGAACAACGCAGAAGATAGCACGTTATGAATATTGATCAAGGCAAGCTGAGGGTCTATGAATCATTGTTAGTGGGGTGCACACTATGGCAATGATGAATATGCAGTTGGTTGGATATTTTGTAATTTCCACTGGTGGGTTTATCGCGACATTACCGTAATTGATGAGGAAAGTATTGAAGTGACATGTATGGGACGTATGTGCGTAGCTGTTGATTTCATGACTGATTAGCAATGGATCATAAAAGGGAAGTTTTCAAGAAGAACTGCTAACATGAATATACATGGAATGATAATTATACCTATTTATTTCATGTTGTAAACATTCATAAGCATTCATTAAAATGCGCTATTAGAATTCCACTCGGCCTCCGTTCCGAATTGAATCTCAACATTACAATCCCATATAAGAGATTTTTCAAGATCATATCCAACGAGAACCTTCTTAAAAACTATATTATCAGGCAATTCTAATTAAATAAATATAAAAAATAGACAAACATTCATAAAATGTACTTGAACATGGAAAAATATCAATAAAATTATTGAAACAATATTGTGGCAATTTTTTCCAAATGAATTGTTAGTTCTAACATCTTTAATTCAAAAATCGCATGAAAATTGTAAATGATAACAACAGTTGTATGACAAATAATATATATTTTGTTTCACCTTTTGTCACATAAGAAAAAAGCGTTATGCCCCCTCCATGCGAATTTCTCTCTATCTCTCTCTATCTGCCTCTTTCTACTATATACGAGTCTGTGTTACAAGCGTCTAGCCCTTGCTCATACGATTCCGATTCCTTATTTTTGAAACGATTATACATAAACAAGTGAAATTTGGAAACTGAATATTAAAGGTTGTAAACTTCCCTACTAGTAATGATAGATGACGAAATCGTAAAAGATGACGTCACAAGGCCATTGTGACCAATAATTTTAAATGGAACCCTACGACAAGCGACACCTCTTTCAAAAGGTATCGAAAAAACCTATTCAATGATACTAATTTTGTTTGTGTTTATGGCAGTTTTAATGACTCATTAGTAAACATTAAAATTTATATTCCATTCAGTATGATATTAATTACAGATTCAAGAATCAGTATCTACTTGAAGAAATTGCTCGAAGTAACCTCCATTTACTTCCTGACAGGGAAATATCCTATTTTTAAACTCTTCTCGTACTTTTGCAAATGTGTCTGCGGAAACAGCCTCACATTCTGCAACAATACGTTGTTTTAAAACGTCAATATTGTCAGGTTCAGTGGCGTAAACCTTCGATTTGAGGTACCCCTATAGAAAAAAATCCAAAGGTGTGAGGTCCGGTGATCGAGCTGGCCATTCCGTTGAACCTCGTCGTCCAATCCATCTACCACGATACTCCTCATCCAAATACCGTCTTACTGCACCGTAATATTGTGGAGGAACATCATCCTGTTGGAATGTTATTTCCAAATTGCCGAATTCATCTGGATTATCTTCCAAAATTTCAAGGATTAACGGTTCTATTGCGTTTGCAACAGCTCCAGATAAACCTCACCAGTTAAATTAGTATTTAAAGAAAGAGGCCCAACGATGTGGTTTCCCAGGATACCTGCCCAAACATTCACCTTCTAGGGAAATTGGGTATGTGTTTCACGAAACAGGTGAGGATTTGCATCACTTCAATACCTCACATTCTGTGTATTTACATTTCCATTTAGATAGAAAGTACTTTCGTCAAATTGTTTTGACATACACTGGCTGTTGGTTAATTTTAGTTTCCATATTTTCACAAAATTCTAGTCTTCGGTCTGGGTCGTCGTCTGCGAGTTGATGAACCATTTTTAATTTGTATGGATGAAATTTGTTTTTTTTCAACACCCTGTGTACTGTTCTTCGACTTCACAGGTAGATGCTACATGAGTTGTTGAGTTAAAAGAGGTGTCGCTTGCCGTAGGGTTCCATTTAAAATTATTGGTCACAATGGCCTTGTGACGTCATCTTTGACGATTTCGTCATCTATCATCACTAGTAGGGAAGTTTACAACCTTTTATATTCAGTTTCCAAATTTCACTTGTTTATGTATAATCGTTCAAAAAATAAGAGGGGGGAGGGGACTTTTGAGAAGCACTGTATAACGAATAGTGTTATCAGGAATGAAATACCTTTTACTGTGGCGGAGAAGTTTGGAAAAAAGATATATAGGTATAGTATTGCATGGTATTATACAATTGAATGTGATGGAATAGAAAACGTCAACTTTCAAAGGGACAAATATTGAGGAAAAAGAAACACAAAATGGTGGATACATGAGACTGATGGCAACATACTCTGCTACCTCGATACCAATTGATTTATTGGATCATGTGGAACCATGGAGGGAGCATAACGCTTTTTCCTTATGTGAAGAACATATACAAATATAAACAATCTGAATCTCTATATCGAATTATATTCGAAGTTGAAGAAAACCTGGCCAATCGAGTAACCGAATGAAATGTGTTTAAAATTGATTTGTTGAGAATATAAACAGGATGTTCATAAAATCAGATGTGGATTTTTCAATTCACAGAAAAATCTTTCTATCAATATTCAATTGAGAATGTTTCCCTTTGCAACGTGTTTAAAATGTTATTACTCACAGCAAACATAAAATATAAATAAATATATCTAAAAAAATATATGGTCGTGTTGAGGATTGAACTCTGGACTTCTCGCTTGGTCATCCCTCGTTTTACGGGCACCTTCGTTGGGACTTTGAAATTATTCGTGTATTTGTAACACATGAGCGTTGTGGAATTGAATATTTCTATTGCGCATGTAAGATTTCGGAGCAAAGTAGAATAGTTATTGGAATGCCAAGGCCGCGAAATACCTTTTCAGAGTACCGAAAGGAAAGTTATCGCCGAGGCCGGAAAATCTTGAGGTCGCTAAAAAGTTTCGCGGCTATAGCATACACACTATTTTTCGTGCAATTGCCAAAATTATTAAACTAGATAATTGTAAATAAATATATTGATGCTTTGAAATCAACGGCAATTCAATTTAATTAACAAAGTCACAGCGTTGCCATGGAAATGATATGTTTGTTGAAAATAATTTGATAGTGATATTTCAGTATCTTGCGCTCCTCCAGAGCTGAAATGTATTGTAAACTCGGCGCTTTTCATTTCAATACCTGGAAATTAATATAAGTAAGTATGTATCTGTTGTTGATTTAAAAATTTATGCTGTATTCAATAAAAAATTATCCTTGTCATTGTCGTATTTTAGAAATGTCAAAAATGGAAGTTACCTTTGGTTTGGCGGCCGTTGCTGTGGGTAACGGCCGCAAAATTGAATTTCACGGAATGTGTTGAAAACGTGAAATATTCACTCCGCGTGCGATTGCATGGAATAGTTATTTTCGTGCAATCGCACGCGAAGTGATTATTTCGCGTTCCCAACACAGTCCGCGAAATTTAATTTTGCGGCCATTACCCATAGCAACGGCCTCCAAACCAAATTTCACTTCCAAATCTGACATTTCTAAAATACGACAATGACAAGGATAATTTTATTGAATACAGCATTAATTTTTAAATTAACAAAAAATACATACTTATACTATTTTTCAGGTATTAAAACGGAAAGCGCCGAGTTTACAGTACTTTTTAGCTCTGGAGGACTGCAAGATACTAAAATATCAGTATCAGACATATTTGCGTTTTGTCAATAACTGTCAAAATATTTCGTATATATTCAAACATATCATTTCCATAGCAACGCTGTGACTTTGTTAGTTACATTAAACTGCTGTTGGTTTCAAAGCAATAATATATTTATTTGCGATTAATTTTAATTATTGATCAATTAATAATTTTGACGATTGACGATTAATAATTTTGACGATTGCACGAAAAATAGTGTTTATGATATATCCACGAAACTTTTTAGCGACCTCAAGATTATCCTGTCTAAGCTGCAAGCGGCCTCTGCGATAACTTTTCTTTTGGTACGCTAAAAAGATATTTCGCGGCCTTGGCATTCAAATAACTATTGTATGCTAAGGCCGCGAAATACCTTTTTAGCGTACCGAAAAAAAAGTTATCGCCGAGGCCGTTTGCGGCCTAGGCAGGATAATCTTTAGGTCGATGAAAAGTTTCGCGGTCATTTTTCGTGCAATCTCCAAAATTATTGAACTAGATAATTTCAAATTAATATATTATTGCTTTAAAATTGGCAGCAGTTCAATTTAATCAATTGCAATGGAAATTAAATGGTTGAATATATTCAAAATATTTTGACAGTTTTTGACAAAACTTAAATATGTCTGATAATGATATTTCAGTATCTTGCACTCCTCCAGAGCTAAAAAGTATAATAAACTTGGCGCTTTCCGTTTTAATACCTGAAAAATCTAAACGGCAGTACGAAAAATATAACAGCGAGTTTAAAGATTGGTGAGACAAACAGAATGTAAATCAATCCTTGTCATTGTCGTATTTCAGAAATGTCAAATTTGGAAGTGACGTTTGGTTTGGCGGACGTTGCTATGGGTAACGGCCGCGAAATTAAATTTCGCGGACTATGTTGAGAACGCGAAATACTCACTTCGCGAGCGATTGCACGAAAAATATATTTGCAGACACTTTTTGCTTATGTGATGATGATATAAATCTACATATAGAATTACATTCGGAGTTGAAGCAAAAGCGTAAGGAACTTCGTTTCTGACGGGGTCCCCCGACCGCACACGTGTTTTTAGGGAGAAAGACGCCGAATACTCCTTGGACGGGTTGAAGAGATGGAATCATTGCTGGGTAGACTTAGAAAGAGACTATGTAGAAAAATAAAAATAAATTTGAAGACGAAATTTCTTGTATCTTTGTTGGGTCCAAATTTTTTCACCCCACTCTCAGAACACACTAGGAGTACGACTATTGGTGTCGTGGATTGGCCTATGCTGACATCTGTTGGTGACCTATTAATGTGCACGAAATTTCGTGTCATTAAAATTCCACGATAACAGGTCTAAGCTTCACCGCACAGATTATAGGTGTCACTATCTATAATTCGATGCTTTTCACATTTTCGTACTTGCCGATAGGTATTAGCACTACGAGATATCTGATACGAATTTGAAAGAGACCAAAAGCCGTCTTGATGATTGGGAAACCATGAAACAGGCTGTAGGCGGATGGTGGGCTCTTTTGGATTCGTAACAGATTTCTCTTATTCTCGTTATTTGTTTTGCGTTACTCAGAACGCACTAGGAGTACGACTATTGGCGTCGTGGATTGGCCTATGCTAACATCTGTTGGTGACCTATTAATGTGCACGAAATTTCATGTCATTAAATTTCCACGATAATAGGTCTAAGCTTCACCGCACAGATAATAGGTGTCACTATCTATAATTTGATGCTTTTCACATTTTTGTACTTGCCGATAGGTATTAGCACTACGAGATATCTGATACGAATTTGAAAGAGACCACAAGCCGTCTTGATGATTGGGAAACCATGAAACAGGCTGTAGGCGGATGGTGGGCTCTTTTGGATTCGTAACAGATTTCTCTTATTCTCGTTATTTGTTTTGCGTTACTCAGAACGCACTAGGAGTACGACTATTGGCGTCGTGGATTGGCCTATGCTGACATCTGTTGGTGACCTATTAATGTGCACGAAATTTCGTGTCATTAAAATTCCACGATAACAGGTCTAAGCTTCACCGCACAGATTATAGGTGGCACTATCTATAATTTGATGCTTTTCACATTTTTGTACTTGCCGATAGGTATTAGCACTACGAGATATCTGATACGAATTTGAAAGAGATCACAAGCCGTCTTGATGATTGAGAAACCATGGAACAGGCTGTAGGCGGATGGTGGGCTCTTTTGGATTCGTAACAGATTTCTCTCATTCTCGTTATTTGTTTTGCGTTACTCAGAACGCACTAGGAGTACGACTATTGGCGTCGTGGATTGGCCTATGCTGACATCTGTTGGTGACCTATTAATGTGCACGAAATTTCGTGTCATTAAAATTCCACGATAACAGGTCTAAGCTTCACCGCACAGATTATAGGTGGCACTATCTATAATTTGATGCTTTTCACATTTTCGTACTTGCCGATAGGTATTAGCACTACGAGATATCTGATACGAATTTGAAAGAGACCACAAGCCGTCTTGATGATTGGGAAACCATGAAACAGGCTGTAGGCGGATGGTGGGCTCTTTTGGATTCGTAACAGATTTCTCTTATTCTCATTATTTGTTTTGCGTTACTAAAAACGCACTAGGAGTACGACTATTGGCGTCGTGGATTGGCCTATGCTGACATCTGTTGGTGACCTATTGATGTGCACGAAATTTCGTGTCATTAAATTTCCACGATAACAGGTCTAAGCTCCACCGCACAGATTATAGATGTCACCATCTATAATTTGATGCTTTTCACATTTTTGTACTTGCCGATAGGTATTAGCACTACGAGATATCTGATACGAATTTGAAAGAGACCGCGAGCCGTCCTGATGATTGGGAAACCATGAAACAGGTTGTAGGCAGATGGTGGGCTCTCTTGGATTCGTAACAGATTTCTCTTATTCTATATATATATATATATATATATATATATATATATATATATATATATATATATATATATTTACATATAAAGTGGTAAAACACCTAATTGTTCTAAGAAAGCACTCCGGACTAGGGAAATTCAATTTTGGAGTATCCCCAATTCCAGCATCATTGCGGTAAGATGTGGTTATTTCAAATAATATTTCCGCATATTGCCTTGCTGACGTTGATGGCAAATGATGGGCGTGGTGTGGTACGTGTGTTGGTAATATTCAACGTGAAATGCTGCCAGTGCCCCACACTCATAGGAATTGCAATATCATTGCTATAAATTTCTGCAGTGTTTGGTATGAAAATCATATTAGTTTTATGAATCAACCAAGAAAAAAAATCTATGTTGCTTCATTCATATAGGGATAGAGTGAGTGACGAGATTTGAGTCTATTGGAATAGAAGCAATTTTGTACAAATTTCAACTTTGAAATACAAAACAAAAAATACCTGTTTTATTTTCCTGGTCAGAAAAGTAATTTTACAATACCTGCGATGTGAACAAACTTTGGAGATTTCATAGCCGATCGACCAATAATGAGCGCGTTGGTCGTGGGACCACCTAGATCCTGCAATTCTGTTTACATCGTGGATATTTATGGAATTGAGAGAGTATGTTAGGTTAGGTTTCAAGTAAGTGGGTCTCTTACGGCCCTCCACTGCGACCCTTGAGGATCTTTATCACCAAATGAGTCCAGCTCATTTACGAAGCCGATTAGTTTACCTGGTGAATGATCTTTCAGGTCCGATAGCAAGAGTGAGGCTCTGCCGAACGTCGAAAACCTGATTCTGTCCGCGGCGGGGCAGGCGCAAAGTAAGTGCTCTGCTGTTTCGTTATCTTCAAGACAAAGACGGCATACTGGATTTTCCGACATTGCCTTCCATGCCGGAGTGGCCAGGAATCCAGACCAGGGATAGTTTCCAGGAGATGGATATTGGAAAAAATTAAGGGGGGGATTGCAAACAAAATTTTGAGAAAAAGATAATTTGAAATTTCAATATCGTATAATATTGAGAAAAACTGATGAATTAACTATATAATTGATATAAATACGTCGAGACAAAGCCTAATCAAAACTCAAGTAAAAAGAAAGTGAAGTCTTCAGATAATGAAAGCCAGATTGAAAATCCTGAATCCACCGATGCAGTTGTTCCTGCCAACATTGTAAACAGCACCACAAATCAACCAGAGGACAGTGAAAATATTCCATTACAAGATTACAAATATTTTCCTAAAAGTATTCAAGGACTAAGTGAAATTTCCATCCAGACTATCAATAATTATTTCAAGTCCTACCAAAGTAGTTAGAATTCTAATTTTAATTTTATCAAGAAACAGACCTTCAATGATCCATAATAAAATTCAATTTAATAATTTTGAATTACTAATGAAATAGTATAAGGTAGTTTTCTCCTAGTGGTAGGTACAAATTAATTGAATTTTGAATACTGAGACGAAATATAAAATCCAAATATTTCTATTGAGTGGATTCTATTAAATAAAACTACATAATCGTTTTCTGGGTCTATTATATTTATTCATCAATACATATAAAAAAAGTATTATATTGACATCGAGCAAAGAAGAAAGCCCAGCAGCAACCCTCTTGAGATTAAGACGATCATCTCTGTATATGCGTCTAATAATATCACAACATCAACAAAATAATCACAATATATTTATATAAAAATATATATGTATATGTATGTATGTATATATATATATACATCCCCGTATCAATATTGCGTCCTTTCATAATCCTTGCATATTGCGTCCCCTAGAAAAAAGCGAGATAGGCTAAATCTGATTGAAGTATATTGAAGAGCGCAAAATTTTGAGTGGGGTACGCTATTTTAAGTTTGTATTTCAATGATATCCAAAATATTCATTTTGCTTTCATTCCCCTATCTTTCGCAACCCCTTTCACATTCCTATCAATGTTGACTCCATTGTATATTTATTTTTATCTCACAGTGGATACTGCGTCCGAAGAGTATATTTATTTTCAGTTCTCTATCAGTGCTGCGTCCAACAGTGTTGCCATATCAATTCCAATCCTTTGATTTATTTCAATGCTTTCAACTGAAGAAGTGTGGATCTTCGAAATATCAGAATATTTTCACAAGCTTTTATTCAACTTGCTTGATCTTCTCCCGGTACGTTCGGATTAAATATTGCTAGTGGATTTCGATCCATTTTGGTCCGATTCATTCGAAATTTGGCAGATATACATAATTCCGGTGACATTATGCATTATACAATTTTTGTTAGAGAGAAAAACAAAATGGCAGACGAGTTTTGTGGTTATGGTTCGATCCCATTTTATATGAGTATGTAGTGGCTTTTGAGGTCAGAGATCAAGAATTTTCTGTCAAAATTCAAAAATTCAAGATGCCAGAGAAGTTTTCTGATTATGGTCCGGTTATGTTCAAAATTGGTGGGAGTGGGTTTTTTGGATTGAAGACCATATAATATTTTTGTCAACATTCATGAATTCAAGATAGCAGCAAAAAGATGGCGATGAGTTTTGTGATTATACCCCGATTACATTCAAAATTGGTATGTGGGAATTTTTCAGGTCGTAGATTTGGATTATTCTGTCAAAATTCATTGATTCGAAATGGCGGCTCCAAGATGATGACAAGTTCTATGATTATGGTCTGATTCCATTCAAAATTAATATGTGGAGTTTTTGTGGAGATCATTATTTTTGAGGACGAAAGGAAAGCTTGATGGTAGCAATCAAGAGACCCAGCTGATAAAACGATTTCAATCTTCAAAACTCAACCCAGAATGGAAATAAAATAGTTAAACAGATGGAACGACTGACTATTCCCTACTGAAAGCGACTAGTTAGTTAAGAAAACTCATCATACAAATACCTCCCATTAGAAAAAGCGATAACATGTTTGCTAGAGATAAAAAACAAAAAGCCGAGACTTCCGCTAGATTCATTGAAAAATATTTTATACAAAACGAGAGTCAATAACAAATCATAACACGGAGAACATATAAACAATAAAAAGGAAAAGAAATCCCATGAGTTACTATCGAAGAAGTTGCCAAGGAAATAGAGACCAACCTGAATCGAAAAAAGGCTCCTGGTTTTGATCTCATTACAGAGAAGTGCTGAAGTAGCTGCCACAAAAAATCATTTGCGGTAGGGGGACCTCCGTCAGGAACGAACTTTCTTACGCATTTTTTTTCTCTTTCTATACTCTTTTTGATGTTGAGCATATTATTCCACTATTGTCTCTGTATTATATATAAATAGTAAACACACGAATCACACGTACATCACACGTATGTAAACAGAAATAGTTGCAGCAAATTAAACAATTTTATTAACTTACTTTTCTAAGTTTACATTACACATAGTTGTTGCACTTTCCATTTCTCGAATCTCATTATCATGGGATACCAGAAGTCATTGACGAAATAAAAACACCAACCGGAGGCGACCCAGTTTTGAGTTGTGATAGTGTTCAGTAATAAAAGCAAAGTGGTGTGTGGCTTGAGTGTGAAAATATCACAGGAAGGAACAGACTACTGGACACCACTGGGTGAACTTTAGACTTTCAGTACCTAGGTTAAGATTTGTTGAAGAAAAATTAATGGTCTATTATAGATACTTATACCAGTTTTATTATTCATGATCATGAAAAGAAAGATGACAATGAGCCCTTACCCCTATTAACAGAAATAAAAAATACTTGTACTTTCCACAGTTTATTTCAATTTCTGAAATATGTATTTTACAAAGGAATGAAAATTGATCTTCATCGAGATTCCAACCGAAATATATTTGGGAACAAAAAATGATAAATAATTAAAAACTTGAACGATCTTATCACAATAAAAATATATATATATATATATATAAAAATAAATAAATTTAAAGTAACAAGGAAATATGAAGGAACGCTTACAGCAGAATTATGTTTTAATGAAATTGAAATCATTTACGATTCTGATATCTATTTTCTACGAATACTTTGATTTGAAGCCAGTTTTTATTATGCAATGATCTTTCATTTTGTTCGATTAATTCGTCACATTCATGTCGCTTGGGAGGTTTCCATTTTTTAATATGGTTTTTGAAGAACTCTTGAACAACTGTTTTCCGTTCTTCCGTCCATTTTATGAGGACTCTATGCTTTTTAGGTTTTTGAGCTGAATCCTGGTTTGGCATTCAATTTCTTTACTTGTACTGGAAGTATTTTGGAAATATTCTGCTTCGTCATGTGCGTCAAGTAATTCAGCCAATTTTTCATCCATATTCTCGTTTTCCGTAACTTCGGCTCTTTTTCTCGAGATTTAATTCTTTTTCATCAAGCTTCTTGCCCTCGAAGTATTTTCCTCTCCCATCTTCCATAAAAATCAACAACTTTGAAATTTTAGCTGTCTGATGAATATCATCAGGTAGCCGGTAGGAATGTTCGTGCACACCCATGTTGTGACCAATAAAAGTAGCTAATTGCTCAATTTCATTTTCATTCATATCGAATAGTTGAGTTAAAGTGGCTAGATGTTTCCTGAGTCTCGTACAAGTTATGGCATTAGGGTTTTTAGCTCCACAAGCTCGTGCATATTTTTGCAAGACCTTATAACAGTAAATTGAGGTTGTCGAGCTGGGTAGTACGAATAAGTAAGGATTGTTATCACTGACGAAATTCTTTCTCAATCGAATCAAAACCTGAATATAATTTTGAACATCAATGCTGAATAGGATAGAACTCACGACCACGCTTTCCTCGAATAAAGACCCTCTTCAATTTATTCAGAAGAATTTCTCTGTTGGAATATAACATCCGAAAATTCCTCATAGTTTTCTGAGTACCTTCAGATTTCACGTAAGTTGCTAGGAACATTCTTTGCAGTTCTCCTGGTCGTTTTCTATTGAGCAAAATAACTCTGCAGAAAACAGTTTCTAATAAAATACTGAAAGATATTTTATCGTGTTCACTATCCGAAAGTTCTTCAACTGCCTTATTAGCCATGCCAATAAGATATGCCCTCAATTTTTTCAGATCGCTTGCTAACGGTACAACTGTTATTCTGTTCCACCTACCCAAATTTAGATCATTACCAGCTTGGTAATTGATTTCAAGTCAGCTTCAGCCTCAGCAGTCTGAATGGAAACATAGTGATGTTTTTTCTTCAAGGCAAAATTCAGCGCAATATCGCAACATTGCTTAATAGATGTACATATATTCATAGCGAATGTTGGGGCCTCGAATGACTCCTTATTTTCATCGTAACCAGCTACTTGCTTCGTGGCAATCACAAATAAATCGAAATATTGAGATTTCAATGCTTCATACATATTATTTATAGTGGGTTCCAGTTTCTTTAATTCAATGAGAATTTTAGCCAGCTCTCTCATTTTTCGTGACGTCACATTTCATGTACCGAGAACCGAAAGCACAAATCAGTATATCACAAGCGAAACCTTATCTGCTCTCATTCGGGAAAAAACTTTGTTTTTGAGTTGCTCATCCAACCTTATACCGGCAATCAATTTAGTTTGCACATCGCTCTGTGCATTTCCCTTTTTGGTAATTTTAGAACATTTTTTTCTGTGACGGGCAAGTTGCTTTGATGAATAGAATCCTAGACACTCAGAACAAGGTTATATCGTATTGGGTGAAAGCGAGTTTCTCATTGGTTTGAAGCTTTCCGTGGCATTGATTAGGTAGTTTGCTTGTTTACGGAGTGAGGTGAATAATTGTTTTCTTTCAGCACACTTAGTAGGTTTCGAAAGAATTTTCTGTACCTCGTGTTCTGCTGAATGATTTCTTTCAATATGTCTGGCAAAATTTGAAACTTTCGTTTCACAGTAAAAACAGAAATCAGGTTTCCTGACGAATTTTGCCTTCGATGTTTTTGTTGATGACTCCGTTTTCTCATTTAGTACTGAATTTCTGCAAAATAATTTCAAGGATCCACTAGGGATAATATTTTCCACCTAATTTTTTTGGGAGGATATTTCTGCTTCATCACATTGTTCAATTTCTTGATTTACAAATTCATCACAATATGGCATTGTCCTGTCTCCTTTGATTTTTCCTTTGTCATTCTTACAATTTCATTTCTTATTTTTCGGAAACACTAAACTTCCATGCACGTTTTGCCCATTCAGAAAATTATTATAATGGGAATATACGACCTAGAAGATTGCCGCGGGAATAATTTGAGTCATTTTGTTTCCATTGTCTGACAACCTATATTTTTATTTTTACGTCTGTCATTTTGATAAGAAATGTGTTTATGATCTTAACATCAAAAAATTAACTACAGAATACCACAAGAGAGTTCGATGAAGAAGAAAATCATTTTCCAGATTTATTTCTTGAACTTGTTGCCATTGAGCAATAGCCATTCGAATACGTAAAGCTCAAGTGTCCATTGCCTGGCAACAAGTTTTCGAAAAATCTGTCGAATTATTTTCACTTTATTCTCACTCTCCTGTGATATTACAACTGAGTATTTCCTTTCCACTACTACTTTGTCCGTTTCTACATTTCTCATACTCATTTAATGAGGCACACGGAATTCTCCCAAATATGCGAAATATTATAGCAATAATATTAAACCACTTCTCACTTCAGAGTTCGTCACTGGAGTACTAACGGTTCTGGTTCCACCTGTAAATAAATTTTTCTTTGTTTACTCGAATCAACGTACAAATTGAATGAATTGGGTGAAATATGGGCAACCTTTTAACGGATCAACAGAGAACAAGATTTGTGGAATATTTCAGATCTGGTATCCTTACCTATCATTTCCAATATTTTGGAACTTCGACTGTTTCTATCCATTTTATCCACTTCAAAAACAACACTCACGGAACGCACGTGCTGGAATAAAATTAATGCTAATATATTCAAGTTGCAGCGTTGTCAAGTCTATGGACGCAGTATCCACTGTGATATGAAAGCTGATGAAAGCTGAATATACGAATCGTATATTTTTCAGCGCCTCTGGTGTTGTTTCTGCTGTACTAATATTATTCATTCCTTTCAAACTTATATCAATGCTGCGTCCGAATTCGCCACAGATATAATTCGATAGCCTTTCAATGACTATAGTGGGAGAAACCAATCGAAGGGGGTGGGTTGCATACTCTATCCTTCAATAGAAAATGATGTCAAGCTGGCTGTCATGATGGTGGGAGATGAGATATAATGGAATGCACTATTGCGTCCGGTATACGGACGCAGTATTACGATGGACGCAGCTTTAAATGTGAATTGCTAACAGATGGACGCATTATTGATAGCGGGATGTATATATATATATATATATATATATATATATATATACAGGGCTTAATCTAACCTCTCGCGCACCCGTGACCTACTCAGAGAAAAACTTTGGCAATTGCCGAATGCAATAGACATTCAACTCGACATTTGAATAATGTAGAATGTTGAACTGATTGTGTGGTGAATGTATTAACTGCAGACTGCCTGAGGTAGATACTCGATTTCAAAGAAAACCACTCACCTTGTTATATCCAAACTGATGATAAAGTCAGAACTAGTTCACTTCATACTCTGCTTTGAGACACTTAGCATAATTATCACTTGTAAGAAACAAACAACACGAAGAGTATCGAAAAGGGAAACATTCGCAATTGAATAGTGTTTTCTAAAATAATATCATGACCATTGTAGTGATTCAGATATTCAGAACAAGTGAAATGAACACTGTTGCCAAGCAAGATTCTTGCATGCACGTTTTACAAAGCTTTCTACGAATGACAGTTTGTTAAATTCTACTACTATTTTCTGATTGGCTGGTGAATGAAAGTTCCTAATTAGCAACCAATCAGAAAACAGTGCGCGATGTGCAGAATTAATTTGGACATAAATGTTTTTGTCTAATGCTGGCTTTTAAAAGTAAACATCGAACTGTTCCGGCGTATTTTGAAGAGTAGAAGACAAGATGAATCACTTGTCGCATTTATGAATGAAGTAGTAAATTTCAATTGTGGTTGGATTCTGGAGTCGCCAATTACTGTGCAGACGTTTTCGTACTGGATATATAAATATTAAATAAATAATTTGTTGATAGAATGTCAAATTTTTCAAAAGACAAAAACAATAATATTCCAAATTAATTCTCGTGCACATCGCGTACTGTATTTTTAGTAGTTGTTAATTAAGATTTTGGTATCTTTCATTCCCAGCTAATCAGAAAACACTAGTAGAATCGAACAAACTTTCGTTAGACAGCTTTATAAACTGCGCATGCGGAAATCTTGCTTGGCAACAGTGTTCAGTTCACGTGTTCTGAATGTCTGAATCACTACAATGGTCGTGATATTATTTTTCTAAACAATATTCAATTGCGAATGTTTCCCTTTTCAATACTGTTTGTGTCGTTTGTTCCTTAGAATTATGATAAGTGCCTCAACGCAGAGTATGAACTCAACTAGTTCTGCTTTTACCAGCAGTTTGGATATAACAAGGTTAGTTATTTTCTTCACTTTGAAATCGAATATATATCTCAGTCACCCTGCAATGTATACATTTACCGCAAAATCATTTTAACATTCTACAATATTCAAATGTCGAGTTGAATGTTTATTGCATTCGGTAATTGCCAAAGTTTTTCTCTGAGTAGATCACCTGAAATTCGGCGGGTGGTGCTACTCAAAATTGTATCTAATTTTACAAGGAACAAAACATGTTCTCAATTTTTTCTTTCTGATTTTTAACCACTGAATTTTGTTATAAAATCGCATTATACACTCGTCATTCACGGATGTGCAAGAGGTTATATTACACCCTGTATAATTATAAGTTCTGACTTACTGACTGATTCACTGACTCACCTACCAAGGAGAGTTTTTTTCGAAAGATCCATACTTGGACGTTGATCGGCACGAGCTAAGTGTTTTCAGAGCCGCTTGACTGTCCGATTTTTTTTATTGATTTATTTGTGAGGTTGGTTTCCTCCAGTCTCTCCCTGCACATTAATCAATGTCGTGAATTTCCGCCTAGAATACGCGTAGGACCCTAGGCAGGTTGACATATCTGTCCTGGGCCCACGACTGTATACACCCGCACCCGAGGGTGTTTTATGTTTGGGTGGAGGATTAGTTCCCCTCACCCTCGCAAGGGGTGTAGTACTCGACCCGGATCTGCATGTATCTACGACTGACATGGGGGGACCCGGTTGTTCAGTTTGTTGGGAAGTTTTTGGGCGGAATTGAATCTGCCCAAAATCAAAGTAAGGTTCAGACCTTAGCCTCTCCAACTGGAGAGATGAATTCATTATAGCTCATAATCAAGTATCGAACGCGTTACCATTAAGAGCTGGGACAAGTTACTTTTGGCTCCGGTTGCCTCTACTCTAGAACATTGAAATATAAAAAAGTGTTACAACTTTTATCTCTTCGGGCTGAGTTTTCTTATAACACCTGTTATAGCTCATGCATGTTGGCAGGACGATGAAAAACGAACAATAATTGAATAAAAATGTGTGTTGAAATAGCTTCCTGTTATATGTAATTTATGTCGAACTATTTTCTAATCTACATATATGTGGATCATGCAAATCTTCGTTATTATTATTTCGTTGGAATGCAATTAAATCATCACATTATTTGTTTATTTACGTAGGTTGTTTTATGATTGGTGCTAGTTTCATTCGGTGAAATTACATCTAAATGAGTTGGTAGCGACATGCATTTGATATCTCACATTTATGTTGTTGATAAATACGTACGTGGAATTATATCAAAATTTTTAAGAAGACCATTGTGAAAGCTCAATTCATATATTCCCTTCGAAATCTGCTGAACCTGAGGAAAAATTACAATTGCTGTCGAAAGGTAGCTGAACTCGTACTGCCCATAAAATATGGTGTGAAATGAACTAATATCCCCTTTGAATATTTTAATCGAAATTTGCACGTTAGAATTCTGTTTTCCATATTTTGACATTTCTCTTCTCCTGGTAGTAAAAATTTTCAATGATCTGTTCGAAGAAGGGCAAATTACCAAATCTGATCCGATACGTGACTGTGTTTTTGGTATTCTGGATAAAAATAAATAGATAATTAACATTTAGTACTTCCAAGGGGAGAAAAAAACCCAAAATATGGAAAACGATTTTCCCATACCTACCTCCCCAAAAAAATATTTACGTTACGTTACGTAGGAATTCACATGAGAAGTATTCCTAAAATCGACTGTTTTCGAGTTATTTAGATTCTAATTCAAGTTTTTGTTTGCACTCATGAACTTTAAAATGCACTACGATTACATTATTGGAGCACGGGTGTATCATAGTGAGTTCGTACATAGGGCCTGTTGTTGACTTATTTTATTATCACACACTGAGTTGTTAGTTCCCGTAGTTTTCAGAAAGAGATGTAATATATTGTCATATTGACGACTAATAAAAAGTAGAAAAGGTCAAGTATCAAATTTAATTTGGTACAAAATAGTGTTTGCCCAAACATTTTGGTCCTATCGAGCTTTGTGGAAACGTTGTTGAATCCTAGAATATTCAATTCAGCCATAATTGACGCCAAACTGGGTTCAAGATGTCACAAAGCGAAAGAGATGTTTTGAGCAAAACTAACAGGTTAACGGCAGGGATCCCGCCTCTAAGATACAGTCCAAACGAAGAAAATGCCATTGCCTCCAAAAAATCCGTCAGATCTAAGAGCTTCAAAAGTTCAACAACAAGTAAAAGACTGAAAGAAATAGAATTGAAGAAATTGGAAGCTATCAATAAGCTGCAAGAAGAATTTGACCAAAGAAAGCTACAAAGACAAATTGCTGTAATTGAAGCACAAGCATCATTAGATTTAGAGGTTCACAAAAATTATTGTGAAGAGACAAAAAGCATGCAAAGTGAAAATTTCGAAAGTGATAGCAAGAAAGAAGTAGATTCAATTGAAAAAACCCAAAGTGCACACGAAAAAGTGAACTCTTGGTTGTTGAAGGAAAAGTTAATCGAATCAGCTCAAGGTACTAATGCATTTATACCGTCGGAAGAGTATTATTCTCAAGTAGTTAACAATCCAACAACTTAAAATAATAAAGGAATTCACAACTGCCACTCAAGCCATGACCCAAGCATTCAAATCCATATCCGATCCATCCAAAATGCCCTTCAGAAAGGTTGTTGGTAAAGAACTTCCCCTGTTTTATGGCAATGTGGAAGATTGGCCTATGTTCATTTCACTTTATAGAAGATCTACGGAAACCTGTAAATTCACTGATGAAGAGAATATGTTACGTCTTCAAAAAGCCCCGAAGAATGAAGCTTTAGAAGCTGTCAAGTCACTATTTATTTCGCCAGAAAATTTGGAAGATATTATTCAAACATTAAAAACTAGATTTGGTCGCCCCGAGTTCATAATCGATTCCATGACTAATAAAGTCAAGCTGATGCCACCAGTTAACACTCGTTATTGATGGAATCTTAACAGCAGCAATGGTTATTTAAGTAGAAGATAAACTTTTATAATGAAATAAATAAAGTACTGTGACAAGTTTTTATATCTGTCTTCAACATATCATATGTACATAACTACCGAAAACAATAATCTACTATCTAGATATGAAAATATAAATTCTGCTTTCCAACAGTTATCCACTATCACTTATCAAATTTGCAAATTCCGTTCTAAATCTCACAGTTACTGCCCAATCTCTGAAAATGGAAGCTTACATCAACAACCCTCAACTCCTTAGTCAACTTGTTCAAAAACTGCCTGAACATCTTCAGTTTCAGTGGGCTAGAATAATTGTTGATAAAGAAAAAGCCATACCAATACCTACATTGAAGGAGTTTTCTGAATGGTTACAAAAAGAATCATCCGCAGCTAGTTTATTGTGCAAACCTTCAACTTTAAGTTTTACATCGTCAGATCGATATTCAGAAAGAAAACCCAAGAATACTGTTTTAGTTGGATCGGAAGAAACATTAGATAGAAGAAATTGCATATTCTGTTCTGAATCTGGCCATTCTTTATATCATTGTCAAAAAAATTTATCATTGGAAGTGGATGGAAGATGGGATTGGGTGAAAAAACGTCAAATTTGTTTTTCATGTTTGTCTCCTTCTCATCGTATGTTTGGATGCAAAAATAAGAGACGTTGTAGAGTACAGAACTGTTTTAAATACCACAATCGACTATTGCATTCTGAATTATCATCTAAGAATTATTCTCAACATAGCTTACAAGTCCAGAATGGTTCATCAAACGTCAATGTCGAGAAAAGAAAAGAGGAACCTGAGAATTCTGCATGCTGTATAGATGAACATTCCTTTCAAGTCAACAAAAACTGTCCTACTTAGAATTATTCCAGTCAAGATCATAGGTATAAAAAAGTCTGTTGAAACTTTCGCTCTTTTTGATGAAGGTAGTACAGTGACACTCATTGATGCTAATCTCGCAGAAGATATAGGAGTTCAAGGTTTCAATGATCCCTTGAAAATGTACTGGACAAATTCTTCGTCATATGTTGACTCTAGAAAAGTCAGTGTCAAAATTAAAGGAAACCTTGACGATCAAATTAACGATCTAGATAACGTTCGCACAGTTTCGAATCTGAATCTTCCTATCCAATCCGTAGACATTGGAAAATTCGCAAATAGATGGAAACATTTATCACAAGTTCCATTGGTAGATATCCGAGAAGCCAAACCCTTATTACTCATTGGCCAAGATCATATCGATTTAACAATAGCTAGAGAAGTGATTCAGGGCCCATCCAATGCTCCTGTAATTTCCAAGTCAAAATTAGGATGGGTGGTGCATGGAAACGTTGTTGAGTTCAAATACAGGGTTGACCAAGAATTTTGGATGTATGTTTCTTCTGAAACTAAAAGTGACGAAGATGAAGAATTGAAGAAACTAATCAAACAAGCTATTTTCATAGACAATTTGGGTATTGAAAAGGAAAACAAAAAGTTGTTATCTGAAGAGGACCGGAAAGGATTACAAATAATTGAAAAAACATGCCGACAACTAGAAAATCAACATTGGGAAATTGGTTTACTTTGGAAGACGGAAAATGTAACGTTACCAAAAAGTGAGACCACTGCCTTAAATAGATTATATACGATAGAAAGAAAAATGGACGGGGACAGCCAGTTTGCAGATAGGTATTGTCAACAAATAGAAAATTTTGTTAAGAAAGGATACGCAAGAGTTTTATCAAGTGAAGAATCTACCAACATAACTAATAGAACATGGTACTTGCCGCACTTTGCTGTAAAACATCCGAGTAAACCCAATAAATTTCGTTTTGTATTTGATGCCAGAGCTGAAATTGAAGGAACAAGCTTGAATAAGAATTTAATCAGAGGTCCAGATGTACTCAATTCGCTGGTAGATTTTTGTTTAATTTTCGACAAAATCGCGTAGCAGTGATGGGAGATATAGAAGAGACGTTTTTACAAGTTCAAATAAGACCAGAAGATCAACATGCCCAACGATTTTTGTGGCGGGGAAGAGATAGAAAAGGTCCGATTCTGACTTATCAAATGAAAGTCATGATATTTGGTGCAATTTGTTCTCCAAGCTGTGCAATACATGTGATACGCAAGAATTCTGAAAGAAATATAAAAGATTATCCTGAAGCTGCCCAAGCTATTGAAAAGTACCACTATATGGATGATTACTTGGATAGTTTTGACAGTGAAGAACATGTTATCAAAGTGGTCAAAGAAGTGATGGACGCCTATGCAATGAGTGATTGATTAAACATTTTTTAAACGATTGAAAGTCCGATTTTTCGAATAGATCACTTTGTGAATGAGTAAGTAGCTTATCAGATATATAATTCAATTCCGCATCCATTTATATCAGGATTCCCTATGTCCATCTTTCATAACTTTTGAATAACTTGATAATTCATATTCTGACTTCCAAATCTTTCAAATTAATTTCTATAGTTGGCCGTTTGTTTGAAATCAAGGAATATGTGACATATTGTTATTCACTGTTGAATTCGATATAAATGAAGTCAATATTTCTTTTTCGTGAACTGTTTGAATTAGAACTGTTTGAATTAGAAAATTATTGTCAAAATTTATGCGGGACTAGCTATAAAAATGGTTTATTTGCAACAAGAAACTATGAAGTGAGATATTCGGAAAGTGGGTGAAAATTCAAAATCAGAATGAATGAAGAAGCTAGTGAATGCTCAAAATGTTTCAATATACCATGGGGATTTTCTTCGGCCAAATGTGGAGATTGTGGGAGTTGATAACTCCATCTCTACTGAAACCTGTTTCATCAGTGAATAAAACTCGTTTAATAAAAGTAATATCCTCTCTTTGTTTACCCATGAACCAATTGGCATATTCCAGTCCTAATGGAAAATCTTGAGGTGTCTTAGCATGTACTTTCTGAATGTTATATGGGTGGAGTTGTTTCTAATGATTCTCTGAATAGTGTTTTGGATGTATGGAACTGTTCTGAAATATTTTTGATACGTTCGTGGAATTATATTATTTTTTTCAAGAAGACCATTGTGAAGGCTCAATTGATATATTGCCTTCGAAATCTGCTGAACCTGAGGAAAAATTACAATTCCTGGCGAAAGGTAACTGAACTCGTACCGCCCATAAAATATGGTGTGAAATGAACTAGTAGGTAAGGATCATCAGCGACAGCTTCCAAAATATTTTCTTTCCAGGCAACGGTACGTATAGTTCTAGGGGGGCTCTGACCACCTCGTTTTGGCAAAAATATACGTATGATATTTGAAAAAATCGATTGAACATGCTCAAATCAATTATCCATGATAGTCCGTAAAATAAAGGCGTGGAGTAATAAACTTTCATTTAGAATGCAAAATCCATACAGGAGAGCTCGTGCATATTTTGTTTTAGAACCTTTATAAAAATAGAAAAACAACTGTTTTCTTCATTCGCTAGGTAGTGCCACCCGGCACAATATCTATTTGTCGGATTAGGCCATTGTTAAAGGATTCAAAATGCTGACTAGGCACCTTTCGGTGGTGTATCTTGGGGTACAATTTCTGTTTAAAAATATAATGGTAAATATTTTATGAAAATATTTGGGTTTACGCCAAGCATTACTATAGAATGTTATTCCTTAACAATTAGTTGGTAATAAATAAAAAAATAGAAAGATGTATATGTTCACCGATTATAGTATTTTGGAAGTTAAAAACATGAAATGCAGCAGTCATCGTTGTATAAAAATAAACAAGAAATAATGGGAGCAAAGAAGAACGATGTTATAGCTGGCCTCCTTAAATTATTACAAAAAAAGGTTTTATGAAGTCACAACCAATTCAAGTTATTTTTAAAGCTGCTGCAATGCAGACAGAAAAAGAAGTCCTGGGACATCCTGTATATTAGACACTCAGTTTCATATAATATTGTAAAGTTGCACATAAACATTTTTCAACTCAACAGGAGTCGTGAATATTTGTTACATCGACAAATTGGTGAATTCTTAGTCTTGGCAATTGTTTTTTCCACTTATAGGGTCGAAGGATTAAAAAAGAATCATTTATGTTTCTAGTATTATACGAGTGGTTAGTTCTCTTTACAAGCTTTTATTTAGATTCACCTGTCCCGGTATCTATCTGTCTGTCTGTATTCAAATCAAGTTAAATTTGACTCAAGTTAAATTTGACCCACTTCTAGTTGCCCGATTGACTTGAAATTTGGCAGGTGTTCATAGTTCCCATAACAATGCATTAAGAAATTGTTGTTAGAGAAAAAACAAAATGGCGGCTCTAAGATGGCGGACGAGATTTGTATTTATGGTCCGATTCGATTCAAAATTGGTATGTGGGGGTTTTCGGGGTCGAAAATTATAAATTTTTTATCAAAATTCATGAAATAAAAATGGCGGTTCCAAGATGGCCAACGATCTCTGTGATTATGCTCCGATTCTATTCAAAATTGTTATGTGGGAGTTTTCGGGGTCGGAGATTATGAATTTTTCGTCAAAATTCATAAAATCAAAATGGCGGCTCCAAGATGTTTGACAAGTTTTGTGATAATGGACTTTTTCTATTCAAAATTGGTATGTCGAACTTTCTGGAACTTGATAGCTCAGATTTTACAGAAAAAAGGCCTTTTAATGACGATGCATTAACAAAAATGCATAGATTAAGGCGTACCTACTAAAAAGCACAAAATAATTAATAAAGAAAATATTTTTAAAGACAAGCTTCTATTCAATTGCTCTAAAAAGTAAAAAATAATTGCTTCAGATGTGCGCCGTAGGTTATTACGTGAGTTAAAGATTCATAAGGTTGTCGCTTTTGTATTCGAACTGAAAACTTTGCGCGACAAGCTCTTGAATATATAACACAAGGAATAACAATAATTTTTGAATTTTCAGCGCATTTGAAAGCTTGTCTTTAAAAAGGTTTTTTTATCATTTATTTTATTTGTGAATATGCTGTCTAGCAACAACTTTCATGAAATATAGTTGCCGTATATCGAAATGACTTGGCTCTGTTGAGAAGGTTTTTGGCAGACGGAAAGATGTTTGTTACTGGCCCCATGCTTACATTCCATAACGTTAGTAAAATAAAATGTTTTGTTGCTGTTGGTACAAATTTTTATACATGTATTCAAATTTATATGTGGTGAATCTTCACTTCATAGCAATATAATGTCCCAAGTTGCTGTCTAGATAAATACCAAGATATTCTATCTACATCATTGATAATATTTTGACGGTTATGTTTTGATCTACGATATTCAATGTCACGTAAACTGATAAGTATTTAGAATAGGAGAAGTAAGGTACATAATATTTCCTACTGAAGTTTACAGTGAGTAGATTATTGAACCAATTGATGTATTTATTGTTTCATAAAAATGTGATCAATTCATGTTTTAGATTTTCCCTGAACTCATGTAGGTTTATTATACCAACCAAATCCATGCTTGCCCAAAATATTCAAATATTCTTCTACTACTTCAACGATTGTTTATAAAATATCCATATTGATCTCTCCCACAAATAGGTGTGTACTCTTCCACAAATAGGTGGGAATAGACTCCGAATATTTCTCTAAGCTGCCAATTCAATCTGAACTATTTATTGACGGTGGTCTATATACAGCTCTTTTGCGGAGATTTTTGTTAGTAAATTGATTTCGATGTCCCCAACGACACCTATATTCACAATGTTATACTGATAAATAGTTCCATTTTATGTGTACTATACAGTTCAATCATTTCTATTGGCATTACCCCCATTATAAAGCATTTCAAATCCTTCAATTTGGTGAAGTGAAAGACATTGAATTTGCCATGTTTCAAAGAGTATTCAAATTGGAAAATATTTAGCTGAGAATAAATTTCAATTCATTGAGATTTTCATTCATACTCCTTATGTTACAATGAAGAATAATGAAGTTTTATTAGTTGAAGTGTGTTTTTGATCACTTTTATATCATTACTTGTATTTGTTATAATTCTCTTAATAAAAAAGTCTCATATATCGGGCCATTTCTTCAACAAATTTATTTTTTGTTTTTCTCCAAAATATATAAAATTTCTTCGGAGAATTAAATTTTGTTTCTTCAATTATATTTATATAATGGGTGAATGTTCATCAATCTCCCATTCTTCGAATGATGGAATAATATCTGAAACATCGACAATTGGATAAAATGGTGACTTGCCCACCTCACATATAGTAATTTTTTTTCTAGAATTTTTGAGTGTTCTACTGGAGATGGTATTTTTCTTTGGGGTTCCAGGCAGCCATTCCAGTTGAACATTTTACTCTTGATCCAGCCCTGTCTTTGTCTATTGATAATATTCCTTTGAATGAACATTTGTATTTGGAAAAAAACATACATTTATGCATTTAACAGCGCAGCGTGTTTCCTTCGTATGTCCTGAACTTTCGATCGTCAAGGTGAAGGTTAGATATAAACCTCAGAAACAATAAATGTAAAAAAATTCCACCTTGAAATTATTCAATCACTGATATGCATGCCATCAGCTATCACATGAAAACATTGAAATATTACTTCGAAAAACGTGACGTTCCAACAATTTTATCATGAAGGGATTTTACAATGAAATCACCTTCAAAAATATAATCTATACTACTTCCAGTCCAGTGATTTGCACCATACAATTTCTATTAATATTGAAGGTCAACATTTAAATTTATGTTAAATCAATAGATCAAAGAATGGTGTATACTAGGTGTTGAATTTTTCTTGCTTCCTTTACATATACAGGGTATTTCTTGATATTCAAGGTTATTCTTCATATGGAAATATGTCTTAAAAGTCTCAACTTTTGAACTACAAGGTGATAAAGTTTTAAGAAAAACTTCTTTTTTATGATAACTTTGGTATGACCTTGGATATTTTTGTGAAACGTAGTTCATCACAAGGCAGTTTCTGCTGTACAACATAATTTTGTATTCATACCAGTGGCGTTCATGCGGGATTTACACTGAATCATTTTTAAAGAAAAAAAGTAATACGCCACTGCTTTTTCTTAAACTAAAAATTATTTTCGAAATCCTAATTTCTTTCTGAGCAAATATGGTCCCATGATTTTTTTCCGTTTGACTCACGGTTTTGCATTCATTTGCGTCTGGCTAGACCACTTACGAAAGAAACAATGTATTTAACTTTAAACAAAAATTCATTCAAGAGTAGAACAGTAAAATAAGAAAATTATATAATCTAAATACATTTTGGAATGCTAACACAAAATTACCCTGAACGCACGAAAAATGAATTGAATCAGATGTTCAAAATGTGTACCTCCTGCAAATATGCATGCGTCTGCTCTTTTTCTCATGGACTCACGTATTCTTTGGAAAATGCCGGAACTGTTTCTAATAGTTTCGCAAGAAATTATGATGCAATTTGTCATCTGATTATCAGTATGAGTTGGTGTGCTGTAAACCAATGTTTCAAGATGACCCCACAGAAAATAATCTAAACTATTGAGGTCCAGGTGACCATGTATGTGGATCTCTGCGACCTATCCAGCAATTATTGTAATGTTGATTAAAATATTCGCGCGCCAGAACACTGAAGTGCGCTGGCGCCCCGTCGATTTCTTACTAAAATGGGAACATCTTCCATCAAAGCTGGCAATTCTTCTTAGAGAAACTGCCGGTAATTATGCACATTCAACCTAGCATGAAAAAAAATTGGGTCCAATTAAATAGTCACCGCATATTCCAGCCCACACGTTAAGTGCTCCTGGTGACGGGATTCCAAGATTGCATGTGGGTTTTCTTCATCCCAAAAATGATTATTGTGAAACTTTTGAATAGCGTTTCTGGAAAAATTGGCTTAGTTGGTGAATAAAATGTCGGTATCAAATAATGGATTTTCATTCACTTTTTAAAGGAAGTATTGGCAGAAATTTATCCTTAATGGAAAGTGCGAGGGAGTAGCACTCGAAGCCGTATGGTAGAGATATAGTAAAAAATCATAGAGAATTTTCCAAAAAAGAATATGTGAGATATTAAAATTGTTCCCAATTTTTCGTGTACTCAATCCGGAATCTCCCTCAATTGAATTCAAAACTGCTACCTCAATTTCTATTGTTCTTACAGTACGTTGTACTCCTTTTAGATAATTGTCTGGTTCAAAACTTTCCTTTTCGCACAACCTCCTATGAATGTTTGAAAATATTCGTGCATCCGGAATATTTCTATTCGGGAAGCGGTCTTCATACAACCGCCTGGCTCCCAGTGATGACTTAAATACGTGACAACTAGGTAGACAACTGTCAAAATTATGATGTACAGCAGGAAAAGCCTTTTGATGCATAGGAGATGCGTACTACGTTTCACAAAAATCATGTCATACCAAAATATCTAAGGTCATATAAAATATTTTTTTCTTAAAACTTTAGCACCTTGTACTTCAAATATGAAGACTTCAAGGACATATGAATATAAGCATGTTATTAGAAAACACCCTGTATATTTTATTTCTTACTTACTACATTCAATATAATTTTCAATTGATTTATATGGAAATTTAATCGGAAATGTATTGATGGCCCCAAGTACACTACGATGATTTACCAAATTTCCAAGATAATTTTCACCAATAATATATGTGTATATATCAAGTAAGATAAACAACATGAGTGTCAGATAAATATACCTGAAGGCAACATCTATCGAATGTCACACGACTTACCTGTAAGGAGGTTCAATATTGATTGTACGAAGGGACACTATCATAGAACACCAAGTAGTTAAGCTCCAGATAATAAATTATACACAGGGTGTATAATAACTGTTGCACTGCCGCTTGATAGTCCATTAAACAATAAACCCCTATTCGACGAAAATTTGATAATTCGTTCTTGTAGAAGTTCACATGTTGCTAGTGTATTGAGCCTTACGTTGTTTCATTTCTGAATTCAAACTAAACTTCGATTTACTTTGATGATTTTTATTCATGAATAGTGCTTTAAAATTGTGTTAATTGATTTCATCCACACATGCAAAATAACTTTCAAGGCAGGTAAGTCAGGAAGTTCTTTTATTTATTGCTGTATTCTTAAGAACCATATAAGTTACTATTTATTTTATTACTTGTCCGTCATACATTCCAGGAGTGTTGGTACTCCATGTTTCCGTCCATTATGTCGATTGATAATTGTCTAAACTAAATGAATGGAGAAAATAATCTTTTTCGCCGACCGCGTATTAACGAGTCTGCTTAATCTACACGAAATCGATCGTTAATGTCCCCTATTAACCTTCAATTGATCTTTCAATGCATAATTGTGATATATGCAACTAAACATACACCGAAATCGACCATTAATAACCTGTAAATGGTCGATTTGGTCCAGGCAACTAAACATACACGAATTCGATTATAATTCAAATGTCAAATCAGATTACCTTCGCGCTGTCAAATTTATGTATTTTAAAATCCAAATATTGTAAGTTTCCTCCCAGTTGAAGGAAATGAATATCGAAAATTTCACTTTTACCCCAACAACGAGGTCGACGGAAATGTTTTGCAACCAACTCGTATAATTCGTATATTAAAATGGCGATTAATGATCTCCAAAATTAACGCGCTCGCTCGCTCGCCACCATTAATACACTAGTTGATTGAATAACTATTATGATAACGAAATTAAATGTTTGGGTACAATTTTAGATTCCAGCTTGAAATTTTATGCACATGCAGCCGATGATTATGATTCTTTAAAAAAATTATGTATAACGAGTATTGGCAAACATAATTGTAGCTTTCTACAGTTCTGTTCAACCTCATTGTTTCATTCACCACAATATAAAATAAGCCAGTTTGAAAAAATCCAACACAAAGCTATAAGACTCATTTAATCCTTTAACTCCCAATTTTTTGTTTTGGGATTCTTAAACAAATCATTACAAATTTATATTGATACAGATTCAAATAAGTCAAAAAAAGTACGCAAATGGGTTTTTTTTGTAGGGGTAGTGGGACATATGTGTACCACTGGTCATCCACCTTGGGATACGTATGTCCCACTGGTAGGGAAACAAATGAAAAAAATATAAAAAGAAAATATTATTCCTGAGTAACATCAAAATATGTGGGAAATAAAAAGTAGATAGATAGACGGTAGTGGGGTTGAAGTTGAACGCATAAATACGTATACTTATCCCTCTGGGTATCTGAAACAACTCAGTGGGACACATATTACCCATTGGGGATCAAAGGGTTGATAATTTAATCGTTATACATCTGTTGAATCCATGTTGAGTGTCCTAAATATGTTGTCTGTCACACAAAGGAGTATGTTTAATGTAAATTTGTTGAAAAGGGAAACATTCTCAATTGAATATTGACTAGAAAGACTTTTCTGTGAATTGAAAAATCCACGATAAATGAAGTTATTTTTTGTGAACGTCTAACAGATGATTCCACACCTGATTTTATGAACATCCTGTTCATATTTCACCGGCACACAAAAAAAAAAGTTGTCTGTGCACCGGGCGCCACCTATCTACGGGCATGTTTTTCGACCCGCTGAACACGAATTTCAAGTCAGTTTAGGCTGTCCGGGCTTCAATTTCGAGTAAATTGTAAACAAAACCCAAAAATAGCGAAAATTCGATATTTTGACAAGATAAAAATTCTGATTCTGCAATAAATTTGGCCCATAGTCCCTCAAACATTCATAAAACTGCAAAACCGATAAAATAGCAGAAAATTGCTGCTGAAAAAATGTTTTTTTTTTTTTAAACACAATTAAATAAATTTCTTGTATTTTTTATTTCTAAAATACAAGATTTGGATCCAAGAATGTACACAAATTGAATTTTTAACGGTTTTTCGAGGGTATTGTACTGTTTCATTCTCAAATGATCTACGATGTGGATACCTCTTTTTCCACCTTTTCCTTTATTTAGTAAAAATTTGTCATCGTGTTGAATTTCAACTTCTTCGAAGTGCAGACTTCATTTCATTGCATGATCGCTTGTACTTGCAACCAGGGCACCTCCTCGGGGTGACGGTGGGCAACAGAACCATCTGGCAGAGTCCCTGGTTAACGGCGTGTGTGCCGTCAGGCAGGTAAAAGTGATGAGTACTTTATGATGCAGGGATTCGGAAACCCAGTATCGGCGTCTGGTCAGGGTGAGAAAGCAGGCCCGCAGGCGTCGTCATCCAGCGACTGCAGCTCTTCAGTAGTGGAAAACTTGGCTACTGGAGAGTATACTATTACAAGAAGCAATTCCCATCTATGCAATAAGAGTCCTGATCAATTTTGTTACGTTTGTGGGGAGTTTCAGCCGGTAAAAAACCGCAGAACGTTTTCAGATAGATTAAAACAAAATCCCAATTTTCTTCGATTTTTGTAATTTTGATGATTTTTTACTATTTTTTTAGATTTAAAACGGTTTATGATTGAAGTACGATCGAAATTAGTATTTAACAGATCAAAATACATGAAAATTATGCTTGCATTAGATCTCAAAAAAAAAAATCTTGCCAAAACATCGAATTTTCGCTATTTTTTGGGGTTTTTTGCAATTTACTCGAAATTGAAGCCCGGACGGCCTAAACTGACTTTAAATTCGTGTTCAGCGGGTCGAAAAACATGCCCGTAGATAGGTGGCGCCCGGTGCACAGACAACTTTTTTTTTTTTGTGTGCCGGTGTTTTCAACAAATCAAATAAATTTGTTATTATTTAAACTGAAACAAAATCTTTTATAGTTAAACCATTTACAATTGCAGAAGCATAAAAAACAAGTTTTGCAGTCTTAAAGCGGTATTTTTTGAGCAGCAGAGGCGAAAATAACTAATTTTATTTAGATATTTGAATATTTTAAAAATACGTTAAAATAAAACAAATATGCCATAAGCGAGGAAGTACGTATTAATAGGCAATCGGATCATCCTAATTTAATTTTCCTATGGTCGAAAAGAAGCCATATTTTCCAACAAAACCCAACAGAGCTATAGAATATTCTAAAACCTATTTCGATCCCAGACCAGAGGCGCTACTGGCTTTTATTTATTCTTCAAACAAAAATATAACTCGTGATTCATTAGTTTTCTTGGCCTCCATTGTATGGACACACCTACAAGCATTATCATTGGCTTGCGGTCCGTTTTGATTGGCTCAGGCGAATCTGGTGTAGAACTAGTCAGCTGTCACTCAAACCCACGTTGACTTTCGGCTCTTTTGATATTCTTTTGATCTTCCGTTCGGTGAAGGAGAATGTTTACGAGAGGTACACATTATTTTTCGTTCCGTTACTTCGCAAATATGCTCGTGTTAGCGAAGTGAGTTTTTGATTTGCTCCTTATAGAAACAGCTTCTGCAATTGAAAATGGTTAAACTATACCTGAATATATCTGTGATGAATTAAAAGTTTTCAGAGATGTACATAATTATAATACTAGAAATTGTACATACTTTATTCCACTGGATAACACCACTCAAATGCCAAACTCCGTTTTATGCAAAGGCTTGATTGAGCTTAATAAACTACCTGTGACAATTAAAACCAGTTCAAGAAGATTTTGAGAAAAATAGTTCATAACTGAATATTAGCGAGTTTGTCATCTTTCATTTTATCTCTACTAGTAAATACCTAATTTAAATTTTATTTGATTATGTTTAGTTTTCCTATATATAATAATGTTTGTAACAAATCCTGGTTGTAAAATTTTGATATTCTTATGTAGCACTGATGCTGAATAAATACATTATTATTATTATTCTTCAGTGAGACTTCTTGGAACGAAGTTCCTTCACGCGGCTTGCGGTAGGTATGCCCACTCCATGCGACTTTCTCTCTCTCTCTCTCTCTTTCTCTCTTTCTATCATATACGAGTCTAGCCCTTGCTTATACGATTCCGAAGGTGTACGAAACCATTCGAACTGCTGTTCTGCTTGCGGGAAATTTTAAATGATACATGAGCGGTAGGATATCTATGCGAATACAAGTCGGATATTATCGTTGAGTGGTAATACGTGGAAGATATTTTTGTTTCTTTTATATTCCTATATAACGTGTGTTTAGATGATTTGATCCTTCTTTGGGCATAATTTATTATGTTTTTTGTATTAGTCTACTCGACAAGTTGAAAATGGTCTAAAATAGAGATACTGCTCTTAAAATTATGTGTGATAGCTCATTGGATCCGGAATAACGCCTAGAGAAATGTGCCAAAAGCGTGTATTAGTACATAAAAAATTGCGAAAGTTATAAACAATTGAAGATGAAAAAAAAATGGCATTTCGTTTTTTGCCAATATTGAACAATCATGAACAATTATTATTTGAGAAATTTCAAAGAAAGATTCTGAAAGAGGAGAACATTTCCAATAAAAAACTTTCGGCTCTCGGAACTCTATCTCCATTATTTATAATTTTAATTTAACGCTGAAAATGGGTCTCCGAGTGACATTTTTAGGTTGCGCGCGCGTCGTCAAAAGCGAGTACGACACATTAATCAATTTATTTAAGGTATAAAATATATTTATTTTCTTTTGAAAAAAATATGGTGTATTTGGAACACTATAAATAATTGATTCCCGTTGAAAATTTTACTTGAACCTGATTTTTCAATAAGTTAAACGATTGTTAACTAACAAAATTTTCTCGAACTTCTGTCTCAATTGTAAATGAAATATTTTTTTTAAATAATTGTCGTAAAAATTTTACGCTCCGTAGAGCCTCTTTTATATACATACTCAACAAGATCACACCATAAAAGTTGAAAAAATATTCATACTTTATTTATAATAATTTTTGTACTTGAACAAAAAATAAAAAATCCAAGTAATAATGTTAAAAAAACTTGTTTTCTCTCAATCATCATATAATCGTTTTTGTATCAATACAAGATATAAATTAATTTGCAAAAAAAATTTTTCCCGCCATTTGTTGATAAATTTTTTATAAACAAATTGATTATTTCAATATTTTTGAAAAAAATTTTTAAATTTCCTTAAAAAATTTTATTTTTAAATTCAAATTTGTTTTTAAATAAAAAATTATTTTTTATATATTCATTGTTTATTAACTTACCAATTTGTTATAATTTTTTTTTTAACTTTGTTAGATTTTTTTTCTGAAATTTTAAAATTAAAAACAACCATATTAATAATATAAAAATTTTTTTTTTTTTTTTTTTTTTAAATTTGAGAGGTTTCAAAAAAATATCTAAAAAGTAAAAAAATTTTTTTAACAAATTGGTAAGTTAATAAACAATGGAATTGTTGATAAAAAAAAAAATTTCTTTGTTACTCCATAGAGGACTGTCAATTATGATTTTTAGAAGAAAAAATTATTTCTTAACTAATTATTTAAACAATAGAAATATAAAAAAACTATTATAAACAATTAAAAATTGTTATTAAGGAAAATTTTTTTTTCAAAAATTATAATATTTGTTATATAATGAAGTTTTTAAAAAATTATCAACAAATAGCGGGAATTTTTTTTAGCTAATCAATTTATATCTTGTATCAATAAAAAAACGATAATATGATGGATAAGGATAGAAAAAGTTTTTTAACAACATTACTTGGATTTTTTAGTTTTTGTTTAAGTACAAAAATTATTATAAACAAAGTATGAATATTTTTTTAATTTTTATGACGTGATCTTGTTGAGAATGCATATAAGTAAGGCTCTACGAAGCGAAATATTTTTACGACAATTATTTAAACATTTTTTTTCATTTACAATTAAGACAGAAGTTCGAGAAAATTTTGTTAGTTAACAATCGTTTAACTTGTTGAAAAATTAACTTTAAGTAATATTTCTAACGGGAATAAATTATCCATAGTGTTCCGAATACACCATGGTTTTTTCAAATTAAAAAAAAATATTTAATATTTTAAATAAATTAATTAATGTATTGTACTCGCTTTTGACGTCGCGCGCGCAACCTAAAAATGTCGCTCGGAGACCCATTTTCAGCGTTAAATTAAAATTATAAATAATGGAGATAGAGTTCCGGGAGCCGTAAGTTTTTTATTGGAAATTTCCTCCCTTTTCAGAATCTTCCTTCGAAATTTCTTAAAAAGTAATAGTTTATGAAATATTGGCAAAAAACAAAATGCCATTTTTTTTTCATTTTCAATCGTTTATAACTTTTGCAATTTTTTATGTGCTAATACACGCTTTTGGCACATTTTTCTAGGCGTTATTCCGGATCCAATGAGCTATCACACATAATTTTAAGAGCAGTATCTCTATTTTAGACCATTTTCAACTTGTCGAGTAGACTATATGCCGAAGTTGGATTTATGGTTTTTATTGAATATGTGGCACGTCAGTTCGATATAATATACCGAATAGTATTATCAGCAATAAAATAACTTTTACTGTGGCGGAGGAGTTTGGAAAAATGATATATAGGTATAGTATTGCATGTTATGATAACAATGGAATGTGTTTGAATAGAAAACAACTTTCAAAGGGAAAAATATTGAGAAAAAATGAATACAAAATGCAGGATATATGAGATTGATGGCAACATATTCTGCTACCTCGATATCAATTGATTTATTGGATTGTTTGGAACCATGGAGGAAGCATAACGCTTTTTCCGAACGTGACGAAAATATACAAATATAAAAAATCCAAATCTCCATATCGAATTACATTCGGAGTTGGAGAAAACCTGGCCAAACGAGTAACCGAATGAAATATGTTCAAAAAGTTTGTACTCACAGCAAACATAAAATATAAATAAATATAAAAACATAAATATGGTTGTGTTGAGGTTTGAACCCCGGGCCTCTGGCTTGGTAGTCCCTCGTTTTACCGCAGCTTCGTTTGGTCTTTGAAATTATTCGTGTATTTGTAGCAGATGAGCGTTGTGGAATTGAATATTTCTATTGCGCATGTAAGATTTCGGAGCAAAGTATAAAATATATATGTTATTTGTTTTTTCGTTTTAAATCATACGTCAGTTATATTGTCTCATTATTGCAATTTTGCAATGAAGATTCGGGAAATGGAAAGTGCAGCAAGTATGTGTTTATACAAACTTCGAAAAGTAAGTTGATAAAACTGTATAACTTTACTGTTTACATACGTTTAATGTACATGTGATTCAAGTGTTCACTATATACTATTTATATACATCACAGAGAGACAATAGTGAATTCATATGCTCAGCGTCAAAAAGAATATCGAAAGAGAAAAAAAGCGTAAGAAACTTCGTTCCTGACCTCCGACCGCATACGATTTTCATTTTTTTTTTATTCTACTTTCCTGATATTTTTTTATATCTTGGATCGCTTGGTGATAACGTCTGACGATCCCAAGTCCGGAAAAAAGAAGAATATGATGCGAAATCAAAACAACAAATTATTGAATATTCAATTCCATTAGTTTCTTTCGATTTTTTCAGCACATTCAACGGAAATCGAAAAAACATACTCAAACAAAAATAGGCAAAGTTACATTTGAAGTGGAAGAAAAAATCTCCGCCTGTGGTCGGCATCTATGATCAAAACTGCAAGTCCTCTTATGTTTCTCTCTTTTTTTTCAGCTGATTCAACTGAAATTGGAAATACTATACCAAAAATACACTCAAAGACTAGGTAGAGGTCATCTTGAAGGATGAACACTGTCCGCCAGAACCGACGAAACACAATATTGGGAGGTAAGATAGACTGGGATTTTTTTCGCATTCATAATCCAAATAACAAAAATACTTTGTGATTTTTTTTTCTGATCACTTTTGAGAAATCTAAATTTGTCTCACTTCTCATGGAAGCGTAACTATTGACAAAGATTCATGAAACTCGCAGGATTCATAAATATACCAAAAACGCGTTCAATTATTGTGTGGGAGTCATGTTGTATTGTATGACATTGAGGCATTGATGACTACCCGGTAGATATTTTGTTTTTTTAGGGAAACTTTTCAAGAATTATCCAAATTCAATCTGAAAAATCATCAAATTGAAAGTATTACGAAATCTATCTGCACAAAGAATATGAGCTTTCAGCGTTAAATGGTTGTCAGATTGACCCTGCATAAATCTATTGCATTCTGGGGTTTTCTATTGAACTGATCATTTAGAATTCCTCTCCAATGATACTGGGAAATACATGGGTGCTTCCGTGAAAAGTGAGTCAACTTTAGACTTTGCAAAATGGACTTTATTTTCCAATTACAAATCAGAGGGATTTCCAGTCTATATTGCCCCCTTATATTGTTTTTCTGAATTGTTGGTTATCCATCGCCTCTGACGTGCAGTATAGGTCACTTAAGATTACCCCCACCTAATCAATGAGCGCATTTCTATATATCTATCTTTCCTACAAATTTCATAATTCTAGATCAAATATTACAGAATAAGCAAGAGGGCTTCCATGAGTTTTGGGACAAATTTGGATTTTTCAGTACTGTTTTTTTCTTCAGGAAAAGTCTACCGACGGATTTGTTGTTCTGATTACGAATCCAAAGAGTTTTCCAGCCTATCTTGCCTCCTAATATTTTTTTCTGAAATGTAGGTTGTTCCATCGCTTCTGGTGTGCGGAATACATCATTTGAAATAAACTCCAACTAGTTATTGAGCTTTTTTTTGGTACATCTATCGATCCTGCAAATTTCGTAATTCTATGTCAACAATTACGGAAGGTTCCATGAGAAGTGACAGTCATTTGGATTTTTCAGTACTGTTTTTTTTTTCAGGAGAAAAGCACAGGTAGTAGATTTGTTGTTCTGATTATTATGAATCCCAAGACATTGTCAACGTATCTTGCCTCCTAATAAGGCTTTCCGGAAATTTCGGTTTTTCCATCGCTTCTGTCGTGTAGTAAACATCAGTTAAGGTGTTCCCCATCTGATCATTAAGCGAATTTTTGGTATATCAATTGACACTGCGAATTCCATATTCATACGTCAATTTACTGGAGTGCTTCCACGAGAAATGAAAAAACTTAATTTCAAACAGTTGACATTTGGAAACTTGTTTAATCTTCAAACATCTTAAGTATAAAAAACAAGAACATATATATTTAAATGGAAATATTGAATGTTGTTCAACTAAATCAAAAGTTTTCCTAAAATGATCAGCTGTAGGAGAAAAGAAAAATACTCCGGAACAAGGAAAAACAGTTACTGAAGAAACAATGACACTTACATTTGGGGCGGCTTTTCTCATCCACATCAATATATAAGAGTAAAATCGACATAATACATAGAAACATATACGGGATTATGGGAGACTGTTGCATCATGGATCACAATTTATTTTTATATTTTTTCACAAGGCATTTTTCGAAATATAATAATGGAAAGAGTCTCTTCTGATATCACCATTATTCCTACACACTATGTATTTTTTGTTAATATAAATATTGAACAGTTATAGTTTTATTGATATGTGATCAATGGTACAAGACCATAATTTACCATGCATCGCGCCCTAGTATACTTTGGATCATCAACGTCTTGTACCTGAAAGGAAGATAATATGTATTTAAGGAAATTACATTATATTGCTCCATTACAAGAAGAAATACGATTGTATTGAAGTATAACCTAATTATTTGTGTACACGTATACAAAAAGTTACAATATGAAATTTATAACTTAAAATTAACAGGCAAAAAAATTAAGTACGTAAATTTAATTCTACTCAATATTAGATAAATTTTAACGTAGTTAACGCTAAAGCTATAAAAGTCCACTTGGAACAACAACTGTCCATCAGTTCTAGCTAATCCAAGGTACATGATGGTACGTTTTTACAAACCTATCTTCCTCAATATTCTGGGTTATATTTAAAACTGAAATATGGCATAACAAATTACTCACCAATGGGCAGTGATTCAGGTGGAATATGATTTGGAACACAAAACACAAGCGTCAACTTGTGAAAAAATAAACAATAGAACCAAAAGTTGTTACTTTTTGAGCTAAAAATAAATATTTATATATTACTCGAAAACAATAGTACATGGACAACCACTCTTCCGCTTGCTTGCACTCTACTGAGTGAACATTGTCTTGGTATAGTTCTGTTACATAGATAACAGCATTTGTCAAGAAACTGACGGATGAACCAAGGTACCCTATGATCAAGGTACAACAGTCTCCCCTCTACAAATAAAGATGGTCAAACTGAACCATTGGCAATAGTCAATTGTGTTTGATACCTACCCGTTTTCAATATACCGATACGATTGGCAACAGTTCGGATTAATCAAATATTTATTATGTACTTATATGTTCATGTATCAAGTCGATTCATCTTTTGTTTATAATGTTAACAAGGAAAGTCACGCTTCCCTTAATATAACTATCATTGTTTTATTTTCTGTTCTGTTCTGTTGAACTTCTGTTCAAGTAGATGATATTAATCATTTTCGATTTCTTTATGGTAGAAATGTATTCTGGTGAAGATGAAGAAATCTCACAAATGAGCCAATGCAATCCTGGTTTGACGTCACCAGTAAATATGATAAAAGAATACCAAAGTATGAGGTCACAGTAACAACAATGGTTCACGACTTCTGACTCATCATATTCTGAAGATGAATACAAAAAGCATCCAATGATCATGAAACAATATATTTCCTAGTACGATTATTTCCAATACAATAAAAAACGTATAAACATTCCCCTCTTCCCTCTAGATTCGATCTCATTGTTCATTGTTTAATTATCAATGGAATTGACAATAGAACATTTCTTCGGGATGTACAATGTAGACGTGATCCTGACGTCATTATTATACGGTTGTAGACGTGAATGCTAATGATTACGGTTCAGTTTTTGTTTCCTGAAATGCTGGTTCCGTTTATATTTTGTGCTATGAAGTATTTTTACAGTTGGCGAGGTTCTGATATAACAACAAAAACTTGTTTTTTTAAGTATTCAATATTTTTATGTTTAGGACATTCATAATTATATTACCAAAGAGAAGCTCTCCCCAAAGCTCAAATGATTCAATCCTAAAAACGGGTTTTCTTGCCAGCAATGGAAAAATTTGAAGAGGATTAGTTAACCTTATGTCGATAGTTGTCACTGAACCAGAGAAGCAACTTAAAGGCATAACGCAGTATCACGGGTATAGAACAATAATGATGATCATCACAGAATTGTGCTTGAAAAATTTAAAAAAGAGTGCATGCAACTGAACCTATTCGTGAGTATTTCCATATATATATATATATATATATATATATATATATATATATATAATATATACATTTTTATGCATTATGATCTTACTTACATTTTTGTTGCGGTTAGTTGACATGTTATTGAATTTCATGATGGAAGTGACAATAGAATGGTAATCACAATTTGAATATGTGCTTGAACAAATTGGTCTTCATAAAATATAAGTAATAACACTGAACATATACATATTTCAGTTTTGGATCCCAAATGTCTCCAAAATATGATTGGAATTAAACTGATTTCGTTATTTACCTCCACGACGATAGAAAGCAATTGACAACACAGTCGATAGTGAGACATGTCTCGTCATGAGTAAGAATTACCAACTGTTGTGTCACAAAATTATGCTCAATATAATGATAATGTTGAGTTATGAGGTTGTTAGTAGATTTGGAGGAAAATATGAATTAGATTGAGTGATAATAGAGACATTCTTGCTTATTGGTACACTATAATTTAATGATAGCAAAAAAGAATAAATCCCACTCAAATTATTGATGTCAGTTTTTTATTTATGCAATTTTTATCTTGGGATATGAATGTCATTTACAGAAAGGACCTTTTGGTCATGTGAAACTCACTTGCTGATATTTTTGTTAAGTTACAGTTCATCCGGTGATAAAATTTATTTACATGGTCTGCTAGAGAATGCAAGGTGATTCTGCTTTTTGATATTTGAATCATTATTGGTATCTCATCTTTGACTCTAGAATGAATTGATCTTATTGTAAAAAAATTGTTCTATTTGCTATTTTGATGTTGCATAGTGGATAAAGAAGTCTGGAGAGCCTTGTGTATGGTAATGAAGTAAACACAGAGGGTATAGGGTTCGTATTAGTTCTATTGACATTTATGGATATATTTGTATCGATATTTCAATTTCAATGTTTGATGGTGTGTTAAACAGAATACTTTTTCAAGTTTATTGAAAGTGACGATGTACTACTGTGACCACTAATTTTGATCAGCTCTTGTTCTTGGACTTCTACCTTGGCCGTGTGGGAAATTATTGTTGAGCGACTGGAATGATTAGTGATTTTCTTATTTTCAGCATCCAACCCCCATTTTTTGTTGACAATCTAATCCATTTTTCAAAAGCATTCCTTCCTATCGGAGAATTCTTATACCATGATGAGCCGGATTTCATCCTAGTAAGTATCGGAAGGGAGGAAAAATCGATCAGTAGTTATACTTGCGTTTTCATTCCGTTTCTCTATAAGTTTGTGGTAAAGTTTAACTGGGCATCTGTGCTGTTTTTCTAAGTTTTGGATCAGCCATTTTGTTTTTATCACCACCGTGGCAAGTTTTCGTAAATATGGGGTTATATTGAATACGTCCTAACTGACTTCCATCATTGTTCAGTTCTACTTGCAAATTATACACACTCCTTCATTTTCCTTCCATGCTAACTCCAACGCTGCAATGTGGAAAAATTTCATCTGAAAACCTTCCGGGGGGTATTACCATCACGAACATTATATTGTATTTCGACCAAAATAAGTACATATCTCTTATAACAAACGAAAACTGGCAAGATACTTATACTCGCGACGACGTAGACGAAACTACCAATATATTCATAGCAAAACTCAAAAAGCATATTCAGTCCAGCACAAAATCAGTCGAGCTCAAGTCATGTCAAAAAAAAAACAACCTTGGATAACTAATGGATTGGCTAAATCAATAACTACAAAAAATAAGCTCTACACTTCCATGAAAAAAAATCCTACAGACATAGATAAAAAAATGAGTACAAAAAATTGAGAAATAAATTAAATGATCTTATTAAATCCGCCAAACTAAATTACTACCAACATCAAATTATCAAACATAAAAATAATACAACAGGCCTATGGAAATGCGTAAGTGTAATAACAGAAACTGAAAAGGAAAATAAAAACATAACTGAAATCAGAGGACCAAAAGGAAATATCATTTGCCAAGAAGTAGAGATTAAAAATTCCCAAATTGGGAAAAATTAAAAAAAATCAATAATCAAATTGGAAAATTCATTTTAAAAAACCAACGAAAATGAAGTGATGGAAATTCTCAAGTCATTGAAAGATAGAAAAGCTCCCGGTCTAGACGGTATAACTAAAAGTATTCCAATGAACGTATCACACATCATTATCACACCACTCCTTTACCTTATCAATAAGTGCTTTGAAACGGGACATTTCTCGGGAGCCCTGAAGTCAGCAGTAGTTAAGCCACTATATAAAAATGGTGACGAACTTGATATGGGAAACTCTCGCCCCATTTCAATTCTGTCAACTCTAGCGAAAATAATAGAAAAACTTATCAAGAAACGCATGATAGGATTCCTGGAGAAGTATAAATTATTATCAACCAAACAGTTCGGTTTCACGGAAAAAAATCTACTGAAGATGCAATAGCATACCTAACATCGAAAATATCTAAAAATTTTGATGCCAAGACACCAACACTCGGTGTATTTGTCGACCTCAAAAAAGCATTTGACACAGTCAGTCACACTCAGTTATTAGGTGTGTTGGAGAGTGTTGGCTTCCGAGGAACTGCATACCAACTATTCAAAAGTTATTTGGAAGACAGACATCAATATGTTAAAATTGGTGATGAAATGAGCTCTGCTGCAAATGTTACCTATTGAGTTCCGCAGGGATCAGTTCTCGGGCCGATACTCTTCAATATATATATATATATATATACATATATATATATATATATATATATATATATATATATAAATGATTTACTGAATATTAATAGTGAAGGTGATATCTTGAGTTTTGCTGACGACACAGCAATCATATATACTGCGAGTAGTTGGGATACCTTCAAAATAAAATGTGAAAGAGATTTCATTAACATAATTAACTGACTCAATAATCGATTACTGACAGTTAATTTCAATAAAACCATTTTTTTTACCCTTTACTTCCTATTCCAGTCATCTACCAGGATACGAAAGTCTCACTTTTTCTATTGGCAGGAAGTCCACAACAATTTATACAAAACCTTATTGCAAATACCTAGGTATATATTTAGACAGACATCTGAAATGGGACACACAAATAAGCCATGTAGTGAAGAAACTTAGGTTCACACTATATAAATTCAAATACCTGTCTCAAATAATTACCTTTGAACAAATGAAAATATTATACTTTGCCCTTGCGGAAACTCATATCAGATATGGACTAATAGCATGGGGAGCTGCCACAAATAATCACATTGCACACCTACAAAAAATCCAGAAATGGATAATGAAAGTTGTAATGAAAAAACCTTTCCTCTACCCAACTAACGAACTATTCCAAGAGTCGAATATTTTCGATACCCGACAATTATACTTCTTAACCACAGTCACGAGGCAACACAAATTCAAATCAGAACTCTCTTTCTCTGAACATAAATATGAAACGAGGAACAATCGATTATTCCCCGAGCGGAAAAAAACACGTTCCAAAGATGTTTTTCATATTTAGCTCCTAGGTTCTACAATGTTATACCATCAGAAATTAAATCAATCTTATCAATATTCACATTCAAATCAAAAATAAAGAAATGGATTGGAAGTCTTCCACGACTGCAGGTGCATCAATTTGTGGATGTTAATAATACATATTATTTCTGAACTGATCGCACTCCTTGTACACATGGATTTTAATATCAAGAAATCGAAAATCAATCCACTTTCAAACTTTAAAATTTTAAATTTTAATGTTTATTTTTATAATTGTTCTACGATGTTTTTTTCTATTCTGTCTCTATTTTGTTACTAATTTGTTACTGTTACTTGTACTTTGTTAGTTAGTTATTCTGCAATTTTGTTAGTTCATTAATTATTCACTCTACTGCTACGGTGGCATTCACTCAATAAGGTATATTATGACTTTATTTTTATTTTTTTACTTTATACAATGCGGTAACCATGTGAAACCACTTTCAAGGCTAAGCCTTTAGTGTATCACGTTTTTTATTTGCAGTGTGCATGAAATGTAATATATGTAGTATCTATAATGAATGTACTGTTCTTACGGCAAATAAATTATTATTATTAATATTATTATTATATCGGTAAAGGTCCAGAAAATGAGATCACCCAGTATCTTCACGAAATTTTCACAGGAGCTTCAGAAGACGATGAAAACAGTAAAGCAATCGAAAATTTAGCGCCGAAAAGATAATTTTAGGAGATATGGGCCCCCGAAGGTCCATAAAAAGAGGTTAAGGAATATCACTTTTGGAAACTGCAAACTGATATAAAGGATAGCTTTTTACACTAAAATATTACCTGTACACTCATTTAACGTTTGAGTAATATTTAAAGTCACTTAATGTTAAATGAAGTTATGAAAAAACTCCGATTACGTTTCATTAAATTTTTCACGTGAAATGTCAAAAATCAAATATTGGTGGTTGCATTGTGCATTGATCTTGGCTTTTATGGACATGTCACGTTGCCAACTATTCAAGTGAATCTGGCCAATCCGGAATTTTGCAAAATTTTCACGAAATAATCACAAAACTATAACAGGTGCTTCAAAACTCGATAAAAACACTTCGGCAATCGAAATCTACGCGCAAAAAATATAATTTGGGAATTATGGCCTTTTAAAGTAAAAAAAAGTGTGGTTTCACTTTTTCAATATTAAAATGTGTAGATGGGTTCCAACTTGTCCTTCTGTTTGTTAGCAGCATATTTGCTTTGTAAGGTTGATTGGCATGTTCTCAAATAAAAAACAAAAAAGGTTAGTCAAGTTAGGTTGGGTGTTTTCCTTTTTTTACGTAAGAAATTGGTTGGATCGGAATTTTCGCAAGCGGAGCGAAGCGTCGTTTTATAGGATTGATTAGCTTGCATTCAACTTGGGTAACAAGGTTAGCCGAGTTAGGTTAGGTTGTGTTCCTTTTTTCCGTAAAATATTGATTGTCTCAGCCAGGCGTACGAGGAAACATCCAATCCAAATGCGTTTCATATTTTGAATGGTAACTTTTAAATGCAGCACATCAACTTCATGCTTAGTTTTCAAAAGCTATATAATCACTCCCAAGAAGCGTAGTGATATATTCTTTGTATTTTAAACTCCTATTGATGAATATATCCATCAGAACTATCAGATCGTCTTTTCATGCTGTAATAGTTATTATTTATATGCTCAATATGTATGACACATAAACTTCAAGATCGACGAGATTCAGATAAACATAACACAATCACCAGCGTTTGATATATGACATTTCTTCTGAAAAATAATATGAAAAGTAATCGTAGTTTTTTTATTATTATATCGAAAATTAAGTGATTTTAATATTACTTAAATATTAAACGAGTTTACAGTTACTATTTCAGTGTGAATAAAAATTGTTTATATCAGTTTACAATTTCCAAAAGTGATATCCTATAACCTCTTTTTATGGACCTTCAGGGACCCATATCTCCTAATATTATCTTTTCCGCGCAAAATTTTCGATTGCTATACTGTTTTACCATGTTTTAAGCACCTGTGAAAATATGGTTTAGCTGATAAGCTAAGTCACTATTTTTTTCTATAGAAGAGTTTCCGAAACTACAATCACTTGAATTCATTGCACAATATCAAAAATAATACTTGTTGTATAGAAAACAAACAAAAAATTAACGTGCAGCAAAAAGTGCATGTAGGGTGTTGTATCCAAATCGTCCAACACTGTCAGAAAATATTTTCGAAATTATTTACCAAAAGGTGACTCATACCTTCAGTTTCAGTAGAAAAAAGCGTTCAGCTGCTTTATTTGGAAGGTAAGCCTGTCCATATTAATCCGCGAATAGACTTATATAATTTTTTAGAAAATTCTGAATGTAGTTTGAGAAATGTTGCCGGATCAATTAGGTGAACGTTTTTCCAAAATCTAACGTACTTTGAAAAAGAACAACTACAAACCATACAAAATTTTACCCGTACAAGTTTTAACAAGAGGAAAAGGCTGAAATTTTGCCGACAGATGATTCAAAATTTGAAGGAAGATCCCAATTACTTAAATAAAATATTATGGACTGATGAGTCATCCGCAGGAGTTTTCAATAGAAAAAATCGAAGGTCGTGGGAAAAAGGACAACAGAAAAAGATTGGTAAAACAAAAAAGAAAACAGGAAGTAATACTTCACTGGTGCGGAATTTTTAGAAATAACATTGTTGGCTCTTTATTTCATGATTATATATCAACAGGAGTTACCTATCAAAAAATACTCATCCCAGAAGTAGAAAATATTCTTTTACAGAATTTTTCGGGAAAATTTGGTGCAAGATGGGGCAACCCCGCATAGTGTCGACTACCCATTCAGGAACATTCGAATAATGTATTCCCAATATGGATAGGAAATGGTCACCTAACAGTCTGGACTTGACCTCTATGGATTCTTTCTTCTGGGGATTTCTAAAAGTGAAAAAATATTTGTCTACCGTAATATTTGTTTTCAGGCTGCAGAAAGTTGAAAATTATTGAGATATATTCACCTCTGTTCTGAAAGAATTCTCTTCTTGCCTCAATATTGCCGGGTGTTCAGCTATCATTCAATGTTTTTTTTTATGTCAACACTTTTTATTGTATTTCATTCATACTACTATCCTTCAGGATTTTTCTTATTGAAGAAGATAACCCATTTTCACGTTAGAATCCTGGATTCGGCTCTGTGCCGTTGGTTTTCGAATCAATTTCTGTATAGGTATCATATTACTGAATGGCACAACGGAAGAGAGCTGATACAGGTAATGACGAGCGAGGTGGTTTTATGGTTTCTTTCCATTATAGATAATTGAACTTGAAACTTAACTATCATTATGTTGTCCTATAGAAGTCTTATGAGTTGACAAGAGTTATCCTGTTATATCTCGCCGTCTGTCTGATATAAGAGATGTTTTTTTATGTTTCCTTTAAACTTGAGTTGTTTTACTGTCGATTTCAAAAAGGAAGGTTGACTTGGTACTTCGGTTCGTTTATCCATTTTGAATATGACGTACACTTGCTTGATGAACTCTTTATTACTTATAGCATGTATTTTACTAATGGATTTCATCCAATCGAAATCCTTTTTTTTCAAATGATATTAGGATGTGCCACGCATAGAGCACAAAACACTTGGCACTCTTTATAATTGCTCGGAACAATAATCGACAATCAGCAGAAAACTGACGCAAATTTCGCCTCATAAAAAAATCTAATACCTTGGTATGAACCCAGATATTGATCCGAGGAGACTCCATATCAAAAGAATTCGGATACAATTGGCATATTCACTCTTATGTGGATATCATCATTCAAACTAATTTTTTATATAAATACTAGCTGACCCGACAGACGTTGTCCTGTCCAATGTCCTCGTAGAATTTCTTTTTTTCTATGTTTTCCTTTAGGTTGTTCCATCTACATTATGCTCTTGACTCCTTGCGCTTCCTGTTGTCCCGTTATCTCGTTTTCCCGTTATTCCCGTTATCCCGTTATCTCGTTATCCCGTTTTCCCGTTATCTCGTTATCCCGTTTTCCCGTTATCCCCTTATTCTGTCATCCCATTATCCCGTTTTCTCGTTTTTTCATTATCCCGTTATCCCCGTTATCCCGTTTTCCTGTTATCCCATTTTTTCTTTATCCCGTTATCCCGTTTTCCCCTTATCCTGTCATACCGTTATCCCGTTTTCCTGTTTTTTTCGTTATTCCCGTTATCCCGTTATCCCGTTATCCTGTTATCCCTTTTTTTTCATCCCTTATTCCATTTTTCCGTTATCCCCTGTCATCCCGTTATCCCGTTTTCCCGATATCCCGTTTTCCCATTTTTTCGTTATCCCGTTATCCCGTTTTCATGTTTTCCCGTTCTTTCAATAAAATAAAAATAGGGGTTGATCGTGGAAGGGTGAAAATTAAGAGTAATATGACAAAATAAAAATAAAAATCTTTCCAAAAAAATAGGGGTTGATCGTAGAAGGGTGGAAATTTGGGGTTGGATGTATTTTCAAATGCTGTATCATAAAAAAATAAAAACAAAAAATTTAGTCTTGAAAATAAAAAATTAAAATTGAGGGGTGGACCACCCTTAACATTCAGGAGGATAAAAAATAGAGTTTGACTGATTCTCAGACCTACCCGATATGCACACAAAATTTCATGAGAATCGGTAGAGCCATTTCGGAGGAGTTTAGCTACAAACACCGTGACACGAGAATTTTATATATTAGATAATGTAGGGGAGGCCGGGATTGGTTGGTACACTCGGGATAGCTCGGAAACTGATTGGCAAAGAATTGATAATGCATAGAATTTTATCACTCGTGATAAATATTTTGTTAATTCAAAAAATTGTAATAAAATTTGCATGCCACTAGTCACACCTTGAGCAACTAAATATTATGGAAGACTGGCTTTTTTGCTTAATTTAGTAGTATTGGACCTCACTTATTACCTACAGTGACTCGGAATTTTGGCGCGTTATAACTCAAAATGGTGGATGGAGATGGTTGGTACAAATTAACCATGGCCGGTCGGTACACTGTACAACATATTCATTTTGTAAAAAAATTAAATCATACTTTCAGGTCTACTTTTGAAGATGCGAAGCATTAAAAAAGTGAGCGAGGCAAAACTCCTCCAGTCTTGTACAGTGTACCAACCAACCTCATTCATTCATTTTGTAATTTAAAACTGAATTTAATAGGTAGTGATAAACTTCATACTTTCGGGTCTACTTTTGATGATGGGAAACGTTAAAAAAAGTGAGCGAGGCAAAACTCTTCCAGTCATGATAAGAGCTGCTAGAATAGTAAAAATCCAAGGGCTATCTTCAAGAGGTGCAGCTGAAGATTTGAGCTTCTGTTTATTATTTTGCGAAGGTATTGTAGCAAGTTTTCACAAGAAGAACTCGATTATGAAACAACAAATCCTTCTACCACCATGGTTAGATATTTTAAAAATCGTCAAGTTAGTTTTGAAATATCAATTTCGTCTGACAGTATCGCAGATTTTGATGACTTTACCTTAATGGAACTCCAGCCAAGCACCCACATGACATCTTTCAAAAAGCAATCAAATCTTTCCGAACCAGCTCCACGGGAGGGTTGGATTCTCTGAGACTTTCTCACTTTCAAGATCTTATTTCAAGGAGTTCTGGCTGTGAAAGTGAGAACCCTATATCTTCACCAACTAATTTGTGTAATTTGATGCTTTCAAGTAAGGTAAACCAAGAAATATTTTCAATTCTATACGGTGCCTCTTTAATTGCTTTGAAGAAAAAGTGAGGTAGTATCCGTCCAATTGCCGTAGGCACAATTTATCGCCGACTTATGAAAAAATTATCATGTATGAATATATCAGCAAAGCTAGGTGCTTCATTTCGACCAGTTCAATTCGGCTTTGGAACTCCAGGAGGTTGCGAAGTAGTTGCTCTTGCTGCCCGCCGTTTTCTCAGTCAACATTCAGATTCATCTTCCGAAGTTTTCCTCAAATTGGATTTCAAAAACGCTTTCAATACACTTAAAGAAATGAAATTTTTCAGAAAGCTGAAAAAGTTATTCCCAATATTTCACCCTTTATTAAGCAAAATACCGACATATCTCAACTTTGGTGAAAAGATAATTACTTATGTCAGAAAGTGGTGCACAACAAGGAGATCCCCGGGCCCAGCCCTTTCTTGCCTTACCATAGACAAATCAACAAAATCGATAAAGTCTGCTTTAAATTGTTGGTACCTCGATGACAGATTTACTGGTGGTGATAGAGATATCGTTCACGAATCATTCGTGAGTCAGAAAATTTGGGCTTAGAATTGAATTTCAACAAATGAGAACTTCTCACTTCTGACAACATGTCCTTCAACTATTTGGAGTCTATTGCTCCAGGTATCAAAATGATGAAGGAAAAGGATTGGACTTTACTGGGAATCTATATCAGGCTACCTTATACAGAAAACAAAGTCTCTATTTGATGACTCCTCGCCTCAATGAACTTCCATCCCACATAGCGTATTTCCTTCTCGGAAATTGTTTATCTATACCCAAATTGTTATATATATATATAATATATATATATATATATACTCAGATGCAGTCCAACTTGGCAATGCCCGAAAGAACTTCAAGATTTCGATTCGATAGTGCGTAATTCGTTGGAACAAATTACTAATAATAAATTCGATGGAAATACCTGGAATAAGTGAATCTTTCCGTGAAATTAGGAAGCTCAGGTATCCGTTCAGCCACTTTCCTTTCTCTGCCAACTTTCCTCGCTTCCTATAATAGTAGTGAATCTTTGGTTACAACAGTTCTACCGACATGTTTCCTGAAAATACAAGATAAATATCATTTGGAATGTGAACAGAAATGGATCTCTAAAACAAAAGTTGCTCTTCCTGAGAATAAGAAATCTCAAAAATTCTGGGATATTCCAATGATCGATTCATTCAACATACGAACAACTCCTTGACTCAGCTGCAGAATCTAAATTTGAAAAGGTTCGTCTCAATGCTGTTAGTTCTAAAGAATCAGGAGCTTGGCTTAATGCTCTACCAGTACTGGGTATTAGACGACCAATCGTTCAGGATTGCAGTTGGCCTTCGTTTGGGCACATCGATTTGTCTTAGCCATAGATGTAGATGTGGTTCTATTGTTGAAGAAGATGGACAACATGGTTTGAGCTGCAAGTTCAGTTCGGGTCGTTTTTCGAGACACAATGCTGTGAATGATCTGATAAAACGAGCTCGTACAACTGCGGAAATTCCCTCAGTATTAGAACCTGTTGGAATAAGTAGAGACGACGGAAAACGTCCAGACGGAATGACCCGTATGCCCTGGAAATTCGGAAAGCCTTTGGTTTGGAATTTCACCTGTGTAGATACTGTTGCAGCCTTCCATCTTATAACGACCTCGGTTACGAAAGATGCTGCAGCTACTTCTGCTGAGAAATTGAAAATTCGAAAATATTCAACTATAGAAGAATTTTATTCATTTCATCCCGTGGCAATTGGAACATATATGAGCGAATCCCACGCCCAGGAACTTCTAGAAGAAATTGGAAAAAAATAATAAAATGTACTTTTGATTCTAGATCATATAATTTTCTGATTCAGCGCATTAGTATGGCAATTCAAAGAGGAAACGCCGCATCAGTATGGGTACACTCCACTCATCTCAAAAACTGGATGAAATTTTCTCACACTCAAAAACCTATTATTCAAAGACAAGAATGCCTTGATGAATTGAAGAAAAATACAATTCTGATGGAACGACGGGATAGGAGACGGTTTGATATATATTATGTATATGATGTCACCATTAGTGATTTATGTAGTTATAACTATACAACACCATCAGTCAACGTGCATAAAAATGCCCAAACTCTCGAGCTCAAAGGGTTAAAAAACATTGGCAGCACCTGCCTCATGAATAGCGCAATACAATGTTTATCGAATACCAGATGGTTGCTCGAGTATCTGAGAAAAGCCAAGCATATGGGGGATATCAACACAAGCACATCAAGTATGAAGGGTGTTTTGATAAAAGTATTTGCGGTAGTGATAAAAGAACTTTGGTCGGAAGATTGGACTGATAAGGTGGTGACTACTGTTTCTTTGATAAGCCACATACAGAGATTTGCACCTCGTTTCATGGGGTACGCTCAATAGGACGCCCAAGAGTTTCTCAGATCATCTTCATGAAGATGTTAACAGAGTGATAGAAAAGCCCAAACCTATCATAACAGAAATTGATGAGAAATTGAGCGACCATGGAAAGGCCAGGAGTCTTGGTCAAAATATCTAGGGACAACTCAAAATTGTTGATAACTTTGTTGGTCAGCTGAAATCAACGGTGAATTGTACTTCCTGTGGCCATTGTTCTGTCTCTTTTGACCTCTTTGGGGACCTCTCACTTCATATTCCACAGAGCCAGCTCAGACTGTCACAATGTTTAGATTCATTTACTAAGGAAGAAACTTTGGATGGCAAATAGAAACCAACTTGTTGTAAATGTTAGAAAAGGATGAAATGCACAAAGTCATTATATATACATTAATTTCGCAAAATATATAAAATTCACTTGGAATGATTTCCGCCGATGGATAGATTCAGGGGAAAATTAAATATCACCATTGACTTTTATCTCGAATAATTAGGCCTGGGTAATCATGCAACAGATAACATAACTCCATGTCGCTACAACTTATATGCTGTGTCCAATCATAGTGGAACAACTTATAGCGGACACTACACGGCTTACTGTAGACACCCTCATGCAGACACATGGCACGAGTACAATGACACAAGAGTATCACCGATATCACCAGAATCCCTCATAAGTGGTGAAGCATTCGTCCTCTTCTATGAGCAAGAAGGCACCAAATGAATGCTTCGAAATTTTTCTATTGTATTGTATTCTATAAATAAAGTTTGAAATTAGTTTTTTCAATAGTCAATAATTATAATATTGTTCAGGGTATTCAGCCAAGCTCTAGAAGAAATAAAATAGTGTGCTGATATATATAACGGGTCTACACCGAAGGAGGTGAAGAGAATTGCTCCTTTATATGCCACTTCCTTACCATTGCGTATTCCAGACAGCTGTAGAAGAAATGAGATGACAGGATCGAATTGGTTTACGTCATTTTGAAGCCGGAATTCCACACAATCCATAAGATTAGCTGAAGCTTTCCCGGGCCACAAATTTCAATATGGACGAAACGGGATAAACGGCCGTACAGAAGCCTGACCATATTGTAGCACGGCGCGGGGTCAAACAGGTGGGGAGAGTTACCTCTGCAAAACGAGGTACCTTATCCACATTAACATTTGTGGTTTCTCCTACTGGCAATACCGTTCCACCTTTTTTTATATTTCCCCGTGTTCATTTCAAACCTTTTTTTGCCATGACTATATATGATTCACCTGGTGTTGTTCGTACAGCTTTGCCTCTCGCTGCAACTCTCAATAAGATAACGGTAGGATTTAGACTATCAGGGATTTTTCCTTCTAATTGGGATATTTTTCCCGAAAGTGAGTTCATGTCTGCCTATGTTTCTGATAGACCTGTTCATATACAAACAAAAAAGAATGATAAAGATCTGATTGTTCAGAATATGTCTACGGTGCAAGACGTCGCGAATTCATTTCTGGATACTTCCCTCAATATTGTAAACACAATGGATATGAAATCAAACAACACCAAGTCCCACGACGATTATCTGAAAAATGTGAAAATTTTCCATCCAAATTATTTTTTCTTTAAACCAATAACTGAATCAGACATAGAAATAACATTAAAACAACTGAAGAATAAAAAGTCCACCAGCCATGACAACATACCAATCACAATTATAAAAAAAATACTGACATCCTCAAAAGACCATAACATACTTCGTTAACTTATCTATAAAGTCTGGTGTGTTCCCAAACATTTTTAAAAAAACGGTAATCAAGCCATTGTTCAAAAAAGGTGATAAAGAACAACCAACAAATTACCGTCCCATATCACTGCTGCCATCTCCTTCAAAAATTCTAGAAAGTGTTGTAAAAGAGCAAACAATTAGCTTCCTAGATAAACAGGACATTCTCACGAATTCTCAATATGGGTTCAGAAAAAATATGAACATTTCGGATGCTACATACGATCTCATAAACAAACTTACCATCAAAATTGAAAATAAACAAATTCCACTAGCTACGTTTTGCGATCTATCTAAAGCGTTTGATTGTGTTGATCACCCTATTTTACTACAGAAATTGGAATTCTATGGCATACGAGAAATTGCGAACAATTGGTTCGAGTCATATCTATCAGATCGCGAAATCCTTATCCGAATAATACATAATTGTAATTCACAAATAAAACAATATCACTCTAATAACGGAAAACTCCAATATGGTGTTCCCCAGGGATCGATTCTGGGTCCGATATTATGCTTGATATACATCAATGACTTAGTTGCTAATTTTCTGTCTGTGGAATTCTGCCTATTTGCTGACGACACGAGTGTAATAGACTTAAGCGATAACATTGAAGATTTGTCGGTGTCGTCATCCCAACAACTTACAGAAATAATGCACTGGTTCTCCTCAAATAAGTTATGTGTTAATACAGATAAAACACATAGTATAATCTTCCATCCAAATAATTATACAAACCAAATTGAATGAACTAAAATTAGGGTGCCTCCACAGTTGAAGTCTTTTCTACAAAGAACAGAGACCACAGTGTAGTTCGAAACATATATGGGTTGACCTGTTTTAGGCCAATGTTCTGTAATTAAAACAACCATTGGAAAATTTTGGCTCTCAAGAAATATATATATATATATATATATGAGTCATCTAGCTCATTCTGAATTGACTGTACATTGAGTGTCAAAACAGAGAGTGAATGATTGTTATTTGAGGCTAGAGATGGTCTAAAATAATTTTTTGCACAATATTCGGAGAGTTGGAATGTTTCTGCTGATGGTTTGAGGATGACATATTGTGTTCCGAGTTCACAGAGTGATTGCAATTTTTGTAGAGAGGAACTGAGTTGTTAGGTGTTACCGTTTTGATAACTACATTATTCAATGATTTGACAGAAAAAAAAACAAGTTATTGTAAACATAATATTTAGTACGCTCATATTTTGAGCCTGGATAAACAATCAGGGATGTGTTCCTATTTATCTTTCTGAAGGACCCAATTCTATGTGATATAATTCTCTTCAGAGTGATATCTTCAAAGGAATTAATTTCAGGCAATAACAATAAATTAGTTGATCTGCTCAGACCCAAAATATTTTTCATAGCTGAATTTAGTATCTTATAATTACTAATATTGCTTGTATTGAAAAGCACAATGATTATGTCATCTTTACCATAATAAAGTGTTTCATTAAAAATATTTTTTGTAAGCTCAGAGAGCTCCATGTAAGGTTTGATATACTCATTTATTTCAAAGTCATTCACGTAATTGATGGTCTCCAATACCAAGGCCCTACTGGTCTCCATAGATAAGGATTTTTCTCTTCACCGAGTGGAAATGGTCTTGTTGGACGTTCCCTTGTTGGGGTTCTGTTGCAAGTTCCGTTATATTATCTAGTGTCTCTTGGGTTAAACTATTGGGTATGTTAGAGAGCTCACATTCCAGACTCATGTTACTTCTGTTGATTTGTGATAAGGCGTCCGTTTGATCATTGATTCCAATCACATTATGTAATAATGAGATAAGGTGTACTGGGAGTAATATTTGTTTCCACATCATCCGTCACCATGCCCTCATTCAATAAACTCAACGCCCTTATATCATTTCCAAGCTTCTTATTTTCACACATAGTTTCAACCTCCTTATCTAGAACATATCTTTTTTGACAGAGGTCAATAATGTCTTTTTCTGTTAATTCTGTTTGCACACTAGATGAACTGTGTCTGTTTATTACTTGTAGGGTTTGTACCCCTATGGATTTTTTTGGAGAACTGTGAGTTTGAGTGCCTGAATCAGCGGTCTCCTTGTTTATGTATCTCCTCAACTGAGTCTCTAGCTCGTCAGTTTTTTCTGTGGCCTTCAAAATTTCCTTTTCCCGAATGTTAATAAGTTCCTTTAGTTCTTCTTCATTGTTTATAGCATCCTCAACAAATTTTTTCTCATCTAATCTCATCTGCGCGATATATTTATCTTTAATTTCATTTTCTCCCACCATATCTGCTATAGTTTTCTCTAGAATACTATTTTCTTCTTTTAGATTGATAATTGCTTCTTCTTCTTCTTCTTCCCGTTTCTGTTGATTACAACACATTATTGTTGGTCCTTTTAAAAACTGAATTTTTCCCTTGTTACTGAGAGCACATGATTTGTGATATATGCTGAAGCAGATCACAAAAATGTAATATGGTGCAGGTCTAGTTTTACAGCATTTGAACAATGTCATTTTGTTTGTTATTCAGTTAATTGCCGGGGTAGCAGATTCTTGAAAATTTGACTAATTCTCCTGGGCTATATTCAATGAATCAGTTGTTCGGTTATTTGCTTATCTATTTTTATCTTGCTGTATTGGGGACCCACATTTTTTGCTTGTTGCTTATCTCCTCTTTTTTTACTCCAAAAAATGGAATGAAGATTTGTCACTTTGTAAGGCGGTTCACTTGTTTTATTTATTGTTTGATTAATTTTAAGATATCACCAAATTCAATCACCCACCGTCCTCAATAACAGGAATCATTTCTCTAAATGTTTTTAAAAATAAGGTCAAACTATTTTTTCAAACCCATGTTTATTACGATATCAGATAATTCTTCAATGACCACATATAAATCGTTTTAATTATGATAAACATATATTTTTTTCTTTCTTTTAATAATAAAATTCACTAGTCATTATTTCTTCAAAACTATTTATATATGCAACCTTTTAATATTGTGTAATTGCTTACAATTCTCAATAGCTCATATGAGCTTTAGCATACATGAAAATTATTCCATATAAAATAGTATATTTTTTGTGTATTTGAACATGTATGTATTCGAGAAATAAATTATATTCTATTCATCCGAAACTACCTGGAATCACGTGGCAACCAAGATGGGGTCAGTGGAACTTTTGATCATTCAACTGTTTCCAATCCTGTTCAAAATCAAAACATTCTAGATGCCCCACCGGAACCTAGCACAAAATTGTATCACATCACTACCAAAATGTTCCACGATGATCAACCTGGACCTAGGTCATATAACCCCTGAAAAAGTTGGCAAAGACGTAGATCTCGAAATATTGAGGCTTTTTCCGAAAGCAGCGGCAAGAAAAGTAAACAAAGGTCGTGCAAAAAAAAAGTCATAAATTTTGGCCGAGGCATTAGAAGAGGAAAAGAGAAGAAGAAAATGGAAAAGAAACAGGAAGCTAACTCTGTAAGAAGAAAAATCGCGGATAAAAATGAGAATTCGCAAGTACCAAAGAAGATAAATAATATCAAAAAACAAGTTCAAAATGACTCCAGCAATGGAGAAGAAATATTTTGTTTAATAAGTATGGAACCTTGGTCCAACACTTTGCCAGAAGGATTATGGATTCAGTGTACGCCCTGAAAACTTAGGTCTCACGAGAAATGTGTTGACAATGGTTCTTTGTATGTTTGTCATAACTGTCAGTCCGATGGATCTGAAGACTGCATATGTACCAACGATCCCCAAACACGGCAATGATTGGTACATTTTTAGCTCTGAAGGAAAAAATTATTGGAATGTTTACTTCATGTCTAATATCAATGTAATTCGAAAATTATTCTTCTAAAACCTCAAGAATGATCATGATAGAGTTAATTTGCTCAAATACTTGAGAAACAAAAATATAAACGCGATTATGTAAGGAGTGTACCAACCAGCTGAAGTCTATTATAACTCTCATGAATTAATGAAACTCAAAGTCATCTCCAACATGTTTCGAGTTCGAATGAAACCCATCTTCAGTCGAAATAAAATATAAGTGTGAAGATTTGGAGCAGTATAGAACAAATGTACATTATATGTTGAATGTTGGTTTAAAATCATTACGGTCGATATTTCCATTCTAACATTGCTCAGGTTTGATTATAAACGAAGAAAAAATAATTAATCAAACCTGGCCATTGTTAGAAAATTCTCGCTTTTGTTTTCCACGTAATACACGTATATTTTTGGGGTCTGTAAGTTTCGTATAATGATTCGTAGATGGGGTTAATGTTTTTATAACTAACATCATTCATACTGTTAGGTCAGCTTTTCAGGAAAAGTTCCTGAATGGAATTATCCTTTGCACATCTGCAGTGTTGTTTCAGGCGATGTTCTATCAGGTGTTTATGGTTAGTCTTAGTCGACAGGATTCAATGATCTGCAAGATTCGTCCACTGCTCAGTTTGATAGGGTGAAATCTTGAGACAATCTTCACTCCAATGGTCGTATTCGCTTGGTTTTAGGCATTTTGAATCATCTAGATTTTATTTACAACCAATCCTTGAGGAAAGAGGCCATCACTTACTCGTTGCCCACGTGTCGATTCATCACTAAGAGTTTGCATACTACACATCCTGCTCTCGATCGCCACAAGACTTCTTGGTGTGTCACTCCAGTTGTCTCCTGGAAGATATGTAGGTCCATGAGAGTTGTTAGTTTTGAGAATACTGTTGCATCTAAGTGATCTCATAGTCTATCAAGACTCTGTCCCAACGCATGGGAGCAATAATGACCAGCCGCCCACTCTGGGAAACAAACGCTGGCTAATAGTTAGTTCTGTGAGTTAGTGACAGGCCCGTGGCACCCATTTTGTTCCTTTTCATCCTTCGCAGGGAAGGTGGGAGCAATACCTAACAGAGGTTCGCAGGATTGTCTGGATGGTAGGATGGAATCCTCGCCAGACCCGCTACGCGAATCGAAGCTTTCACATGCGGAATGTAGAAGGCAGCAAACGACCCATCGTATCTTGAATATAAAAATATTCATCGTATAATTGACAACTGGCCCAAAAAGGAATAAACCATTCGATCTAGTAGTGTTTTGTGTGAAAATATAGCATGTGTATGATTGAAGGCATCTAGAGTCGGTGGATGACATTATTGAATGAATCCGTATGGAATATGGCTTAACCTTTTAAACCAATTTTCATAACAAACTCAAGACTGATGAATTCATACTCTATCAGATCATCCCCTGATTATATCATCATACCTACAAATGAATAGAACAATGTATATAATCGTCATATCGATTTTAGGATAAACTCTAATTCGTATTGCTGTGAAGGTAATTTTTGTTTTTACAAACTAATGATCATTCGATGAGTCATATCAGATGCTTATCTGAATTCGATTTATCTCAAATAACGTCATTCTCCAAAACATATTCATGTACTTTGAATTTCGGAGAATGACAAATGATATCACCATAATAAAATACATACAACAAAAAACTATCCCTCTTGAGCATATCTAACAACTAACTCACGCAACATTGAAATTCATCAGCGGATCAATATGATAGGTTAGATATATATTTTAGTTAAGGTCTCTCCATTTTTTATATCGATAAGATGAAAACATAAACACTATTGGTTTCGTTAGGAGTTATTAACCTTGCAAATTTATTCTCTTTGCAAATTAGGCACATGTGTGACCCTGAATAATAAAAAGTAACAGTAGGCAGATACAGAAAAAGTTGGGTGTGATTAGAGAATTAATTACCGCTATTATATGGTCATGTATAAATTTCAACTCATTAAGGCTCTCCAGACAGCTTTGTCAATATCTTTATGAGAATGAAATTTAAATAAAGACATTCTATGCGTTATATGTGGAATGTATTTGAATATTGAAAAAACAATACTGAATTATGAAAATTCAAAGTTGTTCGAAAAGTTCAATGTGGAATATACAGAGATTGAAATGTATATGAACACATTTTATGCACTGTATGTGAAATGCATGGAAATCCTGTAAAAATAATACCGGATTATATAAATTAAAGGTTGTTGGAAAATAAGATTGCAAAATACGTGTAGAAAAAAAATTACTGGTATATTAAACGAGAAATGAATGAAACGAAAGAGGAAGTAGCAGCAGATAAGAGTTATTTTATTATGTTTTTCATGGCTAATCCTCAGTTTCCAAAAGTAAACAACAATTCTACCAATAAAAATATTATTCGTTCATCCATTACTATGGAATTTTAAACAACTTTGTGTCTATCTGATCGAGCTTATCCAAGCAAAAAGTTAGGGAAAACTGGATTTGTTTTCTGATAAATTGGGCCGACAAATAATGTGAGATCGTTTGATACTATCGTGTAAATCTTATTTGATTAGTTGGTATTCATCAAAATCGGTATGTATTTTTTCATTCGATGGTTCTTTATTCGAAAATGATTTTCATGACAGTTCGAAGCTTTCGATGGGTAATTGTTTACCGCAAAATTCAACACCAATGAAAACTTAGCCACGAATTAAGCTTGACTGATTTCCTGATTCTTGCTGTTGAAAGACTGCTCCTGAAGAGTTATCCCAGATTTTTTTCGTCAACTATAACCCAATCTCTCCCCAGAGCGAATGTGAAAAAATAATCATGAAAAAACGCACTATAGAGGAAAACTAATTGAAGTTATAATTTAGAGTTCATTAACGCATTTTCTATATTGTTCATGATTCATCAGGAACCTACTCGATAAACCCCGTACATCTTCCAAACGATTGATTTTATCGATTCCAGAAATTGTGGAGGTTATCGTGATACCATGAGGTATATCTTCTGAATAAAAGAAACATACTGATCACCCTTCAAAGTGTTTGTTTGTTTATGGTTCTCACGAATTGGCAGGCGTACCAATCACACTGCTTTTTTTTAATATTCAATGACATCGATTCCAGGAGTGAAAATGCCGAAACTCTTGGGAAAGACTCTGTGGAAAACCTAAAAATTCAAGGAACGACTATTCGGTATATATGGCTCATCATAATAAATTTTTAATGTCATATGAAATTTTTCAAAACAAACCCTGTCTAAATCTGATTTTTTTACTGTCTCGCAACACATTCCAAATAACTTCATCATGAGTGCATGATCCGTTTCATGTACGAGTAAAAGCTTTGGTAGAAATATACAGGCGATAAAATGAATGCCATTGCCATGTTTATTGATCTCCACAGTGAGCAAGATGGTACCTGGCACCGTCACAAGTAAAGCTTCGCCATAGTGAGCTGAACAGTAAACTAGCGTTTTTTGTACTTTCTGAACGTCACTTCTTGATTATGAAATCCCTAGATTATAAATTCATTGAAATATACATATTTTTATATATGATGGATCCTACGACCCGAATCACTATTATTTAGTATCGCTTTAAATAATCCCCTGATACCTGGTGAAAAGTAATTAGTTATTATACGGTTATTATTTTTATCTGTGAAAAAAGGAAAAATTCACATCAGATAATATTAAAATGGCATTTTTTAGCGATGACAGGGGTTTTCCACTTGAAAAATATTTCGTTAAAAAAGGTAATTGTTTGGGAAATATTTTTCCAGTCAATCAGACTTGATTTGAATCATCCAGCCAACAAATGCACAAGAGTAAAAATATTGTTACGAAACTCGTGTCCGTGATTTCAACAAATACTCAATTAAAATCAATGTGCGTTTATTTCACTTTGCGAATACCACACAATAATGCAATCTGGCACTCAAATAATCACAGTTCAAAATACCGCGCTGTACTAACTTCGAATGAATCACACAAATATCATCAATTAATAAACTTTTCCTCTGTCGCGTGCGGTATATTCAGAAACATAAGTCTAGAATCCCCGAGAATGTCTTTTCCGGAATCACCTGTTTTTTGGAAATATTTCCACGATTCTATGGCGTCATCGGAAGGTCCCGACGGCCGCATTGTCTAGCACGTGCAAGATAAACAGGGAAGTACTCTACTAATTTCGTAACAATATAAGCAGACAAGCTGGCAACACGAAGTCATTCATGGGGACAAATGAAAGAAAGGATCAACAGAAAAAGAAATACCTAGAACTGAGTTATATGATATAAGTAAGAAAAGTGACAGACTCACGTAGGGTCATTCAATTCACACAGAAAAGGTAACATTAGCGCATAAGAGGAAGTAAACTCATACGCTGGGCGCGAATGAGAATAAGAGGACATAAACATAAAAAAGTGGTGGAAAGTCAAAAAAGCTGACAATGAAGAAAACATGCGCACAAGACCAACGGATGGTAGAAATATTCCAGACAAGAACAGAGATAAACATAGAAGGGGTGGACATGAACAAGAATGGAATACGACAAACTGAGAGAGAAAACTGCTTGAAATGTTTCAAATAATATCAACCGACGAATATACTTGATATGAAAGGTGACACAAATTATAACAGGACATAGGCACAACAAATGTGTTTCATCAGATTTAAATCAAGAAACATAAAATAGACCAGTATAGAAGTGTTTCCTGCAAAAAATTGTTCCAAGTCTAAAAAAAATATGAGGAATAGCTCATTCGATTCGGGATGCAATTCTAAGAAAGATGTTTTTTTTGCTGATGTTATCAACAGAAAAAAAAAACAAAAAAAGGGGTTCAGTTTTTTGGGAATTACCTAAAAACTATGAGAGAAAGCGAAAATCAAAAGAGAGATTTTCAAAGAGGAGGAAATTTTCAATAAGAAATTTTGGCATTTTGGAACACTATCTTCATTATTTATAATTTTAATTTAACGCTGAAAATAGAGATGCGCGCTACCGCTACGACATGCGCGCGTTGTCTCTAAAGAGAGTAAACCACATAAAATAGTTTTTTTATAGTACTAAATATCAATTTAAAAATTTGAATAAATTATGGTGTGATTTAAACACTTGAAAAAACAAAGTCCCGTTGGGAAAAAAATAAGTTTATTTTTCAACAAGTTAGGCATTTGTTAATTAGTCCTTATTTTTCGAACCTTGGTTTTTATAAAAAACGATCATAAATGTTTAAATAATAGCTCTAAAAATTATTCGCTCCTTGGAGCCCTTCTTATTATATATATATATATATATATATATATATATATATATATATATATATATATATATATATATTATATATATATATATATATATATAAATATATATATATATATATATATAAATATATAAATATATAACAATATCACATTATGAAAGTATGAAAGTTTTCAAAAGTTGTTCATTTTGCTTATTATAATTCATAAGTTAACAAAAAATTCAAAATTAAAAATTTTGTTAAACCTTTTTCTTTATCAATATGTTTTGCTATTGCTGTTATTGCATCAAACGAAGGCATTCAATAACAATCGAGAAAAAAAAAATTTGTACATTCGTTTATAAATTGTTTATAAACAAATTAATTATCGATATTAAAAAAATGCTATTGTGTGTCTAAAGAATCTAATAATTTGAGGTATATCTTATCCAAAACAAAAGGAACTTCAAAATCAGAGTACTCTCTAATAAGTTATGCGTGGTCAAACAAAAAAAAATATACGCGTCGATTAGACCTCTTCCTTTTTTCTTAATTTTTGCGGCGGTTAAAAAGTTATTCTCATGTGTTAGATTCTGGTTTTTGGTCGCATTTGCATCTCTGAAAACTGATAATATCAATTAGATGCGAGTTGTAATCGTTAGCAATTTATTGGGACATTTATGTGCTTATTTTATGTTGGGAATTAATACCATTCAAATTTGGTGCAATCTATATGAAAATGGTATCTGGAGAAAAATTGCCCAAAAGTCGCAGAATTGCAAATATCATTCAATTCTGATCATTAAAAATCTAAACTGTTGATGGCTTCATTTGGAATTTTTATTAATACATTGGGATATAAGTACAAATAGTTGTTTTCTGCAGTAACAGGTATTGATACTCCTCACAGGTTTACCGTATGTCGATGAGAAATAAAGTGGAAATTTGTTAAGAAACCGGCACATATCCACCTCTTCGCTCAACTCCATAAACCCTCAGTAAGTAGAATGAAGCACAATGAATCGAAAACGACGAACTGACGAGGGTTTGCATAATAATAATACGAAAACGCTGTTGCATACAAAGGTTTCGACAAAAAATTATATGGGAACAAATTACCATACAAACGGTACAGTACGCACTAAAAACAACTACAATGATCATCATGAACGGATAACTTTTTCCGTTCTGCATGCTTCAGTAATGCTAATAATAACTATACGTCGTGAATTCCAACTGTTTTGAACACATCAGTTATCAATCCGACGCAATGATAAATCAGGGAAACCACTCAATACCGTTCAATAAATATACATAATACGGAATAACGCGGATATTACGGAAAGCTTCATATGAACAATCGACAAAGTTGTTTGGAAGAGGTGTTTGAAAATATGTTCGAATTATAACTTAACTTGTACTGCAGACTGTAAATTATTACATACACAGTGTGTCTCACTTCTCATGGAAACACCCCCGTATCTTCCGTATTGATTGGAGATGATTCTGAATATTTTTTGGGGTTGACCGGAGTGACATACCGGGTGACAATGGGACTAGGGCCATGCCTATATCTCCTTCACTTATCAACCGAATTGAATGAAATGTCGTACACAGTTATGAGACACAATTTCGGATTGACAGACATATGAAAACAGAATGGCCGACGTCCGGTTTCGCGAGAATAGCCACAAATTTCGATTTTTCGAATGGAACACCCTGTATATTTGATGTTTCTCGGATTCTACGACTCAAATTACATACGACAGTGTTGCCAAATTTTCATATAACAACTGAGAAAAATCTCTTTTATTCATTTTCTAGCCCAGGAGGCCTTGATCAGGTTAAAATCTATACTAATTTACATCAGTAACTCAAAGTAATAGTCATTTCATCGATAAGATCAATAACAAATCCTACAGCAGGAATTTAAATTTTCTTAACGCATTTTTAATAACGAAATAATCGTTTAATTCAAATTGTACCCACCGAGGGCCATCTTGCCATTTAATTACCAATTCAACGATTTACATTATGTACCACTTTCTTTTTGTTCAAAACGTAGAGAGCCATCTAACAATCTAGAAAAATTGGTAGGTAACATGACATCTATTCATTCTTTCAAACTTTACTTCAGAATGGTAACAATGAATTACCAAAAATAATCGACTTGACAATATGTAATGATCATAAACCCATTACAGAAAATATAACTTCAATATAATCAAACTGTTTGAATAAATCTTACGACTGAAACAGTGAAACATTCAACGTAGAAATTATTACTCACAATACCATTATTCTGTTTTCAATAGAAGAGTTTCACAACCATCGAAAAGTCATTTTATTTATTAATGATCAATGATATGTTCGAAGTGTTGTCCGTTTTCCGTAACACATATACTAGTTCTATTTATTGTAAACCTCATCACATTTACCAGTTCGGGAGCAGGAATTTCCTGAAATGCCTGCTCAACTCAATCTCTCAAGTACTCCAAAGAAGTTGGTCTCCTCGAGTATACTTTGGATTTTATGTGACCCCATAAATAAAAATCAACTGGGGTTAAATCGGGCGATCTGGCTGGCCATGTGATTGGACCATTTGTTCCAATCCATCTCTGCCCATAGGTATCACCAAGATATTGCCGAACAATATAATGTGGTCCTGCACCACCCTGCTGGAAAAACATATTTTTCCTGATTTTCTCAGGTAAATCGTTGATATTATTTTGAATATCGTTCTCTAAGAATTGTAGAGATCTTTGGCCTGTCAAAGACCCGTCGAAAAGAATTGATCCAACGATTCTTGTCCTACCCAGACGTTGAATCCAAATTTCTCTTGAGAATTCCCTTCTCTCAGCAATCTAGGATTTTTTTGAGCCCAATACTTTGCATTATTCCTATTGAACATACCATTATTCGAAACCTAGACTCATCTGTAAACAGCATCTTCGAGACAGAACCATTTTTCAAATCATGATGACGCAAAAGCCAATTACAATGAGTTAGTCTCCGTTCTGGGCCATTTTCATATAGATGCTGATGCAAACTGTATTTATAGGAGCGGTATTTATGTTTTTTCGATACTTTTCTGGCACTTTCCCTGCTGATCCCACATTCAATTTCCAATTCTCGCACTGAGGCAGATGGAGAAAAATGAACATATGCCAAAACATTAGTTTCCGCTACTTCACTGACGATGAAATGGATGTATTTTTCATCAGCTTGTTCTATCCTCAGCATCATTTTCAATTTCCTAAAAAAGGTCCTCGATGGGTGCCCTCTTAACAGATAACGAACAGCGTATAGCATACTAGCATTGACAGCGTTCTTCTGACAATCTCCGTATATCAATATCATATCGATTTGTTCGTTTCAAGAATAAAAATTATTATTTTCCATTTCAAAAAAAACTTTTCACAAACGAAACGAGATGACAAGTAAAATTGGTATTTCACTTTTGACATGACATTAATCACGTACTGTTTTCCATGATTCCACGGCTACCTTTCATTTTATCAAACCTAAACGGATAACTCATTGGAATTTGTAGGCATCGTATAAAATATTGTACAAATTCAATAATTGATCGTTTTTAGTTTTGAATAAAAGAAAGTGGTGAATAATGTATATTGTTGGATTGGTAATTGGATACTGTATCGAATGGCAAGATAGCCCTCGGTAGGTACCATTTGAAAAAAACGATTTTTTCGTTAAAAATGCTTTCAGAAAATTTCAATTCCTGCTGTATGATTTGTAATTGATCTCATCGATGAAATGACTATTACTATGAGTTACTGATGTAAATTAGTATAGATTTTAACCTGATCAAAGCCCCCAGGGCTAAAAAAAAATAGAGATTTTTTTTTTTCATCTGTAAAATGAAAATTGGGTGACACTGTCGTATGTATTTGAGCCGTAGAATCCGAAAAACATCAAACATACAATGTGTTCTATTTGAAAAGTCGAAGTTGGTGGCTATTCTGGCAAAACCAAAAGTGGCCATTTTAATTTCATATGTCTGTGATTCCAAAATTGTGCCTCATATCTATGTACAAAATTTCATTCAAATCGGTTGATAAGTGAAGGAGATATACGCATGGCCCTAGTTTCATTGTCACCCGGTATACTACGCCTCAGGGGTGATTTAAATACTGATTTTTGCAAAAAATAATATTTGGAAGTGAAATAAGCAGAATTTTACTGAACCGTGATTAGGACATCAAATTCATAACCGATACACATATCTGTTGAGAAATATTTCAGTTCTGAAAAATTTGAATTTTTCCACTTCTCATGGAAATAGCTCCGTATCTATCATTATTAGAGTCCAAAAATATGGATTTTCTAAAGGGGGTTAAACTTCATTTCCGTTAACATCACAGAGTCAAAAAACGAGTTCAAATTAAGGAACAAGTCAGACTCAAAAAAAAATTCCTTTCTTTTTCAGTTTATTGATATTCATCAAAGAAACAACGGCTGGAGAAACTCAATATATATATAAATCGTTTATTTAGTCATATAACTAATATCAAGTAGGTACAATGAGTAACACAAAAAAAAATGATAATATAAAAATATGAAATATATAAAAAATATGTATATAGGTACTCACAAAGGGACATATGTAGCAAAATGAACAAACATGCATAACATACACAATATAAAAAAAAATAAAAAAAAATTATATCACAATATGTTTGTACAGAGGTGCTTCTTCAGCCTAATTTTAAAAATATCAAGACTTCCAGAATTTTTCACATCAATTGGAATTCTGTTGTACATGGTTACACCTTTGACAAAAATAGAATTCTGGCTATATGTTCTGCTAACCAGGGGAACACGAAGGTTGCCTCTATATCTAGTGTGGTGCTCATGAACTTCCTGATTGAGGATTAAAATATTCTGCAAATACTCTGGCGTCATACCGGTTTTAATCTTATGAATGAATATGAGGGAGTGATATAATAGATAAATCTTAACCGGTAACCAATTGAGGGTATCTAGCATTGAATTTATCGACGTATCTCGTGCACAACAAAGAATAATTCGCATGGCTCGATTTTGTAATTTCTGTAATCGGTTTAGCACATTTTGATTCACCATATAAAGCACAGTGGCACAGTAGTTGAAATGAGGGAGTATAAGAGTATTGTAAATTATTATTTTACTCCATTGGGTAAGATGCTGAGAACATCTCCTCAAGTAGTTGATTTTCATGGCAATTATTTTTATCACATTTTTTATTTTAATATATGTAGGTGTTGATCATTAAAGTACAGTTGACGATCAACTAATACCCCTAAATATTTAAATTTCTCAACCAACTCTATCTGGACACCACCAATAGACAATTTCGGTGCTGTCTTCATCACTTCCTTATACATTTTGTCTCTACTGATCAACATCCATTTAGTTTTGTTTGTATTTATTTTCAACAAATTTCCAACGCAATAATTGTGTATAGCTTCTAAATTTTCATTAATTGTATTGAAGCATATCGAACGGTTATTTCCAGTACAATAAATAACAGCGTCATCAGCAAATAGGTGTATACAACATCCATTCACTACCTCAACCATATCATTTATATACACTAGAAACAATAAAGGACCCAGAACACTACCTTGAGGTACACCTATATTGATATCGATTATGCTAGATGTAACATGGTTAAGTCGTAACTTTTGTTTCCGATTATCCAAATAGTACGCAATCCATTGTAATGCTGCATCTACAATTCCGACAGCTTCCAATTTTTTCAATAATCTGGTTCTGTCAATAGTCTCGAACGCCCTTTGCAAATCAAGAAAAACTGTCACTGTCATTAAATTTTTTTCCAAAGTGTTCTTCCAATCATGGAGGACACATTGCAAAGCGGTTTCACAACTATGCTCATTACGGAACCCTGACTGAACACATGTGATAGCCTTATTGCGTTCCAAGTGATCCACAATTTGATTGTATAGCGATTTTTCCAGTACTTTGCCTACAACTGATATCATATTTATTGGTCTCAGCTCACATGCTTTATTCGTATTTGCGACTTTAGGGATTGGTATAATTGTAGCAGTTTTAATTTCGTCAGGTACTTCATTAGTTTCAAAAGAATAATTTATAATATTCAATAGTGGCTTAGCGATAGTTGAGAAACATTCCTTCAACAACTTTGTTGATATTTCATCTGTACTATTTTTATTAGTCATTGAAAATATTATTTCCTTGAGATTCACAATAGTAATCATTTTGAAGTATCTCAATTTGTGTGAAACATGCCTTACTATGATAGGAGTTTCGATTTGGGGTACATTAATTGAATTGGTGATCTGGTTAATGCTTTTGACATAGTATTCATTAATATCATTTTAAATCAATAACATCATCAATTGAATATTGATAGAAAGATTTTTCTGTGAATTGAAAAATCCACGATTAAAATGAATACCCCACAAGAGGTTATCTTGACGATGGAAGATAGTGACTAAGGTTTATCTTTCAGTCGCAGATGATTCCACATCTGATTTTATGAACACTCTGTTTATATTTTCAACAAATCAACATCATCAAATTCAATACTTGCATACACGCTGGAAAAATTGTTATTTGGTAAGTATTTTTTCAAAGTCCGCCACATTTTAGTAGGATTACCAACATTACCATTTATTTTATTCTCTAAATATTTCTTTTTTTCTTGTCTTATCACCTTCACAGCAGTATTACGTTTCTGTCGGTATGATTCCCAGTTCTCTGCTTCACGATTATTGACATATATCTTATAGCTTTCGTCTCTCTCTGCTGTCGCAGTTTTAACTGTAATATTCCACCATTCTTGATAGTGAGGAAATATTTTTATCTGCTTCTTGGGGGCAACTATATCCACGGCTTCTAATATTGTGTTAATTAAACACTTATATTTATAATTAATATCATAGGTTCTATAGTCCCATTCTACACTTTCTAGCCTCTCATTGATTGCATGATAATCTAACTAATGTAGAAATAATTTCCAATAATTCTGCATTATCAGTGATAATCATTACTCGATATCACGTTCTACAGTTGAAAATTCTGCAAATAAGAAGTTGAGAAAAAATGCAGTTTTTTTCAACAGATCACGAACATTTTTGAAACAATGTTTAGTAGTTCAAAAACTATTGATGAGCTGTTCGTGAAATGAATGACGTTTTCCACAATGAGTTTCGATAACCGTTGCTCCTTTTATGAGTTGGGACACTTTGTGGAAAACGAAAAGTCAAATTTCATTCGTATAGCTCTCTGTGACTGGAAGGGCCTTCTGACCAGACCAGTCGTCGAAGTGACGGCAATTTCAAATATTTTTTACTGTGATTTTGGCGGAAAAATCACAAATTACAAAACATATTTGTTGTCAAAATTTAAAAAGATTTTCACTTAAAAACCACCACCAAACATATTTTGGTTATTGGTTTGTTTTATAGCAGGTATATTTTATTTTTTGCTCAAGTAGGTACTGAACAAAAATACATTGCATGATGCATATTACAGTGCTGGAAAAAAAACTATATATTATCGAGCTTGTTCTCTTTTCAGTTATCAGTTGATTATTTTTCGCGCAGTCGGATGTTTTTTTAATAACTTGCTTTATTGCAAATGAAAACTACATCAGTCTTCCAAAAAGTTTGCGATTTGGAATCTCTTTTCTATAAAGAAACCCCAAAAATCAATTCGCAGCCAAATGAAATTATTTCAGTGAAATTTATTCTTATTGAGAGTATATGGAAGATCTGAGGATGTGGTTAATTTGTGAATATTTGTTTTTATGGAAAACGGTTTAACCTGAACTTCAACTACAAAAGTCCCTACGTCTAAGTTAAATGAAAATATGTTAAAAAATCCTGAAAGTTTATTGACTTGAAAACATTCTGCCAAATTTTGTCCCGATAAACAACTGATCACCCCCAAGGATTGTGGGGTGAAGTTAATAATAATAATAGTGCACTTTGTGATTTGGTGGAATTTTGAAAGTGAAATAATTGTTGGTCCTGATCTTCACAATTTTAATTATAATTTTCAAGTAGAAATTTCATCAGTGAACTTGGTATTATTGACATCACTTTCGTCTGTACCATTCTTATATATTCTGATATTTATGAACCTTCAACATATAACCACAATGATTTTATGTTATTATTATACGAAATGGTTTGGTCGCAATACAAAACACTGATATTTCCTGCAATGAGACAAAAGCTCGAATAATCCAAAATAGGAAATTAGAAACATTTGAACTATGCGCTTCTTTGGTACATATAAGTAGCAAACTCACCCTTATAAAAGGCCTTCTTGGCAAATCCCCGAAATCCTCAGTGCACACACTGTTTCCATCAGTATCATCTATAGGCACGTTTTCGCACATTTTCACATTTTCCACAGAACACCACTTCAAGCTGAAAAACACCTCCGCACTATTCAAAATTGGGCTCGCAGCCTCAATCTAGTAGTTTCCGAGTTTAACAGCTCCGGGAAAAATTTATTAGATAACTCTCGATCGCAACGGTGACACAATTAAATCGCTGAATATTTCGAAAAGAGCGCGTGAGAGAGACTAACTCCGAACACAATAGGCCACCTTTCAGGTGAGCACTTTGAGGTTATCTCTGTGGATTTTCAATGGGACTGCGCGCACACGGCACAGGTAAACAAAACAATATCCATTCGCCGGCGGCAGGCGGCTTGTGTTGCAATTGCACGGCCACCTACATTTGATTAGTCATAAGAGATTACAGTGCATATGTTGGTCGATAATTTTTATGAGGTTGATCAAGCGTTTTGAAGTAGGTGCGGGCCTCGAATCACAACAAACAGTTTGCATTCGTGTGCTCACAACTATAGATTTTCTAACGGAAAAAAATATATAGAAAAACACTCTCTAGGATACATTACAAATGCCAGAACTCACTGATTGTGGCTTACCAGCGACAAGCATATCCATTATTCAACCCTTGAATGGCTTCAAGTGATCTTGAAATATTAGAGAAATCCACTCAGTGATTGTCTAAGACATCACTGCATCTACCAAATGTGTAGGTGAAAAAAAATCGCACATTCCTTATGGAGAGATTGAGTTATTATTGTATTCAATTACCTACTTATATCCAATATATTCAGATTATCTTTTAGTATTGACGAATATTGATAAATGAGGTTATTGTGTAAATATAATTTCGGTATTAACTCGTTCAGAATTTATTAAAAATAATTGAAATAAAATATCGTCAGTGATGATGAGTGATAGTGGTATGTTAACCCGATCTGGAAAAAAGCTAGGTGCGATACTGAAAAAAATATTAATTATGGCCGTTCTTGATAATTTTTTTAATAATAATAATAATAATCAATAAATTAAAAGTGGGAAGCTGAATACACTTGTGTGGAATAAAATGAAAGATTTTCGTATAAAGTGTATATTTTCTTAAGTTTGCAAAGCGCTTTCGACTTTCGTCATCTTCAGTGCTTCCTGAAAGTAAATACTCTGATTGACTGTTGTGAAAGACTTTAAATTTGAATTTAAAATTTATAGGTTAGGAAATCTCTTTGAATTTTGTAAAAGTTTTTTGAGTACTTACATGTCAGGTGCAGGAAGTAAAAAATAGATGATACATTGTTAATCAAATGATTATAAAATTGGTTAATTGGGTTAAACCGGGGCCAAAAAATTTATATTCTAAATGTCAACTGTCAATGAGAAGTATAAGTAGTGCCAACTTAATGAAATGAAAATTGAGAAAGAAGTTGCCAGTTGTGTAATAACATTTTTATTTTATTTAATGTTTTATATAGACATGGGGGGAGTTATGAAGTGTTTTGGAATTTGATTTTAATTATCAATCCTTTTATGAAGGAGATATAAATCTCTGTTCAAATTTACTTGAGTGTTCAGATAATAGTCATTATTGGAAAGTTCTTTTGAAATCTCCAGTTCTTCGAACAAGTCCAATCTCAAATAATTCTTTTTATCTATGTAATGTAAGAGTTTTGAATTTTTGTTAGGGCTAAAATTATGATTATTGAATTTTAAGTGAAATTCGAAAGTTGATTTGTCAGGTTTTTTCAAATGTTCGTTGATTCTAGTTAGTAGTGGTCTACAAGTGCGACCGATATATGAGGCAGGGCAATCAGAACAGTCAAGTTTATAAACACCACTTTTGTTGAGTTTATCTATTTTATCTTCAGAGTTAACCAGAGTTTTGTTCAAATTGTTGACTGATTTGAAAGATATTTTCATATCTGGAAGAAGATCTTGAATGAAATTGGAAATCTCATTACAAATGTTGTTTTGAAGAAAGGTAAAGCGAAATATTTGACTGGTAAAGTACTGCCAGAGTGCTTGAATTGAAAGCTAAGTTTCTGTCCATACGAGATTTGAATTTGTGGATTAATTTATCTATGGTGTACGGTTGGTAACCATTGTTGACAGCAATCTGTTTAATTATGTTGACTTCTTCGATATAATTGGTTCGGCTTAAAGAAACATTCAAGAGTCTATTTATATAACAATTAAAAGCAGCAATTTTTTGTTGCATAGGGTGATTAGAGTTGAATGGAATGACATGATCAGTCTGGGTGGGTTTTCTGTAAATGGAGAAATCTAATTTGTTGTTAATTTTTGTGATTGTTGAATCTAAAAAGTTTAATTTGTTGTTCATTTCGATTTCAAGGGTGAATCCCTATGCAACATAAAATGGCTGCTTTCAATTCTTATATAAATAGACTGTTGAACGTTCCTTCAAGCCGAACCAATTATATCGAAGAAGTCAACATAATTAAACAGATTGCTGTCAACAATGGTTACCAACCGTACACCATAGATAAATTAATCCATAAATTCAAATCTCGTATGGACAGAAACTTAGCTTTCAATTCAAGCCACTCTGGCAGTACTTTACCAGTCGAATATTGCGCTTTACCTTTTCTTCAAAACAACATTTGTAACGAGATTTCCAATTTCATTCAAGATCTTCTTCCAGATATGAAAATATCTTTCTAATCTGTCAACAATTTGAACAAAACTCTGGTTAACTCTAAAGATAAAATAGATAAACTCAACAAAAGTGGTGTTTATAAATTTGACTGTTCTGATTGCCCTGCCTCATATATCGGTCGCACTTGTAGACCACTACTAACTAGAATCAACGAACATTTGAAAAAACCTGACAAATCAACTTTCGGATTTCACTTAAAATTCAACAATCATAATTTTAGCCCCAACAAAAATCTCTTACATTACATAGATAATAAAATTATTTGAGATTGGACTTGTTCGAAGAACTGGAGATTTCAAAAGAACTTTCCAATAATGACTATTGTCTGAACACTTAAGTAAATTTGAACAGAGATTTATATCTCCTTCATAAAAGGATTAATAATTAAAATCAAATTCCAAAACACTTCATAACTCCCCCCATTTCTATATAAAAAATTAAAAAAAAAAAAATGTTTTTACAGAACTGGCAACTTCTTTCTCAATTTACATTTCATTAAGTTGACACTACTTATTACTCTCATTGACAGTTGACATTCAGAATCAAATCTATTGTCATTAAGACATTGACATATCCACCTGGCCTTTGAATTCCAACATGTGATACGTTAGATTCTAAGCCAATTTTATATTCATTTGATTAACAATGTACTCATCTATTGTTTTACTTCCTGCACCTGACATGTAAGTACTAAAAAACTTTTACAAAATTCAAAGAATGTTCCTAACATATAAATTTTAAATTCAAATTTAAAGTCTTTCACAACAGTCAATCAGAGTATTTACTTTCAGGAAGCACTGAAATGACAAAGTGAAAGCGCTTTGCAAACTTAAGAAAATATACACTTTATAAAAATCTTCATTTTATTTAATAATAATCATGTTTATTGTCAATTTCAATTCATACATAAAAAAATACATGACAGGTGAATGACGTTCAATCAATAAACAGTTTGATCACTGAAGCAGTAAGAGATTCACAGCTTGTTTGTGATGATTCGATGTTGTTAAATCCCAAAAATTATAATTAATCTAATATAATTTGATGATACAATTCCGATAAAATAAAACAGGTAAAAAAACTATTTGATGTACTAAAAAAGGAATCACCAGATTTCTATTCCTCAGAAACGATTATTATTAGTGACTAGTTAGTTGTGAACATTTTGATTAACAAAGTCTTGAAAAAACAGTCATCCATTGTTCGAATTCCATTTTTTAATTTCCTTTTTCAATTTTCCGATATTTCCAATGTCCGAGATACGATGCGTTTTTCAGTCCGATGGTTTTTGCACAACAAGGAGCATTCAGGAGGTTTTCTTTATTTCTTGTGTCATGGGAATGTGTGACTTGTTCTAACTGAATGTTGCCTTTTTGGTGTTGTTCAGAATACTCTTGCAAAACAGTTGTCTCAATTCGAAAACAGATGCTTCTTTATATACACTGTCGCCAGAGTGAGTTTCACCTTTGTTTAACATAATTCTCAGAATTGATTTCTATATGACAAGTAGATTTTTCAGGTAGCAGTCACTTACTCCTCCCCATCCTATTATTCCATACTTGAGTTGGGGTTGTACGAGGGCAAAGTACAGAGTTTTTAGATGTCTGGCATCCAAGAAGTTTCTCAGGTACTTGAATTTTGCCAAGATACCTATTAGTTTTCTCATAGTACTTTCAAACAGTAGATTTTGAAAATGACAGTAGTGATAGTGATATTGGTGCATCGAAGTATAATCTGATGAAAAATAGAGAAAAATTGGAGGCAGAAGCCAAATATACAAAGTCACTTAGAAGAAAGGCATAATTATAAAAATAGATTGGAAATGAATCCAGAAACTTTCCCTGAAGGAAGCAATATTGCAAATGGAAATGCAGATAAGGACAGAAGAAAGAAAGAAAAATCAATAAAAACAGAAAATTAAGAAAGATTTAAATACTGCAGTGGAATAGACCATTAATAGACAGTAGGACTTTACCAATTTTTTATGGAAAACAGTCACCACCAGAACATTTGAAAAAATTGGAGTATTGGTTTGAGGAACATCAGATATTACCAAATGAGGAATTGGGTTGAGTTTGAAAGGTGAACCACAATTGTGTATTTTTATGCGGTTTCAAATTACAGGGAATTCAAAAAAAATTTTTTACAAGAACAATCCTGACAGAATTTAATAGGAGGTAGTGAAGAAAGAAACAAATCAGAATTAGCTTTATACTTTTTGAATATTTTGAAAATAACCAAAGATATTTCATTTATTAGTAGGAAACAAATAATTGAAATGATTTCAATCAAATTTCCTGAGGATATTTCCTATTCCATTACAAAGTGTCTTTCCAAAGACTGCGGAAAATATACTATATGTACTAAAAAAGTTGTACATGATAAATAATTCAAAATTTGATGACTACATTGATTTGTTGAAAATATGAACAGGATGTTCATAAAATCAGATGTGGAATCATCTGCGATGACTACACTTACAAAAATAAGTTCAAAGGGTTATCAAAGTAATTCAAATCAAAGAGATTACATGGAAGGAAGGAATTCTAGAGAAATCAATAGGACTTACAATGGAATCATTAATTTTTATAATACTAGAAATTTTGGAGAAGACAGGAAATTCAAAGCAGAACAAATGCATAATATAGAGAGATTACGATGGACACTAGTACAACATGAATGGAAGGAATTATGGGAATAAGAGAAACAAGGATAAATATGATTCAAATGATAGGCAATATTATTCTGCAGATAACAGATATGACAAAAAGGAGTTACCGAGAATAAATAATTGGAGAAATGAAAATGATGATGAACGTAAAGATGAATTCAAGAAAAGAGAAAAAGAAGCAGTGAAAGTGAGGATGTTCGATACGGAGTTACAAGATTCATATGACAAAGAAGAAGAAGAGAAACAAATCATTGGAACATATGTAAGTGAATATCATTGTGACATTATTTTATGACAAAAAAGTAAGACTTATACAACTAATGATTAGTGTGTTGATAAAAAAACAAAACGTTCAGGCTTTACTTGATACAGGATGCCAAGTTTCTTGTATTTCACCAGAGTTGTTTGACGACTTGAAAAAGTTCAATAGAAGTTTACAAATATTACCAGTATCGGGAGTTACAGTGATTGGTGCAACTGGTGGACAAAGTAAACGAGTAGTAAAACAGGTTTATTTGGAAATAAATTTAGGTAAACTGAAATTATAATCCTCATTTTTCATTGTACCAAATTTGATTGATCAGACAATCATTGGTGTTGATATATTTTTGATAATGGATTCATGGAATGGAAAAGTGGAAAAAAAAACAGGTTGTGTTTTTATATTTAGAATGTACAGAAAAACCAGAACTTTCATAAATAATGTATGTGTTATGGAAGAATTAGATCTAAAAAAATGGTGATAATAAAATGATGGCACTGCCTAATATCATCAGGAATTTAATTGAAGAATACAAAGCTATTTTTTTGGAGAAACCTGGAAATCAAAAAAATATGTGCATGAGATTGAAAGAACAACTTATTCAAAATGAAAACATTTCCAATACAGTAATAATCGTGAACTGTACAATTTTTAAAAAATGATAACAATGGAAAATTAAGAGATCAGACACGAATCACATAGATGGATTTGGTACCTGTTATGAAAAGGGACGGATCTGTAAGAAGATGCCTGGACGCAAGAGAATTAAATGAAAGAGTCATCATGCAGTATGAATCCCCACCTCCACCGGATGACTTATTATATAGACATTAAATACTCAAGTACATTGGATCTAAATGCCATTATCACAAGAAAATAGAAAATATACTGGATTTATGTATAATAATAATGTATTCATGTACAATGTTGTTCCATTTGGGTCAAATACAGCTGTAGCGGAGTGGATAAAGTTTGGATAAAACCATTTGTCGATGATATTCTGATTTCATCAAAAACTGAGAGAGAACATTGTGATCACCTCAGATTTGTTTTAAAAAAATTGGATATAGCCCCTTGTGCGTTGATATCGTTACGTATTTTTTTGAATTTTCATGTAAACAGATTTGCGTGTAAGCATTTGCTTAAACTTATTTGGAAAAATGTTCACCTCCTTGCAATTTAACAAACAACTCCTCAATTCGAGGAAGAGGGTACTGGTCAATTTCTATGTAAGGATTCAACGTCACCTTAAAGTCCCGCATAATCTAACAGATCCATCTTTCTTGATGACGGGAACAATAGGAGTGCCCCATGGGCTATAGTCAACAGGTTCAATGACCCCTAATGTTTGCAAGCGGTCCAACTCCTTTTCAACCTTATCTTTAATAGCGAAAGGAAGCGGACGAGCTCGGAAAAATTTTGGAGACCCTTCTTTCTCCGACTTCAAATTAATGGAAATTGTATCCTTATTGAATTTCCCTAGACCCGGTTCAAAAATAACCCTGTATTTATCCAGTAAATTTTGAATATCTTTTATCAAATCGCTGCAGTACTTATTTTCCGTGGAATTCTCATCCGTCATATTGAGGTGAAACAAATTGAAAAAATCACGCCCTAAAGGCGGTGGTCCTGAAGCGTTTCTAATTACATAAATATCTGAGTTACAATGTTTATTCTGAAATGAAATTGTACAATTAAAATATCCCAATGGAATAATCTGATCACCATTGTATAAATTGAACATTTTTTGTGTTTCTTCTAATGGATAACATTTGAAATTATTTTCGTAAAAAATTTCAGAGATAACGCTATAACTAGCCCCAGTGACTAAATTGAAAGTATAAGGTTTAGTTTCAATAAAAATTTCTATCAAAATTGGATTGATTTTACAATCCGAATTATACAGCTGATTCTAAATAATTTTGTGTATTTTTATTCGACCGAAATCTAACAGACTTGTTTACAGGTTTTTCCGTACAGACATTTGCCAAATGACCCTTTTTTTCAAAAATGTGATAAAAACATTCTCGAAATGAGCACTTATCTGTTCGGTGATTCCGTCGTCCGCAAACCAAGCATTTGGGAGGTTTGGTGGGGGATCCTGCTGCCCTGGGTTTCTGTGACGTTGGCCTTCCTGCCGATGATGCTGTTGGCAATTGCACGCTGGCGTTGCTCCTGAAACGGCCTTGCGCATAATGTAGTTTCGGTTCCTTTTTGATGAAGAATTTTTCCATGTTATTGTGGGATAATGTTGCGTGCACAGCTGATTTTGCAGCGGCAATTTCCACTACCTCCTCGAATGTAACTGAGATTTTTTCTTCCAGCATTCTGTCTTGCACAACACCCTTGTCGTATGAAACTATAGAAAGATCTCTCAACACAATTTTCAATAAAGCATTTTCAAATTCGCAGGGAAAAGCTAGACTCCTAAGTCTGGCCGACCATTCCTTTGCAGTCTCGCTGGACATTTTTCGGGCAGTATAAAACTTGTATCTTGCGGCAAAAATGCTTTCACTGGGTTTGAAATGTTCCGAAAGAAGCGGGCACAACTCCGAAAATTTTGTCGTTTCCGGTTCGTCCGGCACACACAGATTATGCACTAGTTTATATGCTTCCTCGTTGAGTACATTCAATAAAATTGCAGCTTTTCTCGTGTCATCCTTGATTTGGTTGGCAACAAAATAATCCCATCCTCGCCGCCACTCGTAGTGTATTCCTTTTACTCGGTAATGTGACCTTTCTGATTATGCAGGAGAGAAACTACACACAATATAGTAAACTATTTATTGTTCCCAAAATGCGATATATCAATACGCATATCGATCGTATACTGACTCTCTCGGTACCTGTTCAGAACTCTCCCAAAGAACGTGCGCTTCACATGCGCCCTAGAACTATATATATATAACTATATATATATATTATATATATATATATATATATATATATATCTATACATTACAGTAGTCTTCCAATTTTCTCAATAACGATGCCATACTTCCACAATTTTGATCCAGAATAATTCCGATACTGAATTCTATCTCCTGACCTATAAAACTCATCGAATTTGGGTTGTTGTTCGTCTCTAGTTTCTTTTGACGGTCCTCGAATCAGGTCTAGTTTGGTTCTCAAGTTTCTGTTGAACAAAATTTCAGCAGGTGATTTCCCACAAGATAAAGGTGTCACCCGATATCTGAATAGAAATGAGTGCAATTTCTCATGTAATGTTCCAGATTCTTGTAACATACACTTCAATTTTGTTTTCAAAATCTGACAGTAACGTTCAGTCTGGCCGTTGGTTGCTGGATGTCCGGGTGCAATCAAACGTTGCGCGATTCCTTGACGTGCTCAGAATTCTCGAAATTCAAACGATTTGAAAATGGAAGCATTATCACTGACCAAAATTTCTGGTAACCCATGACGACTGAATATTTTTCTCAATTTGTTTATTGTACCGGTGGTTGCTGGTGATTGTGTTGACATAAGAATTTCTAGCCACTTGGATTCAGCGTCTACGACAATAAAGAAGTAATGATTTAGAAATGGTCCGGCATAATCTATATGTACTCGTTGCCAAATTTTTGTTGGCGTTTCCCATTTATGGATAGGTGCTCTCACAGGATATTTTTTATTATCGCAACATGGTCGACAACTTCTCACAATATTTTCTATATCAGAATGAATACCTTTCCGGTAGCAATAATTTCGTGCGAGAGATTTCATTTTCACAATACCAATATGTGTGGCATGAAGTTCTTTGAGTATTTGTGGTTGGAGTTTCTTCGGAATAATTACTCTATGATTTCGGAATAAAATTCCATCTTGAAGAGAAAACTACGAATCTCGAATGGTACCATCATAAATGGATTTTTTTATTTTGTAAAGTTCAGAATCCGCATCAGTTTCAATCGCAATTTCTCGAGCTGTTATTGTATTTGTTGAAATTTCTTTCACAGTTATATGATTTACTCTGAACGTCATCAACTGTATTCTCCTCCTTCTGGCAAATTTTTAGAGGATTTCAGGAAAAATAGTCTGCATTCACGTGTTCTGATGATCTTCGATATTTTATCTCATTATCAAATCCAGAGAGGAATTGAGCATAAGGAAGCATTCTGGTAGCTGTAATTGTTGGCAATTGTTTGGACTGATTGAACATTTTTGTGAATGGTTTGTAGTCTACAAAGAGTATGAATTTTCTGCCATAAATATATTGAAATAATTTTTTGAAAGACCAGTATATGGCTGTAGCTTCCTTATCGAGTAGAATATAATTTCGTTCAGCTTTTGTGAGCGATCTAAAAATAAAAACTACAGGGCGTTCCATTCCATCAACTAAACGGTGAAATAATACACCAGAGAGTCCAAATTGACTAGCGTCAGTAGCAAGAATTACTGGTAGTTCGGGTGTGAAAGGAATTAGAACATGATCCCTAGCTATCTCAACCTTGGCCCTCTGAAGGCTGTTTCACATTCGATGGACCATTTGAATTTATTATCTTCTTGGAGAAGTCTATTCAATGGATGAAGAATGTCTGATATATTTTGGATGAATTTCGCGTAATACATGACCAATCCCAAAAAATAATAAACCCCTTCGACATTTTTTGGCCTAGGTGCTTCCAAAATTGATTTTACTTTGTCGCCGGATTTGTTTATTACTTTTTCTGATATGATGTGACCCAAATATTTTATTTTTCTCGAAGAATCTACATTTGGTTTTATTGATGTGTAAATTGTATTTCCGTAGTCTTTCTAAAACATTGACGAGTTCAAACTTACATTCTTCATTGGTTGATCCTTGGACTAATATGTCGTCGAAATAGAAAGTGGTACCTTCCAGATCTTGGAAAATCTGATCAATGACTTTATGAAATTCATTTGGTGCCGTCTTCTTACAAAAAAATTGTCTTTTAGCAAAGTATGTTCCACGATGAGTAGATATGGCTTGTACCTTGGCACTTTCTTCATCTACTGGAAGATGAAGGTATGCTTCATATATATATATATATATATATATATATATATATATATATATATATATATATATATATATATATATATATATATATATATATATATATATATATATATATATATATCGAGTGTACAGACAAATTTACTATTTTTCATCTTGTTGAGAATGTTTTCGATTCTTGGAATATGATACCTATTGTTCTGAAGTTGATTATTAACAGTTATTTTATAGTCTGCACATATTCTTATTTTTTCATCACTTTTCGGAACAATTACTAGAGGGGCACCACATTCTGAATGATCTCCTTTTTCAATAATTCCTTGCTATTCTGATCAATCTAAGTCTGAATCAATTTTCCCTTGCAAAGCGTAAGGTACTCGTCTGTTTTTGATAAAAACAGGTTTCGCTTCGGGTTTCATTTGTAGTGAACACTTATAATCAGGTATCTTGCCTACTACAGGTTGAAAAACATCTTGAAATTCGTTCAGCACATCGTCTAATGATGATCATGGTCGATTCATACCTCCAAATCGACATTGATTCAGATTTTGACATTGACATTTACGTTGATGTGGCAGAGAATCCACGTCCTCTATATTGATGTTCAGTGCTCGAATCCACCTCAATATAGCACTGCCATAATCAGATACAACATATAAATCCCCAATAAAGTGTTTAGATTTATATGAAACTTTCACTTGAATAACACCCAACGGTTTGAATAGATGTTTAGTATATGATCGAAACGAAACATCTGTTTTCTGCAGTTGTATCCTCAGATTTAGTTTTTCAAAATCTTTCTGTGATATTATAGTGACTGGACTACCTGTGTCATATTCGAACTTCCATGGTTAACCATTAATATTGGAGGCTGAAGGCTGAAGCTGAAGGCTGGGAAGGCTGAAGGCTGAAGGCTGAAGGCTGAAGGCTGAAGGCTTGAAGGCTGAAGGCTGAAGGCTGAAGGCTGAAGCTGAAGTGAAGGCTGAAGGCTGAAGGCTGAGGAAGGCTGAAGGCTGAAGGCTGAAGGCTGAAGGCTGAAGGCTGAAGGCTGAAGGCTGAAGGCTGAAGGCTGAAGGCTGAGCTGAAGGCTGAGGGTTAAGGCTGAAGGCTGAAGGCTGAAGGCTGAAGGCTGAAGGCTGAAGGCTGAAGGCTGAAGGCTGAAGGCTGAAGGCTGAAGGCTGAAGGCTGAAGGCTGAAGGCTGAAGCTGAAGGCTGAAGGCTGAAGGCTGAAGGCTGAAGCTGAAGGCTGAAGGCTGAAGCGAAGGCTGAAGGCTGAAGAGCTGAAGTCTGAATGCTGAAGGCTTAGGGCTGAAGGGCTGAAGGCTGAAGGCTGAAGGCTGAAGGCTGAAGGCTGAAGGCTGAAGGCTGAAGGCTGAAGGCTGAAGGCTGAAGGCTGAAGGCTGAAGGCTGAAGGCTGAAAGGCTGAAGGCTGAAGGCTGAAGGCTGAAGGCTGAAGGCTGAAGGCTGAAGGCTGAAGGCTGAAGGCTGGAAGGCTGAAGGGGCTGAAGGCTGAAGGCTGAAGGCTGAAGGCTGAAGGCTGAAGGCTGAAGGCTGAAGGCTGAAGGCTGAAGGCTGAAGGCTGAAGGCTGAAGGCTGAAGGCTGAAGGCTGAAGGCTGAAGGCTGAAGGCTGAAGGCTGAAGGCTGAAGGCTGAAGGCTGAAGGCTGAAGGCTGAAGGCTGAAGGCTGAAGGCTGAAGGCTGAAGGCTGAAGGCTGAAGGCTGAAGGCTGAAGGCTGAAGGCTGAAGGCTGAAGGCTGAAGGCTGAAGGCTGAAGGCTGAAGGCTGAAGGCTGAAGGCTGAAGGCTGAAGGCTGAAGGCTGAAGGCTGAAGGCTGAAGGCTGAAGGCTGAAGGCTGAAGGCTGAAGGCTGAAGGCTGAAGGCTGAAGGCTGAAGGCTGAAGGCTGAATCTCCCCTGATGTTTTTTTTCAAAACTGGATATGGGTTCCACGCAGTATCGCATCGAAAAAATGGTGAAAAAAGCGGAGTGACGCATTTTCTAGACATATCGACGGGCCTGGAACAGGCAACCCAGAGGCAATATTTTGTCTATACTATACTACTAAATAAATATTGAGGGTGCCGATGACGAAGGTGGCTGCTTAACCTCCACAGGCATAATTTTGAAGACAAGAATAACATAAAAATTGAAAACGGCGTCGATCAACGATTACAGTTTGAATTCGTATCGTCATTCAACTGGAGAATGAACATCCCGTTGTTCGTTGTATTGAATAAAAATTATTCATAATTACCTTTCACATGTTTCGAACAAGTGCATCCAAATCCCACGTATTCAAATATGTATATATTTATATATATATATATATATATATATATATATATATATATAAATATATAATATTTAATACGTGGGATTTGGATGCACTTGTTCGAAACATGTGAAAGATAATTATGAATATATATTATGAATATATATATATTATGAATATATATATATATATATATATATATATATATATATGAATATATATATATATATACACATATATATATATAATAATAATAATGTTTATTCACTCGAAATATGAAATATGATACAATAATTTTAGAGGGTTTTGTGAATAAACGGGGAAACTGAAATATTCAGCTTGTACGTGGTATGGGGGAGATCATAAATCTAGGTTATGCAATACAATAATGAAATGATAAAATACGAGTTATGAAATGAACATAGAAGATATGAACAAGGTACAATGAGATTAGTTTAAAATGCAATAAAATTGATCAACATGGTAAGAATGTAACACTAAAATAGATAATTCATTACAATTACCAAAAGCTTACTAAAAATCTATTTACAATGATAAAATTAAATAAAATAAGTACAATACTAATGCTATAGAATTAATGGAGATAAAGACAATCGATAAATATGATAAAATCATGACAGTAGAATATATAATTTATTACGAGTCTAATGTTTTTAACAATAAATTTGGATATATTGGATTCTTATGAGGAGAGTTATGATATTAATAGTTATTTATTATTTTGTGAAAGAACTGACGCTTTTTTTCTAGTATCCATTTCTTTGTTTTAGTTTTGAATTCATTGGAGGTTCTACTATCCCTAATGGTAGTTGGTAACTCATTATAGAGTTTGGTGCTCAAGTAAGCACAACTGCGCTGCCCAATGGTTTTCTCGAGGTTTTTCTAAAATAATTTTTAAAATCCACTTCTGTATGACATTCAGATTTTCAAGATGTACGTCATACACTCCTCCCCAGCCCAGAATTCCGTAGGAAAGAAGAGATATATGAAAGGGTAGTCTTTGCTGACTAGTTAGGATATAAACTAGTTAATAGTGGGGAATGCAGCAATGTCAAAAAGAAAACTCTTGTTAGTTTGTCCAAACTTTCGGAATTGGTTCATTCCATCATCGGGGACGTAAAATTTATTAAAAAATATTACATATGAGAGATTATCATTAAGTGAATTGATAATACTTACAACTTAGGAGAAAATGGATGACACGATGTTCAGTTAAAAATATTTTTTGTCTTTTGACATTATGGTAATAAATAATGAGAAATGTAAAACAGAGAAATGAACTAATGTTCAACTACCACACTTATATGTTGAAAATCATAAATAACACATGTTGAAATCTCTTCAACCATGTGGTTGGAATCAAAACTGACAGGTCAGAAATTAAATTCACATTAGACAGCTTATGAGACATTGACACATGTCAAGTAATATTTATGTCACCTAGGGTGCCAACTGCGACAGTGGTACCAACTAGTGTGGTTTACTATTTCCTGTGATCAGGTTTTAATGAATGATGGAACTTGAAAATTATAATATTTATATTGTTGGGAGGAAAATAAAGTTCAATAATGGATGAAATGTTCAGTTTATAATGTACTTGTACCAGAGTTTGATCTAGTTGGGTTTATGTCTAGTGTCAGTAAATGAGCATAAATCTCACTCAAGTGATTGATATCAGTTTTTTTGTTAATACAGTTGTTATCTTGAGCTATGAACGCCATTTCTAGGAAGCCCAGTGGGACTCGCTTGCTAATACACTCACTGACCCATAGTCCATGTGATGATCGTGTGTGTTAACATGAAGTGCTAACGCACATTTTCCTGGATGAAGCCTGCTATCGCTTTTGTGTGAGGTGATACGACTGTTTAATATTCTTGAAGTATGGCCAATATACTGCTTATCACAATCTTAACACGGAATACTATATATGATTTTTGACATTGATGTGAATGGTGTCTTATCTTTAACTTTGGAGAAAATTGATTTCAGTGTTGAAATTGTTTTGTTGGCAATTTTACAATTGCTTACCGAGCAAAAACTCACTAGACTTTTTTGCTCGGTAAGCAATTGTAAAATTGCCAACAAAACAATTTCAACACTAAAATCAATTTTCTCCAAAGTTAAAGATAAGACACCAGTCACATCAATGTCGAAAATCATATATAGTATTCTGTATCAAGATTGTGATAAGCAGTATATTGGCCATACTCCAAGAACATTAAACAGTCAAATCACCTCACACAAAAGTGATAGCAGGCCTTATCTAGAAAGATGTGCGTTAGCACTTCATGTTAACACACACGATCATCACATGGACTATGGGTCAGTGAATGTATTAGCAAGCGAGTCCCACTGGGCAAAAAGGGTCTTCCTAGAAATGGCGTTCATAGCTCAAGATAACAACAGTATTAACAAAAAAACTGATATCAATCACTTGATTGAGATCTATGCTTATTTACTGTCACTAGACATAAACCCAACTAGATCAAACTCTGGTACAAGTACATTATAAACTGAACATTTTATCCATTATTAAACTTTATTTTCCTCACAACAATATAAATATCATCATTTTCGAATTCCATCATTCATTAAAACCTTATCACAGGAAATAGTAAACCACACTAGTTGGTACCACTGTCGCAGTTGGCACCCTAGGTGACATAAATATTACTTGACATGTGTCAATGTCAATGTGACATACAGCTGTCTAATGTGAATTTTATTTTTGACCTGTCAGTTTTGATTCCAACCACATGGTTAAAGAGATTTCAACATGTGTTATTTATAATTTTTAACATATAAGTGTGGTAGTTGAACATAAGTTTATTTCTCTGTTTTACATTTCTCATTATTTATTACCATAATGTCAAAAGACAAAAAATATTTTTTACTGAACATCGTGTCATCCATTCTCACCCAAGTTGTTAGTATTATCAATTCACTTAATGATAATCTTCCATGTGTAATATTTTTTAATAAATTGTAGTTCCCTGATGATGGAATAAACCAATTCCGAAAGCTTGGACAAACTTACAAGAGTTTTTTTATATATATATATATATATATATATATATATATATATATATATATATATATACATATATATAACGTGTCAATTATCTCACAATTTGAAAATAACTCTGAAGCACTTACGCGATAATTTTTTAATTTTTCCCCCACTGGGTATACCTCGTTCAAACCTTTATAAACACTTTCTTTCCATTTGGGAGGTACACTGGGGTTCGTCATGGCATTTCGCCATATTATTTTCCTGTTGTTGTTTGGCTGCTTTTCTTCTATTTTTGGTAAATTTTCAATCTCACAGAATTTTTCGTATATATTCTTAGTTTTAAATACTTTGTTGTCTTTGATTGTTTTGAGTTAATTTTTATATTGGGTGAATTCTATGGCACTGGAGTTTTCATATAATTTGTTTAAGCTTGATTTATATGTGATCTTGTTTTACAATATCCGACCATGACATCTGTTGAGTTTTAATTAAAAGAGCTTTCGCTTTCTGATCGACATTAATCAAATTTAATCCACCTTTTTCAAGAGGCAGGTAGAGATGATCTCTAGAGATCCTGTATAAGCATCCCCGCCAAATTTAGTTACCTGTATGAAGAACGATTCTATGAATTTGCTGTAGTGGCAGAATTTGTTCAAGGTACCAAACTTTGGAGAGAACATATGCGTGTTGACAAACCATACTTTTTTACCAATTCTAAGTTTCTGACGTGATTCAGTTCTCTGCGACCATTTCATTGAAATTGCCCATTACTGTCATTCCCAGTTTTTTGATTTTTTTTTCTACTGAAAAGCCTCGTATGTTTGGGGTTTGCAATTGGTTGATTTTGCCCACTGGTGGTATGTTTTTCGTTATTCAGTTTGGCACTGGATGCTCCTTCGAGATGTTAATGATCGTTTTCATATTTTTCCTATCATGCTCATTTTGAATATATACTGAGACATCATCTGCACACGCAGAAACTTTGGTTGGTTATTTATTGATATGCCTTTCAGAGAGAATTCCGTTAATCTAATGAGGGGTTCTAGTGATAGGCTGAATAATATCATATATAGTGGGCATCCTTGACCTACCGATCTTTTGATATAAAATCTTCCCGAGAAATATCTATTTATCAAAAGTTTCGAATTTGCCGTATTGAAAATATTTTTCAGCAAGTGATTTCCTCGTGTATGCCTTTATTTCCGAGAACGTACCATAGGTAAGTGTGATCTACTTTATCGAATGCCTGGCTGAAGTCTTAGCTCAAAATGGCACCTGAATCGGTTTTTTTCTTTGCCGAAATGCAATATGGTATCTCTGAGTACAATTAAGTTATTGAATATGGATTGGTTTGTACCACATATTTGTTCCGTTCCTGAAATGTTTGAACAAATATGTTTATTTTATAATCCGAGTTTAGAAGTGTTATCGGCCTGCAATCTTCCAAGTTATTTGACCGTTTCTTTTTGGGTATGAACCGCTTCTTTAAATTCCCTAGGTTGTGTTGAAACTCCGCTCAGAAATTCATCGAACATAGTTGTTGATTCATCATCAATTTTATCGAAAAAAAATTCATAGAATTCTTACGTTGAATCATCTAATCCGGAAGTTCTTGTTCGAGAGCTTTGTGTTCAAATTTCTTTCAAATCTTTTTTTTTAATGAGTTCAATCAGGGATTCATTACCCGCTGGATTCATTTTCTTCTTCGAGTGTGCCAATAAACATTTGACATCTTTTTGTACTATTTCTGAATTCTTCAATTTATTTCCGAAGAAATCACTGGCATATTGTAAGATTCCTTTGGAGTTTCTTGTGTTTCTGTTTCAGGGTAGTGGTTGTAGATATTTTATTTCCTCTCTCTTTTATCAAATCGTATAGATTGTATATGTCATTGATGTTATCTTTGTTTATATTTCGAAAACGTTCGTTCATTTGTCCCTCTTTCCATTCCATTATAATATTTTATATGTCTTTATACTCTTTGATCGCATCCTCCCCTTCATTCAATCCACCATTCAGTTCTAGCAATGCCGACTGATAAAATTCCATCATATTTTAATTTTCGCGTGTTCTCGCTATCTCTAAATTGTTGGAAAATGCTCCAGCTCCTTTTTTCAAAATATTGAACAACCATTTAATCAAATTTGTATTATAAAGTGGGTTTGTCTTGAGCAACTGCATTTCTTCTTTGAATTGCTCAATATTTTTTGTTTCTAGGAGGGTGCTTTTGAGTTTTCGAAGGCCCCACCCATTTCTGATGAAATCAGGGGTATCATTGGGATCTGTTCTTTTTTGTCTTCAGTCTCCAGGTACCAGAGTCTGGTCTGTCTGGTCTGTCTGGTCTGTCTGAGTCTGTCGCTCGAAGTGTTTACGTCTGCTGAGTTGTTCGTCCAAGCCGTCCAGATCGTTAGATCGTTGGTGGCCAGTGTGTTGTGATAATGAGTGGTGTCTGCCGAAAGTGAACATCGATAGTACCTAGTTCTTCAGTGCGACGTACCAAAAGTCCCGGCGTATGCCGTGCAGTGTGTTCTTCTGCCTATTCACCAGGAATCGCGATATAAACGCATCTTATGTGCAAAGTCTCGTGTTAGTATTGTATATTAACACAGGTGAGTTTGTTATAGTTGTGCAAGTCGAAAACATAGAAAGTATAAGAAAAATTTCTGGCCTAAAAAGCTAAAAACGATGGATTCCGCCCTGGAAGGGGGGGAAAACCCGTCCGGAGTATGTCCAATAAAGCTTGCTAATATGGACGAAGTATTCCGGACGGAGTTTTTGCCCGTTCTGGATCTGATTCCCTCATTTAAAAATCTCGTAAAATCCCAAGTTCAGGCTGAAATAGCCAGTCAATATGCAGAAATGGCAAACCAATTCCAAAGCCAAAACCTAATCATTGAACATCTCAAAAATGAGCTGTATGCATTTAAAGTAAGCTCAGTACCTCTCAACGTTGTAGATGGCAAAACTTCCGTTCCTCCAGTTATTTCAAACATAACAAATGCTCCCCAAAAAGGAAATAATAACGAACCTCCCCCAAAAAAGAGAGAAAAACGAAGCAGTAGCGAATCTGCTGCAGTAAGAAACAACAATAAAAATAGTGAAATCAATAACCCTACCCTAAAAAATAAAAATGAAATACCAGTTTCAAACAATAGCATTGTTAAAATAATAATAACATAAATAAAGAAAAATGACTGGCCTTTGCCACAAGGCGCGATATCTAAAACCTGAAGCGAAACAGGAAAGCTATGGAACAAAAAGAATCAGATGACTCCTCATCTTCATCTTCAGAAGACGAAGAGGATATCGAAAAAACCCAAACCAAAAAAAGCACAAAAGTACCGCCAATAGTCTTACGCGACAAAACCAAGTGGGTACACCTTAGAACCTACATGGATAAATTCCAAATTAAATTTAAAAAAGCGGAAAACCTCAACGAGGGCATTAAAATCCAGCCAGAAGATCCTGAAAGTTACAGGAAGATCCAGGAAATTCTAACAAAAAAAGGGGTACCGTATCACACATACACGCTACCTCAAGATAAACTCTTAAGAGTAGTCATTAGAGGCGTCCCTCAGGAAATCTCTGAAGAGGACATCAAAGAAGACCTAGAAGACCAAGGTTTTGAAGTAACGTCAGTCTCAAGAATGAGGAAATACGATAAAACACTGATGCCGATGGTATTAGTTCTCTGTTCAAGAGAAAACAAATCGATCTTCGACATTAGAGAAGTACTTAGCGTGATCGTAAAAGTAGAATCTCAAAAACCCAGGGCAGATGTGGCACAATGTCACAGATGCCAGAAATTCGGGCACTCACAGCGGAACTGCTTCGCCCAACCCATGTGCGTCAAATGTGGACACACTCATCTCTCAAATGAGTGCCGCAAATCCAAGCAAACCCCAGCCAAATGCGCAAACTGTCGTGGAGGCAACAGCAAGCTATCGCGGATGCACATGTTTCCCAAAACTCCAGAAGAAAATAAGCAATGTCGAAAATAACCAAAATAGAAATGCCCCTAGAAGACCAGTAGGCTCAGGAAACGTACAAGAAGGGTTTTCATACGCAAACGCTGCAAACAAAACAAACCCCAGTACGAGTAATAACAATATCAATAAAGAACAACCAGACATAGTAAGAGATCTCGAAGATTTGGCGGAATTTTTAAAACGTCGCCCTGGGCTAAAGCAAATGATCAGCCTCAAGCCACTAACAATTCAAAATGAGTAATACAATAATACCAAACTTTCTAAATATGGTGACCTGGAACGCGAACGGGCTCAATAATAAAAAAGACGAACTAATTCAATTTTTAACTAATCATAACATAGACGTGGTCTTCTTACAAGAAACCCACCTAAAAAATGAACACATCAGCTTACCAAATTACACGTTGTTCAGGAACGACAGGCTGAGAAGGCAGGGAGGGGGCGTGGCCATAGGCATTAAACGAAATCTCTCTTTCACCCAAGTAAACTTAGACCTAAACAGACTAAATAACACGGAAATAGTAGGAATTGAAGTTGAAACAGAAGAAGGTAGTATAAGACTATTTTCTGTATATAATCCGCCGCGAAACCCGATAAACAACGATACACTAGATATGATAATCGGTGAAACCAATACGCCAACAATAGCTGCTGGAGATTTTAACTCAAAGCACGTTTCATGGAGCAGGGTTACAAATCAAAACGGGCTCAGACTTCGCAGACATTGCGACGGGTCGAATTACATGATAGGGGCCCCAGTTCGGCCAACACACTTCAGTCACAATAGGCCAGATATCCTGGACATTGCTCTATATAAAATCTATCCTGGGAGTTAGAGCTGGAAAGCGTTCCAGAACTCGACTCAGATCACAACCCAGTAATAATAACATTAGGTCAAGGACAAACTGCCCAAGTCGACAGCTATTATAAAATTACCGACTGGGATAAATTTAAACTAATCCTCTCAAGGGAGTACTGCGCTCCAGAAATAATCGAAAACAAAGAAGATCTCGATAATGCGGTAGCAAAGTTCGAAGAAATAGTACACAAAGCACTAAATGAGTCAACAATTCAAGTTAAGAAAAGAGCCCCAAATTTCAATGCACTCCCACAAAACTTAAGAGATTTAATAAAAAGTAAAAACAGAGCCAGAAGGCGATATCAGTCCACTCTAGCTAGAAATGACAAAGTAACGTACAACGACCTAAAACAGCGAGTAAAATACGCAATACAAAACTACAAAAACGACAGGTGGAGCGAAACCTTAGAAGCAATGGATCCAAAAAATCCCAATGAGACATGGAAACTAATAAGAAAACTAAAAACAAAAGACGAATATGCCACCAATACATGGCATTAACGGACTATGCTATAGCACTATCGAGAAATCTGAAGCTTTTGCGGAGACCATGGAGCGGCAGTTCCAAACAAACATACACCCAGATGATAGCATAGATAGAGATCAAAGACTCGAAAACGAAATCAAAAACCAGCTTGGAGAACAGGAAAATGATATCATACGCCCCGCCTCGATGGAAGAAATCAAAGGTAACATTAAAAGATCTAAGAAGAAAAAAGCCCCTGGGATCGATAAGATCTCAAACGAAATCTTGAAACAACTACCCGACAGGCAAATGGAGTCCATCACAAACATCATTAATAACTCTCTGAAATTAAGATACTTCCCAAAAAGATGGAGACATGCCATCATCGTAATGATCCCCAAAGCTGGACAAGACCCAACTTTTCCGCAGAACTACCGCCCCATAAGTCTACTGTGCAACGTAGGGAAAATTGCAGAGAGTGATCCTCCAACGACTAGAAGAAGATGTCGAGGAACTAAACATAATCCCAAATTTTCAGTTTGGCTTCAGAACCAGCCATTCCACAGAACTACAGGCCTTGAGATTGGTGGAAAACGCAATCTCAGAGTTAAATAAAAAACAACACGTCAAATCTTATTCTTAGATATCGCTAAAGCATTCGATCGCGTTTGGCACGAAGGACTGCTTCACAAACTCCATGCCTTCCACCTACCGCTAGGCCTAATAAAAATCATTGCAACCTTTCTAAACAACAGAACCTTCCAAATAAAAATTGGAGAATCACTCTCTGAAGTAAGAGTCATTTCAGCTGGAGTACCACAAGGAGCGGTACTCTCTCCAAAACTGTATAATATATACACAAGTGACATCCCATCGTCAAGAAACACGAAAATATCATTATTTGCCGATGATACGGCAATAATGTCATATTCACTACGCCAAGATCTCTCTGTCTCTTACTTACAAGAAGCAGTAAACAACCTAGAAGAATGGTTCGTAAAATGGAAAATCTCAGTAAACCCGCAAAAAACACAAGCTGTCCCCTTGGGCAGATTTCTAAAAAAACCAGCCGAGAAAATCACCATTGCCAACCAAGACATTAACTGGAGCAACAGCGCAAAATACCTAGGACTAATAATCGATCGCAGACTAACCTGGAAACCCCACATAAACGACATAAAAAATAAAGTAGATAAAAGAGTAGCAGCGCTATACCCCTTCTTAAACAGGAAAAGCACTTTAAACTTAAAAAATAAAACACTAATTTATAAATCAATAATCGAACCTGCGATATGGTATGCCTCCGCAGCATGGGGGCAAACAGCTAATTCAAACATGAGAATCCTGGAACGGGTCCAGACGAAAATTCTACGGATGCTCACGGATGCGCCGTGGTACGTTAGAAACGAAAGAATCATTGAAGACCTAAATCTTAAAAAGATTAGAGACATAATAAAAGCAAGAAATATGGAAATCTTCGAAAAAGCCGAAGACCATGAAAACAATTTAGTCAGAGAAGCCCTCGAATATAACGCAGGCGACCCCACAAAATATAAGAGGCCCAAGCTCTCAATAGCTTGAGTCTAAACACCTAAAATCAAATTTCTACCAAGGTAGAAATTAAACGAACTCCAAAAAATGGATTAAAACTAAAAAAAAAGCTTCAACGAAACAACGAAGCAATAAATAAATAACAAGATAAAGATTAAATAATGACATATTAAATCAACTAAAAATAGACTGAGATAAACACACTCAGACGAAAAAGTAAAAGGGCCCAGCCCTCACTTGACGCACTAAACCTAGTAAATGTCCCTAAATAAAAAAAAAAAAAAAAAAATTTTTGTCTTCATCATGAACTTCCCAAATGTCGATCAATTAAATATTTTGTATGAGATTGAGTAGATTTTCGTAAAAATATTTGGATTTCTTGTTTGTTCTTGGTTTGTAATACAATTAAAATCACCTAATAGTATGAGAGGTATGCGAAATTTCATATGTACGGTGAGTTCATTTTGAAAAAAAAACATTTCTTTCGTTATACTCCTGTGAGCCGGAGGGGGCGTTTACATTTACATATCGTATATTATTTTTTGTGGCTGATGTTATTCTACCAGCAATGGAACATAGAATATCTTCGATTTTGTAACCTATTCTGTGGATAATACCTGTTTCTTCTTCTGATTCTTCTATATCTATTAGATATTCACAAAATATAACTTCATTTTTATTGTGGATTTTTCAATTCACAGAAAAATATTTCCATTCAATATTCAATTGAGAATGTTTTCAACATAAATATCTGCCAAGAGGTTATCTTGAACGATGGAAGATAGTGAATTGAGTTTGTATTTGAGTTGCAGATGATTCCATGATGATGATTTTATGAACATCCTGTTCATATTTTCAAACAAATTGAGAATTCCCCTGAAAATTGTGAATCATTCACAAAACTCGCGGTGTCAAACTACGCATATTTTTTCTCAGGAAAGATGCCGAAGCAGGTTGTTGATATTCTCAAAATGTCAATAATTTAAATGGTAAACATTTACCAATTCAAACGTTTTATTACAGCGTTATTACTCCCATATCTTTCTGGACGTGATGTATGACCTGCTTTATGCGTTCAAATGGGAATTCAACGATCAATAACTATTTATTTTCAAATTATGCTAATCTTCGAATAAACGTCTGAAATTCTTGAGATCATTTTTGGTTCAGACACAATTTGAGTTTTTTTGACTGAAATTGAATTATTATTTTTTACGGAGGAAAGTGTGTTGTAATGTTCAAATTATATGTAGAATGCAATTTTTTTCTATAAAATAAGGGATATATCAGGAATATTGTAACCAATTTCAAAATTTATTTTTATACAATTTAGCCAGTACGAATATTGTTTCATAGTTGTTTCTGGAAGGGACGCCTTTTAGTTTCAATTTTGGATTGGATCCCATAATTTTCAAATAACGAAACTTCTAATTGCGACTTGGGGGTTCAAAGACGATTGTTCACCATTATTCAGCATGACATCACGATTTTTAATGTCGTGGGTTTTCTCTCAATTTGGTTTTCCAAATATTCATCTAGAACACAGCTAAACATCTCAGATACCGGCCAATGTGTATGTTAATAAGAGCCCAGGCCAATCACAACGTAGCCTAAGGCCAATCAATAGAGATTTTCTGCTCCATTGATTCTGTGATAGAAATCCTACCAGGAAACCGACTGTGCCATCATACGAAAGATGGTTCGTAGTTATATCCTGTTATTTTTTCTACTCGCAACAGTCATCGCCTAATTTAAAAGCATTTTTGTTTTTATTTTTTATCGTTTTTGACTTGTAACTTGAGAACTAGTGAAGCAATCTCGATCTCAAATTGTAGAGAATTAATATGCAAAAAAATGAGCCCTAGCGCGACTCGATCGGATCATTAATAACGGAAAAAAACCGGAAAAACCAGAAAAAATCAACTTTTCTTTTATTCATAGCTCCGCCACTTTTCAAGTTGTAGTGCATAGTGATTGTTATGTTCTTTCTGTGTGGAAAACTCAGGCGCTGTCAGATCATTAGTTTTGTCGAAATTGCAATCTGAAATTTTTAATGCACTTTATTGCAGCAGATCTGAATGCGTCATAGGTGGTATGACTTCAATTCCTCAAGAAGATTTCGAAAGAAGAAGTATAGTACTACAAAAAGTATATTCTCATTTTGCGTTTAAATGCTGCAAAATAGGTAAAAAATACTTAAAAACATGACCGAAAATGGGCAAGTGCGTGAAAGCGGCTGGGTGGAGGGGATAGAGCAGGCGCGGGGAAGCGTATGTATAGTAATACAAGCGCGCGCCCGTTATGAATCTGCTCTCCCCCCAACCGCTTTCAAGCCTCGTCACGTTCAGTTTCATATTGATCACCTATTCGCGCATTTTAACGAATATATTATTCTACTCTCGAAATCTTTTAGATTAATTGAAACCTATGACTCATCCAGGTCTGGTGCAATGAAGTGCATTAAAAAAATCAAATTGCATTTATGCCAAAACTAATAATCCAACAGTGCTTGAATTTTTCACACAGAAAGTAGATATCAATCACTCTCCACGAGATAGTGAGCCTGCTTCAAAACTTGAAAAATGGCGTTGTTATAAATTTTGAAAAAACGCAGATTTTTTCCGGTTTTTCTCCGTTACTAATAATCCGATCGACTCGTAAATGTCTAGATTGCTTCATTGGTTTTCATGTTACAAGCAAAAAACAAAACTTTTTTTTTTGCTATTAAATGTTTATAGATAGATATCTTTATTCGTTCTGTTAATTTACATACCTCATAGAAGTGTAGAACATGTCAAATAAATAAATAATCTTAAATATAATTACAATTACAATGATTACGGTAAAATATTTACATGTATGTCGTTTCATACTGCCTGTCATAATAAAATCATTGAAAATGTATAAAATTGAGAAACTTGCACAGATATTAAAAGGGAAAGTAATCAAATCCCAATTACCAGACTAGTCGAATAAACGAAATAATGGGTTTCTAAATAAACATACTCTAATAGGTACCGATATACACTTACACAGACACCTTTGTGTATACACATACATAGTAAGTTGTCTTTATTCGTTCTGTCGAATAATATACCTCATAGAGGTGTAGAACATGTCAAATAAATAATCTTAAATATTACATTAGGGTAAAATGACTTAAGTAAGTATTTATATACATAATAATACATTTAATACATTTAAAAAATTATGAGATTCACCCGCAAATTAATTCCAGTTATCCAGAATAAATTGCAGGATGAATACATTAAGATTGAAACTCTCACATATTAAAACTAATCAATTTTTTGTATCATAGACTTTCCATATTTGTTGAAAATACTCTTCAATTTTATAAAAAACATTTTTACTCAAAAAAACTTTGAGTCTTTTTTTAATAATTCCATTTTCCATTAACCTAATGTTATTTGGTAGCTTATTCCATATTTTCACCAAACTGTACTGCACATTTTTTTGGATATACGTATATTTAACTTTATCATTTCGTAAATCACATTTACTTCGCGTATTGTGCTTATGAGATACTACCCCGTCATTAAACAAGTATTAATTATTCAAAACAAAATTAATTGATTCATATATATATAAAGAGATAACTGTCAATATATTATTTTCTCTAAATAGGGGTTTGCAACTTTCGTGCGGGCAACTTTAAAAATTTTCCTCACACATTTTTTCTGAAGAATAAGTACTCTCTGTATGTGGGAAGAGTTTCCTCAAAATATTATTCCATAACGGAGTTTGGACTGTACATATGCGTGATACGACATTAGAGCAGCATTCACATTCATATTTTCAGAGAGTACATATAAGGCATATGTATATTTTGATAGATCTCGAGTCAACTGATCTATATGAGATTTCCAATCTAGACGATGATCTATTATCACCCCCAAAAAGGACATATTTCTGGATGTTTCAACTACTGCATTGTCGATTACTATGTTTAATGCGTTGGTTTTTTTTCTATCAAAATGCATAATTTGGGTTTTATTTACATTTAACAAAAGATTATTGTCTGAGAACCATCCATTTAACTTTTGTAAATTTTCATTGACCGTTGCAACAGCCGACAATGAGTTATCTTCATTGATGATCAAGGATGTATCATCTGCATACAATATAACAGCTTGCTTAACTATTTCTGGAAGTTCGTTTGTGTATAAAATGTACAAAAGTGGGCCTAAAATTGAACCCTGTGGTACCCCTCTTTTAATTATAGCCATTTCTGATTTAATGAGGTTTCCGCTTTCATCCTTTTCTACCACAAATTGTTGTCTGTTACATAGATAAGATGCAAGCAGTCTATGCGCCACTCCACGAATTCCATATTTTTCCATTTTGTCCAGTAATATCTCATATTCCACACTATCGAAGGCTTTCGAGAGATCTAAGCACACTGCTAAAGTGCACTTGCCATCATTTTGAGCATCATGAATTTTTTCCAGAGCTTTATAAATTGCCAATGCCGTTGTTCGTCCCTTTCTAAAGCCGTTTTGACATTCCGTTATAACTTTATTTTTTTCTAAAAAGTTCAAACAAAAAGTTACAAATCAAGCAATGACAGTTGCGAGTAGGAAACAAACATAACAGGGTATAACAAACTTTCGTATGATGCTGGTAGTATTTTTGTCACGAAAAAATCTCTATTCGTGTGTGCTAGACTGGTAATGCCCTCTAGTGACTTGATTGATGAAGTTTTCCTGTTTTATTTCCAATACTCACTATGTAACAATTTAATTTTTTAATAATTTCTAAATGATCTACCACGATGTAACAATTTTGTGCTCACTACCAGTTCCAGATGAAAGTTTTTTTTTGTCAATGAAAAAAGTAAGCAAATCATAAAAATATTTGTATTTGGAGGTTATCCATGTCATGTTATGATATTTTGAATATCATAGAGTAGTAGCATTCTGTGAATTTTTAGGTATATGGCAAGTAATGTGCTTGCAGGTTAGTTTATTAAGGTCGCAGGTTCATAAGGTCTTGAGAACATATAAAAGTGAGGGAGCCAAGTAGTTAAACAAATTAAAAAAAATATCGTGGAATAACAGAACACTTATCTCTTTGCAGCAGTTTATGTGATTCAGTTGGAAATGTATAAAATGTACTTACACGTACTATTTTTGCAATCGACTACACAGCAATAGCGGGAGCTCATTGTTATTATATGTATGTTGTTATACTACCCAACCGTGACCGTTGCCACTACGATAATGAAAATGTTTATTCATCTGAAGTATGGTACAATATTTTTAAATGATTTTTGAATAAACAGGAGACCTCAGGAACTGAAAGTTTTCAGCTTGTGCTTATGATTACCAGGATCATTACCTACTTCTGCCACCATGGGCGCTGTCATGGTTTCATCTATCCCCTCCAGCCTAATGCACACAGCGAAATCGCTAATAACACATCCACCACTTCACTAATGAATCCCAACTGTTATTGAACTCACAAATAAAAATGAAAACACAACATTCAAATATTACTGATAATTATTTTTGCCGCCACTTGTTGAAAGCTGTGGCGCCCTCATCGATTTCATCCCCCCCTATCGAGGCTGCGGATTATGAGTTCATCGGCAATTGAGATCGGAAGATGAATTGTGACCAGCATCATTATGAGGTGCGAGTGTTTTGGACCGCCTAGTATTTTGTGGATAGTTGACACTGTGATTTCCGATAGGCGTTGTTAGGAAGGCATGGAACCAGTGACATTCTTATGTTGGTATTGTTGCATATATGTTTGAATTTCGAATTTTTCCATCATTATGGGGACTTCTGCGAATTTTATTAAAATAATTTTTTTACCCTTATATTCAAAACCAGTACGGCACTTGGAACTTGAATTCATTGCTAAAATGAATGTACAACCTCAAGTTTAATTTCACATAGGAGCTCTTTGCCATATACTAAGAGTAATTTAGCAGATATCAATGAACACATTGGGGGGGAAATCGGGCCGGAAATAAATGAGAGTCATAACTCTGGAGATACCAAATAGTTCTAGACCCATTTTATTGAAATAGGAGACAATAAAGTAACTTCATTCAGGGGATTGTCAATTTACTGCCACTTGACTATTATCTTTCGCATAAAAAAAATTCAATCACTATGACGGGTAGACAGAAGTGTCGACGGGTGAATGGAGGGTTTCACATAGGAGCTAATGTTTCATAATATACTCTGCGGAGCGGGCTGATTCTCCCTGGTGGTAAGAGGTTCCGCTTTCCATTTATCACGTTGGTTGAATAAATGTAAGATTTTTCGTTATTGGATGTTGGGTGGTTTTCCTGAACGATCGACTTAGTAGCGTGGTAAAGAGGAAGGCATGTAGGGGTATGAATACCCTTATTAGGGGTTTATAACTCGGAGACCGGTATTTTCAGCATTTATCAATGGGTCTAAGAATGCGTACGGTTTGGAGGTATCCGCTTTCATAATACTAGCTATCCGAATGTCTTGGGACGGGATCCGTTCCTGCAACGTGAAACAATAACTCTGTGAAGTCCCCTACAGGAATCAGAGGTAAGAATGTATGTGAGGTTAATTGGGGATCGGATAGAAGTAGAGTCCCCCATGGTGCGCTCTTCATTATGCATTCTTAGTTTCCGAGAACCATGGGAGGAATGCTAAATTCTTACTCAACCCTTTCAATGCTTTCGACGTAAATATACGCTAGCCGCTTCACTGCTCTATAAGTATATATACGCATCGTAAATAAAAATTAGATAGGATTACTGTATTTGGATACACTTGCTGATAATGTCATTTATATCTCTAATCTGCAAAATTAGTCTAGTTAAATCTTCGGAATATCCAATCTTGGAAAATTCTCCGAAGCGATAAAAAAATTGTACTATTTTATTAAAAAAAATACAATCGCGTTTGTATACCCTTGATCAATTCTAATGGTACAATTTTTGTTTTGCAGAAATGCGTTGTTGCCAAGTTGGTTACTTTGGATTACTGGAAATCTGATATGGGGATGATTCGAAGTGATTACTATACTAATCAATCAGGCAATCGTGCAATGATATTGAACTTTGCGGAAATGTGCTGTTGCCAAGTTATGGACGCTAGAAATCATTTGGTGAAGTTCTATAGAAATTTCGCTTAGAGAATATCGAGATAACTCTTCTGCCCAATCAATTTTTCTGGTGTAATTTTCTTCTCCAGAAAATGCGTTATTGCCAAGGTGGTCACTTCGGATTATTGGAAATCTGGTATGGGAAGGGTTCAAAGTGGATACTATATCTATTAAATCAAGTGAATTTTGCAAAAATAAAGTCTTCGCAGAAATGCGCTGTTGCCATGTTATGGACGGTGGTTTTTGTTGAGAAAAGATTTATGGAAATTCTAGATGAAAAATGAATATTAATCTTTTTCCAAATCGGTAATTATAATTCTATAATGCGTGGTTGCCAAGTTATAAAAGCTGAAAAATAAAAAAAGATGATAATTTCATTTAAAAACACAAACATAGATCTTCATCTATTTTGATTTTGTTCTCCGTGCATCAAACATAAACGGATGTATTGTTAGGAATCCATACTACGCCCCTGAAAATTGAAACGCCACTGGCCAGGATTCCAAGAAAACACAGCGAGTCTAGAGCGGAAGCGAATCGAGAACCAGCATTATGCCACGCGAATATTCGAAATGTTCACGAATATTCCAGCAGCGGAACTTACTAGAGCCAGGAATTCAATATAAGGCCTCGACGCGCTGCGACATATAGTACACAGTACAGATCCAAGTCAGTTCGGGGGGTAAAGACTACAGATTAGCGACTTCAAAGGGTTCACTTCCATTATTCCTGCCAATACATTTAGGCCAAACTGCACATGATGACGTTTTTTTCTAATCTTGTGCGGATTTTCTACAGCCCAGACATGAATATTGTGGAAATTTACTACTTCATCGCGGCTAAATTTAGCCTAGTCAGTAAACAGGATGCGAGATAAAAAAATCGGATTTCTTTCGCACTTTCCAAGTACCCACCTATGAACTGCAAGCATCGCGGGAAATCCCCTGGAAGCTTTTCTTGAACAAGTTGAACATGGTATGGATATAAACTATTTTCACTGAAACACAAACGTCACACTTACAAGTAAATTAAATTGCTGTTACAATTTGAACGTCGGAAGCTTCCAAGGGGGAAACAAAGTAAAAAGTCATAAGTATTTTAGTTTGTTACTTTAATATTACCCTTTCATTTGCCAGCAATTTTCTCGAGAACTGTTAGCGGAATAAAAAAAATGCAAGAGACCGAAATTTCAGGTTTTTTCATGGTCAACTCAACTGTAATATTCAAATAGTTTTTTTTTCGGTAAAATAGAAAATTTTGGCTATAAAAACTGTAGGCAACCATCATTCACCTCTTTGAATCAGTTACCTTATTTTCGAAGCAAGAAATGAATAGAGCGTCCAAAAAACCAAGAGCTTGTGAATTTTCCGAACATTTGATGCATAATTGTAGCTAGAATTCAAAATTTGTCTGTAGCTCGGAGGGGGTAAATTTTAGGACACATGTTTATGGGAAAAAAGTCTTATTTTGACCCAAGGAATGCGCCCTTTAAATATTTGTATTGAATTTTGTAACACCCTGTACATATTCAACTGACATTGGATAAACTTTAACAAGCACGCATGAAGATTTCGAGGACGAATCGTAAAGTGCTAGCTGAAGCTGAGTCCGTAATATGAAGATGAGTCCGCGAAAGCCATTTGCGTACGTGCTACATACCAATATTTTTTTGTACAAGTTTTTCAAAGAATGTTTGATATAAAAGCATTTCATTTCTGCCTTCAAAATGAAGAAATATCAATAATCAATCAAGTATGGCAACTTTAGGAACTAAAAAAAATTCCAAAATTGCAACTTTTACGAACTTGTCCGTGAAGTGTTGCCATGTCTATGGCGATACTTCACGAACGAGTCAGTAAAAGTAGCATTTTTGGATTTTTTTTTATCCTGATGTAGTTTTGAGAAGCGTGTACAAAACAAATATTTTAAAATATAATACACCGGTTCCCTCTCGCAGGATAGGCAGACGAGTACTAGATCGGAATCGAGAATTATGTTTAACATAAATGTTATGAGCACTCCTTATCAAGTATTTTAAATATAGCCCTATGTAAACTGAAACTGAAGAATTCCAATAGAATAAATCAATTTTCGTTCGAAATAAAAAACGGTCGCATTAATAGTAAAATTCATATGACAACTCATAAAGTCGATACTTCCTCTATTATTTGTGTCGGCACCTCAATCGAAATTCCAACCATATGTTCAGACATTCATAACTAATAGTACGCCGGGACAGATGAATGACCCGCGGTCTTTTGGAAGCGATAATAGGCTTGGTGATATATCATGGCGGCGTGTCAACTCAAACGGGGTACTCACCGACTCATTAAATATAATTTTATTGTTCTAGGGCGGCATCGTTTGAATACCAACACTATATATATAAGATTCTCCATACTAGAACTCACTCTCTCTCTTCATTCAGAATCCAGTCGTCGATCTAGTCAGTCAGTACAAAGCTAGTTCAGCTTCATTATGAAGCAAATAAAAGTAAAGTTTAATTTCAATTAGCGAAGATGAAGTCTCATCTTCCTACGCGAAATAAGCGTAGACTCCGTAGAGTTTATCTGAAGTAGCAAATTAATCAACCATATGCAGAATCATTGTGAAAGTGTAACTCATCAGAAATCATCTCAGTAATAACTAAATGAATGGAATTAATATTTATCAAGAAGCTAAATAATCATATTGCAACAAGTGAACGCGTAATATTATTCGGAAATAAAACGGAATAATTAAGTCTTAATTAAACTATTGTGTATTACTTCAGTGGAGGGTAAGAAATCAAACTGTTTATTTGAAAAAATTCCTTTTTTTAATTTTTTTAAAAAATTTTATATGTTATAAAAATTAATTTTTATTATATAGCAGTGTATCAATAGTTGTTTTTATATTTTAGAAAATACATATATATATATATATTATTACAATTCTTAATTGTATTATTCCTTCGAAACGATTTGAGATTGGTCTCTGTACTGTCAAATTAAGTTCCCCCGCTTCATTACATACTGGGAGAAACAAGATCTCAAGCCGCTCTGGGAAATTGTTCCGTTATTGGTCAATAGACTGATAACACTCAGTATGTTATAACAAAAGGTGGACAGGTGTGGTTTTTAAAAAGACACACCCTGTACGTCTTATATCAGAAAGACATTCCCTTAAATTTATTCCAAGGACTAAAAATACAACGATGTAAAATTTGTGCGAAATAGCACAAAAGTCGGGAAATCGCACATGTGAAGTACCATCGTGCCTCATTCCTTGTTTAGAAACTAAACAAACAAAAAAAAATTTATATTTTATTAGTTATGGTATTTTGTATTTTTTTTCCAGTTGATATAAACTCAATCCAAAATATATATAATTTGTTTTCTTTGAATACCCGATGAATTGGCCCACACTGCTCTAGACGTATATATACGCACAACCTAAAATATTGCGCATGTGAAGTAATATTTCAGAAATCATTTTCGCAGTGAAAGGGTTAATTAAGAAAATTAAAATTTTTTTAATATAACTTTTGTTATGGTCTGGTACGCAGTATCTTGCATCCAGGAATTGCCAGTGTTTTCTGATGATCTACTCATGTCGTGCATCTGCGACTAGCAAGATATCATTCAGATAGCTATTCCCAAAAATATGGTTAAAATTCACTTATTACATTAAACTTTTTTCTTGACTTTATTCTTATTATATTCAAGTTTTTAGTTCATATTGCTACAAAAGTGTGGTTTTTTTTCAGTTTTTTTGGAAGATGATTTCATTTTTAACCTTTTAGTACATATTGCTAGAAAAGCGTGTTTTCAAACATTCCAACTACGGGAGAAATACTCATCCATTAATTCATCCACACGAGAAGTTCTAACCAACTTTTGGTGAACGTAAATTGTAGGGGGTGTCGATATAACTCTTCAGCCTCTTCGTACCTTAGCCTATATGAGGGTGTGAGAAGCCAAGGGGTACAAGTGATAATTCCATCATTTTGTGAAAAAAATACAAAGTTAAATTATTTTGACAAATTCTCCGAAGCTCTCCGTCCATATAATGCTTTTGTCACTGCTAAATATCAGCACATTAAAAACATTCACTTGTATCCCTTTGCCAGCAACTTTTCATTATGTATTAACAATATATAACCAACCTCACTCAGCTTTTTTTAAAGTCACTTCTACCCATTGGCTTCTCACCCCCTCATATGTTCCATTGTACATCACTTTTGGTGATAGTACCAAAACCAAAACAGTGAATTCACCAAATCTTTGAAATGAAGATTACTAATTTTTACCAATGCTTCACCAAATCTTGTTAATGTAAATCAATTTTTTTTAACAATCTTGGTGAGAATACCAGGTTATAGTTATGATATTATTGTTTTGTCATCATGTCTCGAAACGTGTGCAAAATTTCAAATGTTTCGGACGTATGGGAAGGGGGTGATAATTAATTTCAAAGATTCCGTTACATTCATGCATACATACAAAATCAGCATATCATTCATATTTATTTATTTTGGTTTTCCAGAAACGCTTCGAAAATATTGCTTTTCATGCATCTATTGAATTCTATTGAATCAAAGTTATTCAGAGAAATAATGCGGTCAACTGTATCAAGAGCTTTTGAAGGCCATAAAGATATCTATAACACTGCCCTTTGTGAAAAATTCTTTGATGAGTCACAAATTCAATTCAATTTTGAAAACGTAGAACATTCCAGTAACGTTCCATTTCTTGGATTCTCCCAGATATAGCCATGCATCGTTATTCTGTCTTTAGATCTTTGGTTATTTTATGATAAGTAGTCTTTTTCATGGGAAATACAAATATTCGTGAAATACACCAGAATAATCAAACTCATGGCAATATGTATGTCTGTATTTCTACAATTTATCCACTAAAAATGTGTTCTTTCAATTGATGGAGGGGATCTTATTCTATAGTATTTGAAAATGATAAATAATAACCACTACAATATTTTATTCACTTTTCATTTTTCTACATTCTATTTCAACTATAAATATTCAGTTTCAGCCTATTCAGAAGGCAAGAATGAGTCCCGTTTTCTAGAAAGAAAGTATTATAACCAATCTCACAAAATGACAAACGATTTTTCAATACTTTGTGGAATTTGATAAAATTACAATTAGTTCAATCAATGAGTGATTTCCATACATTTCAACAAAACAATTCATCATGCAATTTTTATCACATCATTCTCCTACAATTTCCACAACTCATACCACATCAAAATTAGTGGAATCCAGATATAATAGTGATGATGAAAACTAGTATGTTTACATTTTTAATTTCGGTAGTTATAGAAATTAATAAAATATGCCCTGAAAATACTGATTCGAGCCAGTGAGAGCCAAAATGTTGCACCTTATTTCAAACAGATATCACAGAAAACACAATTTTATCTAGGGACCTTTGTAATCCTTTCAAGTCTTGTAGAAACTACAAAATTCTGCAAATCGCTATACAAGACTGATCAAAATGTCGTAATAATAAAAAAGGGATTCGTGCAATTCCAAAAATGTATAAATAAAAGAAACCTATAGCATTTTTCATAACCTAACCACAGCAAAAATAATGCACACCACATACATTCAATTTGACTTGAGACATGGCAATATCATTGAAATATCTCGTGACTCCCACATTTTTCATTACATCTCTCTCCTTCTAGCATTCTATTTAACGTCAATTTCTAAAGATCACAATTATTTGAACTTTCTGAAAGAATTTCATGGTGCGAACATTTTAACTCTTTCTGTACAAAAAAGAAAATAAAAGGTGTGAAACTTTTCTATCGTAAACATTTCATTAAAAAACACTTATCACTATGATATCTTCAAATTATGATATCTTGGTTAAGAGACGGATATTTTGGTATTCTCAGTATTATCGCTTGTACAAGTAGGTATGGCGTTAGACCACTTTCCGTTCCTGAGACATTTCAGCATCGCCGCTCCCTTGAGCTGTAGTCCTTCTTCGCACGTGAAAGTTATGTTCTCTCCAATTTTGTAGAAGAATTTCACTGAAGACATTCTTCCACTTATCGTTGTTCCTGGGTAGGAACACGCCTGGACACCTATAGAAAAAAAAATCCAAATGTTAGGATGAATGTGTTTTTTTTTTGTTATTTTGTGGAAGCGAGATTGAATTGGTCATAGACTGTATTATTTATTCAAATTATGGTTTCTAACAATATTCGTTTGAAAAATTGGATTTCAAAAGTGTTATTTCCTCAATAACTTCCAGATGATATTTTTCGCCGATAAGAACGGAAACCTTTTAGTCTTTTCAAATTATATCGACACTGACAAATTATATTTCAACACGGTTTTAACTATATGTACAATTAAGCAAGGTGATGCATCTGTTTATTACAATCTAACATCAACCATATCCAACATTCTTTTCCCGCTAGAAGAGTTAAATCAATCTTCTAGTTCTAGTTCGCATATCTTCGTTATCGGGCGGCGATATTCTTAGTTTGCCGTTTTAACGTCAACCAACCTGACACGGCCGTCCGGCCCTGGATGTATGGCGATGATTCTTCCCAGTTTTCATTTATACCTGGGCATTTGATCCTCTACCAATACTACCACATCATCCACTGTGACAGGTTGATCGCCCACTTACATCTTTTAGTCAGTGAGGGTAGATATTCTTTTACCCATCATTCCCAGAAGGAATTTACTAGCATACGATATTTTTTCCATTCCCTCCGTAATCCATTTGCATCGGAATTTATTGGTAGTAATGCCGAATCGTCGAAGTTATTTGAATATTCCATTAAAAAATGGTTTGGAGTAAGTGCTTCTCCATTCAATGGATCTGCAGAAATGTTGATCAGTGGTCTATAACTGACTATGGACTCTGCTTCGGCAAAAAGTGTAAGGTTTCTTCCCGTAGTGACTGCTCGTGAATTACTCATTATTTCATACCCCCGCCATGTGCGGGGCTGCCGGTTGTAAGAATTTAAATTATATACCTCTGGAACACATCGAATTGACCAAGGAATTTTTGTTCAGATGTTTCATAGCTTCTCTCAATTCATTAGCTGTTGCTCTCAGGTTTGTCCCGTTGTCACAGTAGATTGTTTTTGGACATCCTCTACGTCGCGACATTCTCATTATTGCCATTGTAGTTGAATCGCTGTTGAGAGTATTTGCTATTTCGAGATGGATTGCACTGATCGAAAGGAAGGTGAATATTACGCCCCAGCGTTTCTCTCGTCTTCCACCAATTTTAACAAGGATAGGCCCAAAATAGTCCATGGCTACATTCACAAATGGTTTGATTTCTTTTCGCAGCCTCACCTCAGGAAGTTGGCCCATCAATGTTGGTTGTGGCTTGCTTCGATTGATTTAACACATCAAACATTTTTCGAAAACAAATTTTACAGCAACTCTTCCATTAATAATCCAATATCTTTGCCTGATTTCATTCAGTACCGTCTCGACACCAGTATGATGGAACATCTCGTGAAAATATTGAATCAGTAATCGCGAATATCGATGTTTGGGGCTCAGAATTATCGGGTGTTTGGTTTTTTCTTCCATGCAAGTAAATTAAATAACATTAAACATTTTATTTATTTTCATATTTGAGTTTACAATAATTGTGTATAAAATTGAAATGGTACATATAAATTTAAAAATAGAATATCATGTATAACCAGACAGTTATTAACTGGTATAAGATTATACATGGTTTTGGATTAAATTTTAATAGTATTAAATTTATTGGAAAATAATAATATATATTAACGTAATAACAAATATTCAGACATTATTACTAGAATTAAATAATGAAAGAAATTAATGATACATTTGAAATCAATGAACATAGGATAATAATAAAAAGAAGCAATGGAGGTTGTGAAATGAATGGAATCAGTTATTTCTTCGTGATAGAATGTATATTTTCACTTTAATTTTGAATTGAAATAAATTGTAACATTTCATTAGATCATCGGGTAGATTATTGGATTTTGAGATTGCCACATATGTAAATTTTTTCTGACCTGTTGTAGAATTAGTATCTTCAAGATGGAACCAGTTATATTATCTAGTGTGGTGAGTATGAGTTTCTTGTTAATATGAAATTAGATTTCAGCCTTTCATTAATAATATCATGAGCAATTTTCAGAGTGTTGATTGATTGTATTTGTTGGTATATCATATGGAAGACGATACAGGACTTTTTGGAATTTTTTTTTGTTTTGTTGTTGGAATTAGTTTTTGAACAAGATCCCCAAATATTTATTGAATAGTTTATTTGACTGAGGATATGAGAATGAAGAATTAAATTTGCTATATATGTATTAAGTTTGGGACATCTTCTCAATGCACCAATAATGGGAGATATTTTTTGTTTGAGAATATCAATATGCTTGTCGCATTTCAGTTTCTCATCAATTAGCAGGAAGCCATCCTTCATTTCTGGGAATAAAGTTCTTGATTTGCTGTGGTTGCTGAGGGATTTTCATACCTCCAAATTTTGAATTTCTTCCGGGAAGCAAATACGTCGTGAATTTTTGACCATGATGTTTTCCGCTTCTCGAAGTTCCCCCAGTGATGATTCTCCAGATTTTTCTCCTTTTCTCAGAATACTCATAAATCTCGAACACCAAGCTGTGACTCGAATTAATTTCTGAAATTCTGAAAATCTATTTATATCAGGGAGGAAATTTTCATAGGTCAGAACCAAAAGACAGATTTTTGCAGATTTGATTTCCCTCTTGAATTCTTCATTTCCTTCCATCCCTTTTTTTGACATAATTGTATTCTCCACGGGCAAGAAAGATTGGGGTTGTTACAGGAAATCAGGGTCTTCCGATCAATCTTCGGGAATAACATGTTCTCCAGAGGTTCTAGTAGCATTATCAGCTACGTTGTTCTTACCAGGTACCCATCGCCAATCTTCGACTCTACTCCTTTCTTGGATTTCACCTATACGATGAACAACAAACGGTTTGAAACATTTTCCTTCTGCCATCCTAGAACACATTTTGAGTCGGTCCAGAAATACATTTCGTTCATTTGTTTTTCAAACTTGATCTTGATAGTTTCCGCCAACCTGCTTTCCATAACCGCTGCTTGGAGTTCCAACCTGGGATTCGGGAGTGAATTCAGAGGAGCAACTCTTGTTTTTGCAGCTATTATTGATCTTTCGATTTTTTCATTTTTCAGGACTTCCAAATAACATACAGATGCAAATGCTTCCACTACTGTCACAGAAAGTATGAATTTGAATTTCATCCGCTTTGGGGATCAGAAAACTATAAATTCGAGGAATTTTCTAATTTTCAATGCCACTTAGCCATTTTTCCAAAATTTCAATATGTTTTTCGGTAAGATTTCATCCCAGGAAATTTTCAATCGCCAAATTTCTTGCATCATAATTTTACCCCTTACAGTAAATGTTGACAATATACCCAGTGGATCAAAAACAGACATAATACATTTTAAAACGATTCTTTTTGTCGGAATCCCATTTTTGATATTGTCCATCTCCAGTTTGAAGGGAAAATAGTCTTCATCGGTATTCCACCAGAGTCCTAGCACACGATGAAAGGAAGCCTCTCCAATCCCCTTCGACTTAGCCAACACCGATTCAGAGCAAGTTTTTCTTGTACAGTCTGGGAGTTTGTCATCCAGTTAACTACTTCGAGCCAGTTCTTCTTCTGTAGTTTGCAGACTTCTGTAATCGTATACATTACTTCAGATTCTGTATCTTTGGAGTCTAGGTAGTCGTCAACATAGAACTTCACGATTACTGCTTTTTTAATCTCAGGGTCCAATCCAAATTCTCGAATATTAATTTTTTTTTAATTGTGCGCAGCCAGCAGAGCAGGTGGCACCCAATGTCATCACCTTCATCGCATATACATCAGGTTCCCTTTCGGTATTCAAATCTCGCCAAAGGAAGCGTTAAAATATTCTGTCTTGCTGTCGTATCTGGACCTGATGAAACATTTCCCTCATATCACCGCAGAACCCAAACTTTCATTGTCAGAATTTCCAGATAATTACAACCATTACAGTCTTTGGTTGAATCTGGCCCAAGGAGAAGTTTGCTATTTGAGCTGATTCCTCGAAGTTGCAGCTGCATCAAAAACAAGGCGAATGTTATTTGGTTTATTGGGATTTTCTACTGGTCGATTGTTTCAATTTCTTCATTCTCTAGTTGTCTAATGTAGTCCTTTTCGATGTTACTTTAAATTTTTTCCTGAAAGGCTCTGCCAAATTCCTCGTTGTTGTTGCATTTTTTTTCTATACATTTCAATCGCTGTAGTGCTCGGTATTTACTTTCTGGTAGAACTGTTAGAAATTATCAGCTTTGTAATTCAGAATCTACAGAATACTTAAAGTTACCAATAACCAATTCGAACAGATTCACGTTTGGGAATTTCGCTACAGGTTTCACGGGAATCTTCATAATTGGATGCATTGGTATTCTCCTCTTTAGCAAACTGAAGTTCTTTTTGCATTCTTAACATTTCTAAGTCATCTTCCAATTGCCGTATCTTCTCTTCAAATTCGTATTGAACGCGTCTACTTTCTTTTTCTAATTTGTGTCGCCTCTTTTCGATTTCTAAAGCTTGTTCCTGTTTTCCAAGCCAACAGAACTCTGCTTTGAACGTTTTGTTCCTCCTGTAGTACTGGATAGTTTTTCCGAATATTTCGTCGATTTCCTGGAAGGTATCTCACTCTCTACACTTTCTAATCTAATGCTACTGGAGGATTTTCGGTTGGTAAAGTGAGTTCTGATTTGCTCATTTTTTCTTGATCGCACACTGCTGGCATTGAACTCTATGCACCAAATCTCTGGGGCGTATGTATTCTACGGAGAGGCTCTTGTTCATGCGGATAGAAAAACAAGAGAAAGAGGAACGTTGACAAAAGGAGAACGAACGACGCAAAGAAAATAAACCAGAGAAGCAGGAACGTCGGCAGAAGGAGGAGAAACTGTGAGAGAATCAGAAATAATTATTCGAGCAGATAACGATGAAATGTCGATAAAATCGGTGCCCAACTCAATGCAGTATGAAAACTATAAAAGGAATGGAGACTGAGATAAAAAAGGAACTTGAAGCGGTACGAGAAGAAGCAAGAAAAAAGTCACTGCAGTGAAGCAAAGAAAGAAGTGCTGGTGGCGCATAAGAGAACAATGCAGCACTCATAAGAACTAGAAATTGGTTTGCTACAGATCCAAAACCACCGTGACAGGGTTGCCACATCGCACAATTAGGTTGTGACATGATTTTTTTTATTGAATATTTGGAATCTACGCATACGGCTTTATTATTGAAAACATGTTCCTACGTTTCTAAAACAATGTTTGAGAATGCTACAGTGTTTTGAAAACGCCGAGTTCTAAAACGCCTCCATGACTTTGGAGAGAGAGTGTGACATCACAATACTGTTGGGCCCGTTGATCCTCTTTTCTGCAGTAGGCAGCGAGCACGTGTTGCTGCCGCTAATATTGTGAAGTATTTATTGTTCGCGTCATTGTCAATATTCATAGTGTAATTTTCAAAATTCTCACTCCAAATATGAGTTATCGTAGGTGTTATGTGCCTGGTTGTGAGAATTCAACAATTTTTTGCGTGCCCTTCGAAGAAAAAAGGAAAAAAATTGGTTTTGCAATGCTCATCGCAAGTACACACCCACTTACAAAAACACCATTGTTTTGCTGCGAGGATCATTTCATTTTGAAGAATGATATGGGAAACTACACACAGTATTCATTAACGGGTCTGCAAAAAAATTTAAAAAAGACGTTCTGCCCCACATTTTTGACCATATCGCAACTCGAAAATTCTGCTAATTCACACAATTTTCGTATCAAAACAGTGCTTGCGAAGATAAAAAATGTATCAGTTTGATTCGATTTTTTTAATTCCATCACAATTTGATGAATAAACGAACGCATGATTTCACGCTCTTTATAGCTATTAATATAACGAGATTATTATGCGATTTATAATAGTCGAGGACATTGCTAGGTGACGAGGCGACAGCCGAGTCACCCGCAATGTCCAAGACGGTGTTAAATCGCTAATAATCGAGTTACATTCAAAGCTTTATCGTATCATTGACAACGGCGATGCGAAAATAAAAGCAATAAGGTTTTATGTCATTTCATTTTGGCATTTCAAAAAGTCATCATTAAAATCATGCAAGATTTTGATATTCCTGACGATATATTAGCTGCAGCCCACACTATAGGGTTGAACTTGCTTCCGGATAAATCTAAAATCCATTATGAAAAAGAATATCGGCAGTTTTGTGAGTGGCGAAACAAAGTACATGTTCAAGGTGCAGAAGAAACGGTGTTGCTGGCGTATTTCGCAAAACTATCTGAGGAATATTCTGCTTCATCCTTATGGCCAAAATATTCCATGTTACGAGCGACTTTAGAACTGAAGGAAAGAGTGGAAATCGATAAATACGGCGCCTTAATACGTTTCATCAAGAAGAAAAACGTTGAATATAGAGCAAAAAAATCAAAAGTATTTACAAGAGAACAAGTCAACGAATTTGTGCGTTCTGCCCCGGACGAGGAGTTTTTAATGATGGAAGTGGCTTTTTCAATTGGAATTGGAGGAGCCTGTCGAACCAATGAATTAGCGAAGATGACCATGGAAGATGTTGACGTTCTAGAGGACAAGCTGATTGCTACTATTCCCGACCCAAAAACCCACAAGAAACGGATTTTCGTTGTGGTATCTGACGGCGAAGTCAATCCTGTGCTTCTATTTAAAAAGTACGCAATATTAAGGCCAGTCCATGTTACTCACCGAATATTGTTTGTATCATATAGAAAAGGGAAATGTACGGTACAGCCCTGCGGCATTCATTTCTTCTCTAAAATACCTCAAAAAATAGCTGAATATCTCTCACTTGAAAATCCTAATATGTATACTGGTCACTGCGTTAGAAGATCTTCGGCAAATTTTCTTGTTAATGCTGGAGGAGATATATTAGACCTTCAAGAACTTGGTGGATGGGAATCGGCGAAGGTTGCTAGAGGGTATTTAGAAGAAAGTGTGACCAAAAAAGTTTCCATTGCTCGCAAAATTCAAATCGGCGATGTTTCCGGCAGTGGATTAAGCACTGGGGAACCGCACGAAATCGAAAGAAGTGCTTGCTCGGTCATTAATCAATCTTCAGAGGATAAACCTATGATCGTGGACGCTAAAGGCAAAGGTGTATCCATCAAATTTGAAAACTGTCAAAATATTGTTTTACATGTTCATGAAAACTAGTTCTAATATTATTTGGTATCTAACGTATTATGCTTTCGTAACTAACGTATTAAATTTTGGTAACTAATGTATGAGTAACTGAAGTTTTATGTAGGTTTTGGTACGTTTATGATGTTGATAATTATTAATAAAGATTTCATATAAAAATGTCATAATCTTCAATGATACGATAAATATTATAATAATCGTCATTTTGTTTTTCCTGGGCTGTCACTAAAAATTTGCGTAAAAAGAATTTTTTTCGCATTATTTGTGTAAGGCACAGAAACAACAGCAGAATTATCGAATTCAGATAGGACTTTGATAATTTTTTTTTAGTTATCCCTATTGTAGTGTAACACCCTGTAGGTGTTATTGCTTTGTTTTTTTATTGGTCCCAGGGTAAGTTATTTCAATTTTTGATTCATTATTCCAGTTCTTGGATGGAATTAATATGAAACAGGGAGCTCATACTTTGAAATGCATAAATGGGTCGTCGCGGATATATAAAAATATATTTCTGTCAAGCAGACGAGTTCATTCATTTTGGGAGTCATTGCCGGTTACAGATATGTAACATTGTAACTGTTGTTTAGTCTGGAAATATTAAACAAAGCTTTATTCATTCGGGCAAAGTGTCGAATGGGCAATATACACGGGTCGCGAAATATATTCGCTGCAACGACAAATTGGACTTAGCCAATCAGAGTGCCACTTGGCGCTTCGCTTCTTTTTGAGAATGGAAAAATATCAAGAGGGAAAAGGGAGTCTGTTCGCGAACCTCGAGGGAATTGGGTTCCGCCGCAGGCGTGAGTCCTTTCGGGATTCGGGCCGAGTTTTTGGTTTTACCAGAAACTTTATCGAAGAAATTCGCCCTTAGATATATAATGGTTCCACGGCAGGAATTATCGCGGGTAGATGTCGGAAACTTTATTTCAATGGTCAGTTCGGAAGACGAGTGTGTTTAAATTGGAAATCTGATTCGAGTGTCCACAGACGGCTACGAGGGAAATGGGAATTATATTCGAGACTAGGAGAAACATGGGAATTACAGGGGTAAGTCGCTGGCTTAAGTAGAAAATCTAACTTGATGCATAGCTTTTAACTATTGATTCACGGGGTGAACCTCATGCACAATTAATACCAGATCAGGGGTATACATAACAGGGTATATTGGGAGTTCGTCTATTAAAACTGGTTCTATATTTCGATAATAGGAAATCACTATATATATCGGAAATATGAGCTCCCTTTTATTTTAGAACAGATATGTAATATTTTCAAACTATTCGTTGTTGTTCTTTATTCTCAAAAGGAGATTGTTTTTTTTTGTTTACATTTTATCTTATGATTGACCATTTTTTTCATTCGACAGGCGTCGAGCTGTATTATAGTTTTGTTTTTTTTTGTTAATAGATGTATTGGAGTTAATTTGTGTGTATTATTTTCTCAACCGAAGTTGAGGAAAGGGAAATTGAATTCAATCAGATTATTTTAATTGAGAGGCAAAAGTCAAATATTGAGTTACCTTATCACTTAAATAAAAGTCCCTTGAGACGAAAGACAAAAAGTACTAATCTTTATATAAAGAAGTTATTCAAAACAAGACCTCGCATACATACTAAGCCGAAGGCATGAATCCAAGTCCGACGGACTAGTGTTGAACCAAAATATCAGTGCCTTACATTATAGTAAAGAAACACTCTATAAAAATTGGTGTTGTGTGTAGAAAAATCCATTTTTCTACATACACCCTGGTGACAAAGCTGCCCTTATAATATGTAAATATTATATGTAGAAACATTTTTGGACAAAGAGAGTGTGACTATTCTTTACACGAGGAGTTGAGATAATATAAGTATGGGAAATTCCATTATGTTATCAAATCTTACGATATGTTTTCCGGTAGGAAAAATATTGAGAATTATCGGCAAAATAGTTTTTCTTTAGAATTTAGTTTTTTCTTCAAAAAATTAAAATAAAGACAAGTCACATAGTATAGTGTCATGTTTTACAGTAGATAAAACGGATTTCTCACTTGCTTTCTTTCTTTGGTAACAGCGGGTTCTTCGTTCGATATACTTAACCACATTCAAAAAGCTATCGCATGTTTACAAAATTAAATGATCAATAAAAAACCTTTTTAAAGACAAGCTTTTATTCAAATGCACTAATAAGTAAAAAATAATTGCTCAGGATGTGTGACGTAAGTTATTCCGTGAGTTATAGATTCAAGAGCTTGTCGAGCAAAATTTTCAGTTCGAATACACAAGCGACAAGCTTTTGAATCTGTAACTCACAGATCCAAAGCAATTATAGTTTACTTTTTGAATCGAATCAGACCATAAACCTGAATCTCGTCCACCATCTTAGGGCGCCATTTTGTTTTTTTTTTTCTCTAACGAAAATTCCATGAGCCGCCAACTCCAAAAACCCCCACATACAATTTTTGAATAGAATCGGACCATAATCCCAAAACTCCTCCGCCATTTTGGAGCCGTCATTCCGAACTCATTGATTTTGTCAAAAAATTCATAATCTCCAACCCCGAAAATCCCCACATACCAATTTTGAATCGAATCGGACCATAATCACAAAAATTTGTCAGCCATATTGGAGCCGCCATCTTGAGATTTTGAATTTTGACGAAAAATTCACAATCTCCGTCTCCAAAAACCCCCACATACTAATTTTGAATCGATTCGTACCATAATCCCAAAACTCGTCCGCCATCTTGGAGCTGCCATTCTGTGTTTTTCTCTAACAAATTTTTCTAATGCGTTGTTATCGAAATTATGAATACCTGCCAAATTTCAGCTCAATCGGATGTCGGCAAGTACCCCAAAAATGGATTTGAACCGGAAATAATGATAGAATGACATACGAACGAAGCATAGTTCCATCACGAACGAACAGGGATTTTCCCAATTAAAAAATTTATAAAATATTCTGATTCTCTTGATTTAAATAATATTATTTCCATGACTATCGATTCGTCTTATATTTCTACCTTTCGCAGCTGCACAATACAAACAGGAAATGTTTTGAATGACATCTTCTTCATCGACTGTCATTTCCACACGATGCATGTGGCCGTTTCGAGTTCCAACAGTTTCGTGACGTCACGCTACCGAAATGCCGCTACGAGCGGACGGAGAATTTAGGCAATTTTAAAGTCATTTTTAACAAAGAATTGATGGCGCAAATCGTTTTTTTTTTCAGCGGTATTATTGTATTAGTTATCAATCTCTGTAATGAAAGTAGTTTTATACTGATTTTCCATATCATGTCCCAACCTATTTCCGTAAAACCACCGACTTTTGATGAGCAGGCGCCATGGTCCCTATATCGGAAGCAGTTTGAAGCTTCGGCCACAGCTCATGGATGGGACGATGAAGAAAAGTCTACAGCACTCATAGTGGCTTTGAGGGGACCCGCTTTTGCAATATTACAGACCATCCCAGAAGACCCTGTTGCTGCTTTAGAATTGAAATACAGCGACCAAAATCTAGAACAGCTGTATCGTGCACAGCTGAAAACACAAGTTCAGAAATCTGGTGGAAGTCTACAGGAGTTTGAAGCAGACATCCAGAGACCTATTCAGCTTGCCCAGCCAAAACCCCGGAGGATTTCAAGGAACAATCGAAATACCTGAGACCCTGAGATTGACAAACTTCAAGGAGGTAGGAACAGACATTTCTAGAGAGATTGTAACGTTCATCATCACCCCAAATATTGGGAACTTTCTACATTGGAAAGAAGACGGAACTGGCAGACCTAGATTCGTCAACCAGGCCGAATGGTCTCGATATTTCCAAGAGAACAGTCGAGGTCATTTTCGAGAGATCGCCACTTTTCTGGAGGATTCGGCCGTGCTATATAAGCAGGTCGCACACAACCGACGATCATTTTTTGAATATTTTTGTGCAGAGAAACAAAGTAATTCAAATAAGCGAAGTCAAGGTTAATTTTGATTTGGTGCAGTGCGATCAACTATTGAATTGTCAGAGGTATTGTTGTGTTTCGTTTAAAGTGAAATAAACGGACATAAAAAATCAACGCAGTATTTCAATAAACGAACGCCAGTTTCGTAATAATATAAATTAACATGAAGAACGTTACTTATCAACAGGTGTTCAACTTTTTCACATTCAACAGAAAAACCATATATATTTCTGGAAGTGTTTTGTGTGAAATCGAAAAATCTCTTGTATGTGGAAATCATAGGCAATTGATTCAATTACAAATTATTATGAATCTCATTTTTTCCTTCAGACCAAGAAGATGATCGTGAAAATTTAGAAACCTTCAATAAATGACAAAATGTGATTGAATAGTTATTTGTGCAACCAGTTGGGAAAGGCACCATTTTTCGTAATGAGTGAATTTCTGCGGAACGAGCGAAGCGAGTTCGGCAAAAGAAAGCAAGTTACGGAAAATAGGGTTTCCCAACGTGTTCCACACAATTTTTTTTCAAATTTTGATATGTGATTGTTTTTTTAATTCAAGTTAAAAATATTAAAAATATATATATTTGAAGAAACTAAAGGACACGCTTTTAACGCACTAAAAATTGAAAAATAATTTTAATATTCAACGACTATGCCGAAAAGCATGGGGTGCTTTTTGGTTACGTATCTTTGAGAAACATTATACTTTTAGAGTAAGAGTAAGAGCCGGCAAGCCTACCTCATTTTAGTAAAGCTGATATTTTAAGTATGAATAGTGTGGTATGTAGTTGAGAACATAAGCGTATTTGCTAGCTTGAAAGCGGCGCTCTTTCACAGGAAGTACATAAAACACTTTTTTACTTACGTTTAAGTGTGGTAATGCGTTTGGCAATCAATATCGTCCTGTTAGCCGAGCGGTCTAAGGCGCGAGATCTAAGCTCTGGATCTCAATAGTTTGCCAGGGGTTCGAATGCCCACACCTGACGATTTGATTTTTTTCACTTCGAAATTGAGAAGTGATTCAGTTTTGGGATGAATATTAAAAAAAAAACATTTCCCAATTTCGATGGAAAAAATAAAAATAAAATCGCCAGGCGCGGAGATTCGAACCCTCGCTAGTTTTTTATATCAGAGCTTAGATCTTGTGCCTCAGACCGCTTGGCCAACTGGACGATATTGATTATCAAACGCATTACCATACTTCAACGTAAGTAAAAAAGTTTTTTCTGTACTCTCATACCTGATACTCGTAATAGGGCCCTCCTTTCAAGCTAGCGAGTATGCATACGTTCTTAACTACATATCACACTACTCATTCTCAAAATTTCAGCTTTGCTAAAATGACGTAGGTTTGCCGGCTCTGGGATCTTGGATTATTTCAATTGACAAAGCACCCCATGCTTTTTGGCCTATTCACTGAATATTAAAATTATTTTTCACTTTTCAGTGCTTTAAAAGCGTGTTCTCATCCTTGGAGAGACTTCCATGGAAAAAACGAAATTAATGCTACATAGAAAACTACGTTGTCAGCTGGGGTCAATATCACCAATTGTTCAAATTATGTTATTAATATTTATAATTAGTTTTTACCATACATATTATGTATTAATTCGAATAAAATTAATCTTCATAATATGTACAGAGAATATAATAACAATGAAGAAGTACTTCAAGTAGTTTAGCCTAAAATTGTAACAAATTTTATTCCTGTATTTTTTGCAACTGGTGGTAAAATTTACTTTTCCTACGACCACATAGGAAAGTAACACATATCGCACTCTCTACTCCCATGGAAAGTGACCTTTATTCTCACGCGTGCGGAAAGTACTTTCCGCACTAGTGCGGAAAGTAACTTTCCGCACAGCTGTCAATAAGCCGTCAAATCCGCGAATCCTGTAAGATTTACAGATGTAATTATTAATTGCTCTTTCTTATTGATATTATTTACATAAAAACTGGACTGAAAACTAATTATTTGAAGAAAATAAAGAAAAGAAGAAGAAAAAAATGTTGACGCCGAGAATCGAACCCACAACCTTGCGGTCATCTACCGTATACTCTTCCATCTGAGCTAATTCAGATTTGAATTAACGTTATCAGAGATATGTTTATCTCGTAAGTCGATTTACATTAATAGGATTATGATATTTCTTGTATTTCCATTTTATTATAACAAAAATATCGAAACAAAAATATTGAAACGATTCTTTCGCAAACACCGTTACAATTTACAAATTGTAACTGTAACGAACCTAGGCCGGACCTCATTCGTTGCCATCGACAACGATGATGTCATCCCCAGAGATATTCGAGAACAATCCAGTCGCGCCGCCGCGGATAACAACGGTCAATATTGGAAACAACTGGAACATGCTGGTTTTCAACCGCCAGAATTGGAAAGGTCGAGAATTCTGTAACGGAGATAAATAGAAAGCACTCAAGAGGGCAGACCAGTCTCAGTCTCAGCGAGCCGATAGCATCGAGCGATACAGTGGCGTAGTTAGTAATATAAATTAGTTGTAAATTTAAGTGTGAAAAAAATTTGTAAAACCAAGCTAAGTTTATAAACGTTACAATTGGTGTCGGAAGCGAGATTTTGAAAATAAACAAGTGATCGTGGAGTGGATAGTCGGAAAAAATAAATTGATAGACCTTTTTTACGCCCAAAATAGACAGTGACCCGGTTTTCGCGAAGTGGGAAAAACCTGTTCGCGTGAAACAGACAATAGACTGGTGGCCCGTGAAAAAGAATTCGCGAAGTGAATTTTTAACAAATTGAAAATTTAAACAACTGATACTTGCAAAAAAAATGTTCAAGAAAAGAGAGCTTGCGGACTCGAAGGTAGCGGAATTGAAACAGGAATTGGAGGAAAGGGAACTGGAAACAACGGGTAAAAAGCAAGTACTCCAGGAAAGACTTGCAGAAGGACTTATACAAGAAGGTGAGGACCCCGAAACATTTTTATTCGGAGTTTCCGGAGGTGATTTGAGTCCGATAATAGTAAAAATTGAAGAGAAGCTTCTAGAAAATACAGAAGGCCTAGAAAAAGAACTCTGTGGTGTGGCGAATCGTCTAGGAAAAACAGAAACCGTCGAGGCAGAAATGGACAAAATGAAGGAAACGATCAGTAAGCTAAAAAAACAAATTTATAGTGCGCCCTCCACAGAGATGGTTAACAAAAATTCAATGCTGGACCTGAGTTTGAACTTGGATGAAGTTCAAAAGGGCATACAAGATGTCAGGATCAGTTCTGGAACAGGGAAGCTTTCCATGAAACCGCCTCAGTTCGACGGAAAAACTCCATGGGCAAATTATCGCCGGCAGTTTGAAGCAGCGGCCAAAGCAAACGGATGGAATGCAGGGGAAAGAGCTGTAGCACTAACACTTGCATTACGTGGAGAAGCTACAAATATTCTACAAACTCTCACCGCCCAAGAACAGGAGGACTATGATCAGCTGATTAAACATCTAGAATTACGATATGGCCACGCCCATTTGGAACACGTATACCACTCCCAGCTGAAAAATCGCTGCCAAAAATCGGGCGAATCCTTACAAGAATTCGGAACTGGCATTGCACGCTTGGTTCGTCTCGCATATCCAGCCACACCAGAAAATGTAATGGAGCGACTAGCGGTTCAAGCATTCCTGGATGGACTCCGTGACCAAGAAACCAGACAAGCGTTGACACTAGCCCGTCCAACACATCTCGTAGACGCACTGGCACGCGCTTTAGAATTCGAGGCAGCGAAACAATCTTGCAAAAGCCAGAATAAAGTCCGAATGATTGAGGAAGACTCACAGGAGCCTGTTAATTTGGAAGCTGCCATAAGGAAAGTCATTGAGGAAGTGTTCCCTGAGAGAAGACAGTTAAGATGCTGGAATTGTGGAAAAATTGGACACCTGCGTAGCAAATGTCCAACATTCAAGGAATCGACACAGGCGCAGGAAAACTGAAGAAGGTCGATGAGGAGGGGCAATCGTCGGCCTGTGTACAACAAGCCCCTGTCAACAACGCATATGTCGCTGTCCTGCAATGACAGAACAGAGGTGTTTTTGTAGACGGTCTCATCAATAACGGGCCTTGCACCATGCTGCTAGATACAGGTGCGACTAGGACAATTCTCGGGCCTTCCTCTGCCAGAACACCGGAACGGATTGAACCGACAACTTGGAAGCTACGCACAGCAACAGGGGAGCCAGCTACTGTATATGGCGAGCTACCGATTGAAATAATTTTGGGCAGCACTAAAGTGAAACATCAGGCACTTGTAGCGAACATCGAAGACGATGCAATCATCGGAATGGACATCATGAATTCCAGAGGGTTTGAATTGGATTTCAAAGACGGCGTCCTACGGGTCAATGGAGAGGAGCTGGTGCTTCATGGGAGAAGTGAGGAGTTGATCCGTGTGCTGTTGGCTGAAGATGTAAGCGTACCTGAGAGGGCTGAAACCATTCTGGAGGCTCGCCTGGACGGGAGTGCAAGCAGTGGAGACGTGGTGATGTTCGAGCCCAAACTTCATGATGAGAAAATTGGATGAGGGATTGCCCTAGGGAAAACCCTGTTACGTGCTGGAAAATTTGTGCCGGTAAGGGTCATGAATGTCAATTACTTTCCAGTGACCTTAAAAAAAGGAACAATTTTAGGGCACTGCTCGTCAGTTTCATCTGTGATCCGGGGCGTACGAGGTACGATTAGCCAACCCAACAACTTGCCCACAGAACTAGAAAAATTTGTTGCCATCTCTTCCAAAGACATAAAACCAGCTCAACAGCCCAAACTAAGAGATTAAGTCAAAAAGTACCAAGACATCTTCGATACCGGACAAGAAAAAGGGGGTCGAACTAATGTGGTCCAGCACAAGATTGATACTGGGGGTGCCCGACCGATCCGGCAATCAGCAAGAAGACTTCCTCTTGCCAAGAAGGAAGAGGCTGACAAAATAGTCAGCGATATGGGAAAAGAAGGAGTTATCGAACCATCTGACAGTCCCTGGTCCTCTCCAGTCGTACTGGTGAAGAAAAAGGATGGATCGACACGCTTTTGTGTAGACTATCGCCAACTTAATAATGTCACGAAGAAGGACAGTTACCCTCTCCCGAGAATAGATGACACCCTAGACACGTTGGCTGGTTCCACGATTTTCTCGACCCTTGATCTGAAGAATGGATACTGGCAAGTAGAACTCGCTCAGGAAGATCGAGAAAAGACTGCTTTTACCATCGGCTCAGGATTGTGGCAGTTCACCGTTATGCCATTCGGGCTCTGTAATGCTCCCGCCACATTCGAAAGATTGATGGAGACAGTGCTGAAGGGACTCTCATGGAACACGTGTCTAGTGTATCTCGACGACATAATTGTGGTCGGCAGATCGTTCGAGGACCACGTGAAAAATTTGGAGGAAGTATTCCTGCGACTGAGGAACTCCGGATTGAAGCTGAGCCCTAAGAAATGCCATCTGTTCCAAAAAGAAGTACGATACCTCGGCCACGTTGTCTCTGGGGAAGGAGTAGCAGTGGATGACCAGAAGATCAAAGCTGTTCAGGATTGGCCCATCCCAAAAGACATTCACCAACTTCGAAGTTTCCTTGGTTTATGCACATACTATCGTCGATATGTGCAGGGATTCGCCAACATCGCTAAACCACTGACCAGGCTCACGGAAGGCCAAACAAAGTTCCAGTGGTCCGAAGAATGTCAAGATTCATTCCGGAAGCTGAAAGGAGCTTTGATCAACGCACCTATACTGAGCTATCCCCTACCCAAAAGGGAAATTCATTTTGGATACGAACGCCAGCAACGTGGGACTTGGAGCTGTCCTATCTCAGATCCAGGAGGGACAGGAGAAGGTCATTGGTTATTTCAGCAAGACGCTTAGCAAACCAGAGCGCAATTACTGTGTCACCAGGCGAGAGCTGTTAGCTGTTGTGAAGGGAGTGGAGCATTTCTACAAGTACGTGTATGGAAGAAGATTCCTGTTGAGAACTGACCATGCAGCTCTCAAATGGCTCTTACAGTTCAAAAATCCTGAGGGTCAAGTGGCACGTTGGATCGAGAGACTCCAAGAATTCGATTTCGAAATCAAACATCGAGCCGGAACTAGCCATAAGAATGCAGATGCCTTGTCGCGAAGACCATGTCCGGACGATTGCTCACATTGCCGACGAGCAGAAGAGAAAGAAGCAACACTTTGTAGAACCACGGCAATGGATGACAACTGGAATGACAGCAAGATCCAGAAAGACCAAGAGAAAGACTTCGACCTTGGCTTAGTCGTCAGCTGAAAGAAGGGCAATCGAAGACCATCATGGCAGGAAGTCGCAGGTCACTCGCCGGCTGTTGAGTCCTATTGGGCACAATGGAACTCTCTTATTCTGGACAATGGGATCCTGAAACGTGTGTTGGAGGCCGAGATTGGTGGGGAAGACAGACGCCAAATGATTGTTCCCAGGAACAGAAGAGAGGAAGTGCTGCGAGAAATCCATGATGGAGTCGCTGGAGGACATCTGGGAGTGACGAAGACCCTATAGAAAGTGAGGCAACGGTTTTACTGGGCCAATTGTCAAGCTGACGTCCAGGACTGGTGCAGAAAGTGCGCTGTATGCGCTGCTAGCAATGAACCTCGAATACGACCCAAGGCCCCGATGCGTCAGTACAACGTAGGCAGCCCGTTCGAGAGAATCGCCATTGACATCGCCGGCCCGTTTCCCGTATCCGACCACGGTAATAAATACATCCTTGTGGCAATGGACTACTTGAGTAAGTAGGCGGAAGCCTATGCCCTGCCCAACCAGGAAGCCATCACCGTCGCCGACGTCTTGGTGAAAGAGTGGATATGTCGATTCGGTATTCCAATGGAGCTGCACTCGGATCAAGGCAGAAATTTTGAATCCAACCTGTTCCAAGAAATATGTCTACTGCTGAACATCCGCAAGACAAGAACCACGGCCCTACATCCGCAGTCCGATGGAATGGTGGAACGGATGAACAGGACGATCAACCGCCACTTGTCCAAGGTTGTCTCTGACCATCAAAGAGACTGGGACCAGTATCTTCATTTGTTCCTGAGGGCCTATCGATCCGCAGTACACGAGTCAACCGGTCAAACTCCTGCTAGTATTATAATGGGCCGAGAACTGCGACTGCCTTGTGACCTGAAGTTTGGGATACCGCCAAGACAAGACACTGCGGGAGAGGACTACGTCAGCAAACTTCGGCAGGGAATGGACGACATCCACGAACGAGTCCGGTTGAACATCCAGAGTGCCAGCGATAAAATGAAGAAGACCTATGACATCAAGGCCGACGCTGGAGGATTTAAGGTTGATGACCTGGTTTGGCTGTACAACCCCAAACGTCGTCGTGGACTATCACCAAAGTTGCGGAACTCGTGGGAAGGCCCGTATAAAATCGTGAAAAGGATAAACGACCTTGTGTACCGAATCCGGAAGCCACCCCGAAGGAAACCAAGGGTCGTTCATTTCAACAGGTTGGCCCCTTACGCTAGAAACCATGACCAAGTTCGCACTCTCAGGCCACCGGAGGATGATATGACGTTCGAGAAGTTTATGTCCTTGTATTCAAACGGGCAGAAAGTTCTACATGGGGTTACTAGAGAGGAGTCACGAGACCTTTTCGAGGTGCCTGCTGACTACGCACTAGCGCACTGTGTGGCAGAAGATCTTCGAATGTCCAGGGGCATCGCCGTAGTGTTCTCCAAGAAATTTGGTCAACTCCAAACACTGCGGGAGCAGAATCCAGAAGTTGGTGGGGTGCTACAGTTGAAGAAAGGCCAGAGAAACATCTACTACCTAGTTACCAAGAGCCATTCCCAAGATAAACCGTCCTATGAAGATGTCTGGAAGAGTCTCACCAAACTAAGAGATACTATGATGGACCAGAATCTGGTGGATCTAGCAATTCCAAAATTGTCCTGTGGTATTGATGGGTTGGACTGGAGAGTCATAAGAAGTATGCTGAAGGCGATATTCAGATCCAGCGGCGTCAAGATTTTGGTTTGCTGTAACCCTCTTCCACGACCAATCATGAAGACCGTGGAGTGTTACTTCCATCGAACTTCACGGTGCAGATATGGGGAGTCATGCAGATATCGTCACACTCCAAGGATGACATTTCGGGACGAAATGTCTTTAAGAAGGGGGCAATGTAACGAACCTAGGCCGGACCTGTCGCCTCATTCGTTGCCATCGACAACGATGATGTCATCCCCGGAGATATTCGAGAACAATCCAGTCGCGCCGCCGCGGATTACAACGGTCAATATTGGAAACAACTGGAACATGCTGGTTTCCAACCGCCAGAATTGGAAAGGTTGAGAATTCTGTAACGGAGATAAATAGCAGCACTCAAGAGAGCAGACCAGTCTCAGTCTCAGCGAGCCGATAGCATCGAGCGATACAGTAGTTAGTAATATAAATTAGTTGTAAATTTAAGTGTGAAATAAATTAGTAAAACCAAGTTACGTTACATAACAATAACCAATTTACTATTGATTTTTATGGTTCCAAATTATTCAATTCGTTCCCCAGTTGTATCTAATAAGTACTTACTTATTGTAATTTTTCCAAATAAACGTTAATTATCGTTATTTCTTTATTTCACTATGAAAGTTATTCTAAATTCATGTGCACTTTTTATAGAAACAATATTCAAACATAGACTGTCACTTATAAAACGTAAGATTAGTCAGGCAACTCAATATACACGATCTATTATTTACATATTGTTTAATAAAATAGGTGGTCGTAGGAAAAATAACGTACATTACTCGCGCGAAAGTGATTTTTCACACTCGTGTGATTGCCGCACTCGGCTTACGCCTCGTGCCACAATATTTCCCACTCGTGTGAAAAATGTCACTTTCCGCACTAGTAATGTAATATACTATTTCATCACCGGTTGCGAAAAATTTTACTTTTCGCAACTGGTGATGAAAAGTAAAACGTTTGATAACGTCAACGACTTTTAAAAAGTGTCACTTTGAATGTCAAAATCAGAAAAAAACTATTTTGTAACTGAATCAATTGACAAATTTCCAAATGTTATTTTTTGTACAATATGGAGAAGTAAAAATGATTTTAGTTATATTAATGATTGAAAAATTTTCTTCAAATGAACTTAACATTTTGAAACTATAATACTTCAACGTTTCAATAAACGATGAAGAGAAGTAAATTTTCAACATTATTTCACGTGATTCCATTACGTTATGAAGTGAAATTTGAATCTCTCAAAAACCGTTGAATAGTTATTTGACTCCTTGATATGCTTGAAAACCCTTTTCAGGCATTTTGTAGTGTTGTTTCAAAATTCATTAGGTTCGAACGGAAATACGTTATAAATGAAGTGAATATCACATTCAAATGGTGAAATGCAGATCGACTATAAGATTGGTATCTAAATAGGGATATTATGATGATTTAACATAGCAAATGTAGTGATTCCGTTGTGCAAGTCGATTATTGAATCCTTCAAAAGCTTTCTCCATATGTTTTTACATTTCCACCTTTTTTCTTTGGATGATATCTTGGTAATTATTGAATACATTATATTATCAAATTCGTGGTTTCACGAATGATTCTGCATAAAAAAAACATTTTCGAAGAACATTTTTTTCTGCAGCAAAATAATGGTACGAATGGGTCTGAAGTTTAATTGTTCTCTTATCAATGTTTCATAACTTTGAACTCGCTAATAAATCAAATTTTTACACGATTTATCAATAGAATGTGAAAATGCCTGGCCTTTCAAAATATTTCTTCGCAGAATAATTCTCAGAACGTGAACATTAAAACAGTTTAAACATCGCATTTGACAAAATGAATGATAACAAAAAAACACGTCTCCATTACTAGCAATCGTTGAAATTACCCATTTTAATTACTGTTTTCGCATTAATACAGCCATTGGGAAGGAAAGACGTAATTACATTTCTATTCAAGATCCATAAAATTTGTTTTTTCACTTAACTTCCACAATCCTGTAGTGTCTATAAACCTATTAATTAATATTATACCATACAAAGAGTATTATTGTCAAAAAAACTTGATTGGACCCGGATTAATATAATAGATCCAAGAGGAAAATAAAAAAAGTTCACTTCAGATTATGTTCAGAGAAAATATACTGAATTAATCAATTGACGAATGGAGGAATAGGTTTTGAAGTGAGTTTTCAAACATCAAATTATTTCTGATGATGTTATATCAAAGCTGTAGCCTTCCATATGTCTCTCAAATCTCAAAATAAATATCTGTTATCTTTAATCAGTGGATTTTTTCTTACATTTTGGTAGCTTTCCCGACCATCTTGAATTTTCTTGACAAGCTATAATCGGCTGGCCTTCCATCATGTAATCCGGATTACAGTTGAACTGAACAACGTCACCAGCCTTGTAAGGACCATTTCCTTGGATGTAGCCGTTCTCCGGTGGTGTCGGATCATCACAGTGAACCTCTGCAATCATAAATTATTATTTTCTAATTATTTTCATAATTGTAATGAAATACAAGAGTATGGGATGCGAGCTTCTGTGACAGGTTTATTTCAGTATACATTCAAATCATTTTTTTATATAAAGATGTAGGTATGAACAAAAAGTATTTTCTTATTTTCCTGAGAAATGTTAGAGTAGCCGAGAAGAGAGATTTCTGCGGAAAATTGTTCCAAGTCTCCAAAAAATATGAGCAATAGCTCATTCGATTCGGGATGCAATTCTGAGAGAGTAGTTCTTTCGTTTTTTCTGCTAAAGAAAATTGCAATTTTTATTAACAAAAAACAATAACAAAAAAGGGGTTCAGTTTTGGGAAAATAACTCAAAAACTATAAGCGAGAGCGAAAATAGAAAAAAAAAAAATTAAAGAAGAAGACATTTTCAATAAAAAATTTCCGACACCCGCTCCATTATTTATGATTATAATTAAACGCTGAAAGGCTCCGCGGGACCGCTACGGCATGCGCACACCATCTCTTAAGAGAGTACACCACACAAATTATTTTTTTAGTGTTAAATATCGATTTAAAAATTTGAATAAATTATGGTGTGTTCTTAACACTTGAAAGAACAAGAGTTTATTTTTGAATAAGTTAGGCATTTGTTAATTAGTTAATTGTTCGCTCCTTGGGGCCCTTCTTATATATACAGGGAGTCCCATAGGAAATTCCGCGGGCAAACATCTGGGAAATGAAAGATGATATCCATATTTCGTGAAAGCGGATGATCTTGATGTCAAAAGGTCCTCTTATTTACGTAGAGATCCATCCGTTAGGGCGTCGCGACACCGACTCCAATTTTTTTGAATGGCATCCCAGATTTGTCAATGCTTTTTGCGATGCTGCAGTGAATTCTTAATTCAGCCATATAGCACACTCATAGTTCCCCTTGAATACTGATGAAAAACAGCAACTTTATTGCATATATGAAATGAAATGCATAAAGCACACACAAAGTCGTCTTCACAAAAAGTTCAATATAAATTGAAACAATTGGTAGACCGACAGGCGAAAAACAACTACTTTCCTAGCAAATACCACGCAGAACGTTGAATGATATTCACCTGACAATCCATGCAAACTTCCATATAAATGGATATTGTTCGCAAATGTTTCTTTCTGATAAGCTCGATTATGTTTAAATTCATGTCGTGTCCGCCTAACAATCCGCATACCGGTTTCAGGCTTTTTGACCCCCATCAGTACGGAGTAGTCACCAACCATTGATCCGGAGAACTCTGGCCGAAGCGAGACATAACATAAATCTTTATTGCATATTATGAAGAGGGCCATGGATAAGTCAAAATAAATGCAATAATATGAGTATACAGTTTTGTGTTGGTTTTTCGTAAAATTGAAAAATGGTTCAATTTTCGAATGCAGAAAAGTTGGATATGTTATGTATTTATAGCGAAGCAAGAAGGAATGGTAGAGAAGCAGTGAGAATATACGCAAATCGGTATCCCGACAGAAGATTACCGTCAGACTAAACATTCACTAGCTTAGCCAAATCTTTGGCACAAAATTTTATTAAACTCGTGTTATTGCTTTTTATTTTGACTTATTAATGGCCCTCTTTGTAATATTCAATAAAGTTTTTCATCAGTATTCAAGGGAAACTATGGGTGTGCTATATGGCTGAATTCAGAATTTGATGCAGAATCACAAAAGCATTGGAAAATCTGAAATGCCATTGGGAAAATTGGCGTCGGTGTCACGACGCCCTAACGGATGACGCCTATTGTTGGATCTCTACCTGAATAAGAGGACCCTTTGACATTAAGATCATCTGCTTTATATGGATATCATCTTTCATTTCCCAGATATTTGCCCGCGGAGTCTTATATGGGACACCTTGTATATACTTAACAAGATCACGTTGTAAAAGTTTTTAAAAGTTCTTTATTTTGCTTATTTTGCTTATTTTGCTATTGCGGTTTTTTTAGGACATTTGTTTATGAATTATTCATAAACAAATTAATTATTTTAATATTTTTGAATTTTTATTTTGCCATTTTGTCGTCTAGAGAATATAACTACTTTACAAAAAAAAAAATCTTGAAAGAATTTTCTAATTGTTTATAATGTTTTTTTTATATTTCCATTATTTAAATAACTGGTTATGAATTTTTTTAGAATACATGATGAAGTTGACATTATTTAAATAAATCCGTGTATTTCATGAACAATTAATGTTGATGACTGAAACCCATTTTCTGAATAATTCGAATACTAGCCTTCAAAATCTTCTTGAAGTACAAAAGGGCTAACTTTCATAGTTTAAAAGATATAAGCACTGTAAGAAGTAGATTACGGTATTTTTCATAAACAAATGCATATAAACAAGAAACCATGACAGATACAGACTAGGTGAGAAGTTTATTCAAGAGATCAACTAATGTTATATAAAATAATTGCGCAAGTTGATAACTGTATCTTTAATGGTTCAAAAGTTACAGCGGTTTGTCACTTAAACTTAAATTATATACCGTAATTTTAGAAAAATCTTTAAAAAATATTTTTTTTAATGTATCGACACTTTATTGCATATGATTGTTTTTGTAATTTTCATTAGTTTCAGAAAAAAAAATAATGATATTTGAAATTCATTTATAACAAATTGTTAACTTAATAAACAATTGAAGTTTTGGAAAAAAAACAAAATTTTTATTATTCTTTTGAGAAATGCTAATTATGATTTTTAAAGAAAAAAAAATTTTAATTTAAATTATGGAAATATAAAAAAAATATCATTAACAATAGAAATTGTTTCTTGACATGTTTTTTGGGTAACCTTCCACAGTCTGAAAATGAAAATATAATCAGGAAAATATATACAAGTGTAGAAAGGGCAAACTAATTAGTTCACCCCGATAAGTTATTGCGTTCACCAAATTATATTTCCTATAGAAAAATGATTAAATTAGTCAATAACTTGTCGTCTTCTGAATTTGCCTATCAACATTTTTTTTTAAATTCAAAAGGTACTTCTCTATATAGTTTTTGATTGACGTTTCGGGGACTATATCTGCCCCCGTTCTCAAAATCTTCTTAATCTCCTTTAATTGTTTTGATAATTTAGATTTTTTTTGCAGTCTTTTTCGCTTTTTCAACTGACTGTGGAAGGTTACCCAAAAAACATGTCAAGAAACGTTGTTCCTCAACAAAAAACCACATTCATTCAATAATAAAAATTGTCTTTCAAGAAACCATTTTTTCTGTAAAATCATAATTTTTCTAGACAACAAATTGGCAATAATTTTTTTTTAATATCATCTCTTCAATTTGTTTATAAACATTCTATAAAAAAATGCCTTGAAAAAAAAATCGAATGTTATTAAATTTTTTCGAATGTTATTAAATGCCTTTGTAACAATTTTTCATTTTTTGTTGACTTTTAAAAATTATAGTAAACAAATTAAACAACTTTTAAAAACTTCCATGACGTGATCTTGTTAATATATATATATATATATATATATATATATATATATATATATATGCCTAACTTGTTGAAAAATTAACTAACATTTTTTTTCCAACGCGACCTTGTTCATTCGAGTGTTAAAAACACACCATGATTTATTCAACGTTTTAAATTGATATTTAATACTATAAAAAAAAAAAATATGTAGTGTATTCTCTTTAGAGACGACGCGCACATGCTGTAGCGTTCGCGCGGAGCCCTATTTTCAACGTTAAAATTAAATAATAAATAATGGGTTTTGGGATTTTTTTTTAAATTTCTCCTCTTTGAGAATCTTCTTTCCGATTTTCGATATTGCTCGTAGTTATTCCCAAAAAACTGAACCCCTTTTTTTGTTTTTGTTTTTTGTTAATAACAATTGCAATTTTCGTCAGCAAAAAACAAAGATAAATATTTCTCAGAATTGCATCCCGAATAGAATGAGCTATTGCTCATATTTTTTGGAGACTTGGAACAATTTTTCGCAGGAAACTCACTTCTCGACGATACTATGAGTTCATTCAATAACATGAAAAAGTAAACAAGAAGAAATAACTTCGTTTAGGAGACTAATAACATAATAAAATACAACGTAATAATAATGACTAGATTCATCCCAAGAAACAGTACAGTCATTTGTATTAGTATTAGGGACAATATAACTTTCCCGTTGAAATTAGGCGGGAGGCGCTGCCCAAAATTTTGTCGAATTTTACAAAGAACGAAACAAGTTTTCAATTCTTTTTTCAGATGTTTAACCACTGTCATTCGTTATAAAATGGCATTATACACTCGGCACTCACGGGTGTGCAAGAAGTTAGATTACACCCTGTGTATATATATATATATATATATATATATATATATATATATATATATATATATATATATATACAGAGTGGCCACTTTTTTAATGGGATTGTATTGGTAACTTTTAAACCATAAGAGTTAGAAGGTCGGTCAAACGGAGAAAAAGTTGCATTCATAGAAGCATTGTCAAGCAGTTCAAACAAATCGAGATTATCAGGGCCGGTCATTGAGATATCATAAGAAAAGTAAATTCTGTCATTTTGATTTTTCTTTTTTTCCCACTTTATTTCGAATATTATCAAAAAATGTAACTGGAGTTTTTCATTTGACAGTAAATTATCCTCAATTTGACATAATCATATTTCGTATCCAACGTTTCGTACGCTCTGGGCCACCCTCAACCTCATTTTTTTCAATACGGACCTGCATATTTTATGACACTTTTTGAAATAACTTTTAACGCTGAATTCAACGATATATCATACAATGTCATTCAAAGTTGATTTTCAGGTGATTTTGACCCTTATCCAAATTTCTTTGGGTCGGATCTGTATTACATTTAGGTACCTTTAGTTTAATTAACAACATGCAAAACATTTCGATAAGATAATCAACTTACTCATCTTCAACTGAATGGAACGTAACAGAATCAAACCAAGAAACAAGTAATAATTATTTACAAATTTCAAGAGGTGAAAAACCTAATTCATAATAATTAAACGAAACTATCATTTAATGAAAGAAAAATCAAATGATTATTCGAAAGTAAATGATGAACATTAATGAAGTAAGTGTTCGAAATGTCCACCATTTTGTAAAATGCACTTTGCGGTTCTGGAACCCCTACTTCTTATACATTTGCTTATTTCGTCTCCTTGAATACCTTCCAATACATTCTCAATCTTCTCGCGAAGAATCTCTAGTGTCGGGTTCGTAGTATCATAAAATTTATTTTTGAGATATCCCCACAAATAAAAATCCAGCGGATTCAAATCCGGAGATCTGTCAAGCCATGCTACTGGACCTCTTGTTCCAATCCATGAATCGGGAAAAGTTCGATTTAGATAGTCTGTGACTATTCTTGAGTTGTGTGGACCACATCCGTCTTGTTGGAACCATGGACTATTACGCCGATACCGTATAGGAAGATCATCCAACATTTCTTCTATAATTTCTACATATTTTGCTCCGGTTAGGTTGCCGTCAATAAAATAGAGTCCCAGTAATTTATTATTCAACAAACCGCACCATATGTTCAAAGAAAAATGATATTGATGTCTAACTTCATGAATTAAGTGAGGATTTTCTGTGGCATAAAAATGTTTGTTCCTTCGATTGAACATGCCAGAATTTGTGAATGTCGTTTCGTCTCCCGAAATGATATTGTGCGCAAAATTGTTGTTATTCCGCACCTTCCGTTGAAACCAATAACAGAATTGCAACCTTCTCTCAGGATCATTGCGATATAGTTTTTGCACGGCTTGGTATTTATAGTCATGGTATCCGTGTCTCTTGAGTATTTTATTAACAGCACTTTTTGATAACTTGCATTCACTGGCCATAGTTCTCGATCCTATTCCTGGATTCATTCGAATTTGGGCCAGAACATTGATGTCATTGATAGGCTCGTTTCGTCGTACATAAGGACCTCTAGGTTTGATGAATGAATTATGTGCAAGTAACGTTGTAGATAAACGTCGAAACATTTTAATATTTGGTGTTGTTCTTTCAGGATATAATTCACCATACCTTTGTTGTGCTTTGGACGAATTTCTATCTAGTTTTATGTACAATTCGTACATATCTCTCTTCTCTTCATTTGTGTATCTAACCATATCGAATAAGTTGAATTGAAATTACTCAGAAAAGTATTTAATGACGAGTTCTTGTGACACAATAATAAACGAAGTGACAAATAATATGACATTTCTTGTTATGTTCTTTTTTATCCACGGCCTACTACTTGAAAATAATACATTCAATAAACCTAGAGTTTTGTGTATGTAAGAAAAAACAAGTCTATCAACGATATCAATGTTCTGACCCAAATTCAATTAAACCCAGAAAAAAAAATCGAGAACTGTGGCCAGTGAATGCAATTTATCAAAAACTGCTGTTAATAAAATAGTCAAGAGACGCGAATACAATGATTTTAAATTTGAATACCAAGCCTTGCAAAAATTATATCGTAATGATCTCAAAATAAAGTTCGATTCTGTAATTTGTTTCAACGGAACAAATGACAAATCCAACAATAATGATTCCTCGCGAGAAGATTGAGAATGTATTGGAAGGAGACGAAATAAGCAAATGTATAAGAAGTATGGGTTCCAGAACCGCAAAGTGCATTTTACAAAATGGTGGACATTTCGAACACTCACTTTATTAATGTTCATAATTTACTTTCGAATAATCATTTGATTTTTCTTTCATTAAATGATAGTTTCGTTTAATTATTATGAATTAGGTTTTTCACCTCTTGAAATTTGTAAATAATTATTACTTGTCTCTTGCTTTGATTCTGTTACGTTCCATTCAGTTGAAGATGAGTAAGTTGATTTTCTTATCGAAATGTATTGCATGTTGTTAATTAAACTAAAGGTACCTAAATGTAATACAGATCCGACCCAAAGAAATTTGGATAAGGGTCAAAATCACCTGAAAATCAACTTTGAATGACATTGTATGTCATATCGTTGAATTCAGCGTTGAAAGTTATTTCGAAAAATGTCATAAAATATGCAGGTCCGTATTGAAAAACATGAGGTTGAGAGTGGCCCAGAGCGTACGAAACGTTGGATACAAAATCTGATTATGTCAAATTGAGGATAATTTACTGTCGAATAAAAAACTCCTGTGACATTTTTTGATAATATTCGAAATAAAGTGGGAAAAAAAGAAAAATCAAAATGACAGAATCTACTTTTCTTATGATATCTCAATAACCGGCCCTGATAATCTCGATTTGTTTGAACTGCTCGACAATGCTTCTATAAATGCAACTTTTTCTCCATTTGACCGACCTTCTAACTCTTATGGTTTAAAAGTTACCAATACCATCCCATTAAAAAAGTGGCCACTCTGTATATATATATATATATATATATATATATATATATATATATACATTATCACCGAAAATAGTACGTAATAAGGATATAATACTCATTTTAAAGCAATACCGCCAACATTCTGAAAAAATAAGATACATTTCTAACATTCATTAGAAAGGCAACCAGATAGGAAGGAGGCTATTTTCTCAAGGAGCGGGCCAAATAACCATTCAGTTTTTTCAATATGAATAATGCGTGTCTTTCATATCTGGTTTCCTTGTTTAATTGAAGAAAACTAACCTTTGCATGCGGGAAATGGTGTGGCCCAATCTCCACTTGCTTGACAGATAGTTTCAGTTGGCCCTCTGAGACCGAAACCCGCTTCGCAGCTGAAAATAGCTCTCCCTCCTACCTCTCTAGATACTACGAGAACTTTCAAATGATTTCCTAGTACGCCTCCTACTTCGCCACATTCAATACCTACGGATGGATGTGACATACATGCTTTATTCCTATGAATTCATCAGAATTTTCAATATAACATGCCACAAAAAGTTCAAAAAATTAATATTTGCAAATGACTGTAATAGCACTCATTTCTGCCTGGGATGGGGATAGCCATTTGTTTTCATTCAATCTATCTATGCAAACACATATTTTCACAATTTTTTATTTAGTTTCACCTGTTCCGTTGTCTGTATGTCTGTTTGTGTGTCTGTCTGTAATAAAATCTTTCAAATTAAATTTGACCCACTTCTAATCGTGATTTGAAATTTGGCAGGTGTACATAATTTCAGTGATGATGCCTTATGAAACTTTTTTTAGGAAAAACAAAATGGCGGCTCCAATATGGCGGACAATTTTTTTGATTATGGTCCGATTCTATTCAAAATTGGTATCTAGGGGTTTTTGGGGTCGGAGATTATGATTTTTTGTCAAAATTCAAAAATTCAACATGGCTACTCCAAAATGGCGGACCAGATTTGTGATTATGCTGCGATTCTATTCAATTTTTTTTTAGTTTCATCTGTCCCGGTATCTGTGTGTCTGTATGTCTGTCTGTGTGTGTGTGTGTGGGTATATGTTTGTCTGTAATCAAATCTTGCAAGTTAAATTTGACCTACTTCTAATCGTCCGATTGATTTGAAATTTGGCAAGGGTACATAATTCCGGTGACAATGCATTATGAAATCAGTTGTTGATAAAAAAACAGAACTAAAAAGTTAAAAATAAAAATTATTAAAAAAAATTAAAGACAAGCTTTTATTATACAAATGCACTAAAAAGGAAGAAATAATTTATTTCATTGTTTGATCTAAGTTATTTTGTGAGTAACAGATTCAAGAGCTAGATCAAACAATGAAAGACATTATTTTTTTCCTTTTTAGTGCATGTGTATAATAAAAGCTTGTCTTTAAAAAATTTTTCGTGATATTTTTTCAAATATTATCAACCTTCAAAAGTTTGGTATGTTTATATTATATTTTGGCCTGAAATTGGATTTCCATGCTATAAATAGCAAATAAATTATCGCAAGTTTAAGTTGTGAATATAATCAGATTGACCTAATGGTAAACTGATTGTTTGATAGATTGAATTAGGGAACAAATATCCTTAGTTTATTGGCAAGTCCAGGAATAGCTAGACAATACAGAAGAATGGGCGTGGCTCAACAATTTGGAGCCCATCGCCCAAACAGATTTTTTGAAATTGTATTGAAGGTTGTAGAGCGACTAAATTCGTAAAGAAGTTGTTCACTCTCCTTCGGTAATATAAATATAAAATCTGGTGGAACAGAAAGCATCATGGATGCTTTAATCCTCTATAAAAAATGTAACGGGGTTTTGTTCAAAATATGAACATTGAATTGAAATATGAACATGCTGTTCATGAAATCAGGTGTAGAATCATCTGCGACACAAAGATAAACTTTAGTCACTATCTGCCAGCGTTCAAGAAAACCTCTTGTAGGGTATTCATGTTGAAAAAGAAAACGTTCTCCATCGAATTCAATGGAGACTTTTTCCCTTTACAATATGAACATTGAGATCTGCGAAATAAAAACACTGGGCTTTTATTTTTCTGTGGATCAAATATTCTCAATCATTCTATGATTTAACTTACTTTCACATATTGGAAATGGTGAACTCCAGTTTCCGGAGGGGAGACAAACAATATCTGGGGCACCAATCAAAGAATTTCCGTTGATGCAGGAAAACTTCAACCTCGTGTTCATCTTTGTGCTCTGAATGTTCACTGTGAGGCCTCTCCTCTGGGGAACTACGGGGCAATGGACGGCTGAAAATCAATATTGAAAATTAATTCACTCACTTCATCAGTTCCAAGATGGATTATAAATTGATAAATATATGGAGTTCCCCAAAATAACAAATGATATTACTGGAACATTTCATGATTAGGAAATTGTTTGGTAGCCGAAAATAAAAGCAGACAAAATCATAACAAATAATTAATAAAAGATCATTTTGCAACGAATGCCCAATTCAACAATATTAGTGTCCCCAAAAATAGATAACAACTTGGTTAGCCAGTGGCAAATCTCCAAAGAAGTCATTAATTGGATTTCTAAGGAACTGTAGATATATTTCCGCAGTAAGTTGTCCGTCGAAAATTATTGGCCCCAAAAGTTTTCCTCCGATAATACCCATCCAGCAATCGAAACCAAATCGCTCTTGAAAATTTCCTTTTTGCATTGAATGTGAATTTGTTTGAGACCACTACCTTTTATCATTCCGATTGAACAGACCCAAGTTGGTGAATCGAGTTTCATCTGAATAAATAATTTTAAATGGAAAACGTACATCTTCTCTGTAGTTAGTCAAAAACCAGTTGCAATGAGTTAATCTTTGATTGTGGTCGTTATCGTAAAGATGTTGGTGTAGTCGATAATTATATTTGTGAAGAATTCCCCAAACGGACGAATAACTTATATCACACTCAGAAACAATTTGGCAAATTGACGCCGTCCAATTCACTTCAACATAGGCCAACACGTCTACTCCTTTTTCTTCACTGACGTTGAAGTTATTGGCATTTTCTTCTGGTTCATTTCGCATTTTCCTTTCCAGTTTTGGAAAATAATGCCGAGTGGGATGGCGACGATAAGGGAATCTCTGAGCATGAATTCGAGCTCAGTTGCATTCTTTTTTGCTTCTCCGTAAAATAGCAACATATCAATTTTCTCGTTTCTAGTATAATTTTCCATATTAAATCATAAACTACGCAACAAATTAGTTTTCAAAAGTGACAGCATATTCATCAGCCTATTTGCTTAGGTAGTCCTAGCTTCAATTGTTTGTCACGGTTAACTAGAATAACAGGACAGTGTGTGGTATCAAATTATTCGTAAGAAAATGATCTTTCACAAAAAGCCGACGAGCCACCCTCTTTCCATTTGAAAAATTTGCGTCTTTTAAATAATTCTTAAAACGACTGTGAAGTCATAAGCCTCAAAGTCGTATTTCTCCCATGTTACTTGATCAAGAATGAAGCGATTTACACGATCCATGGCATTCTACATCGAAAAATAAAAATTGGAATAAAAATGATTTCATTTGTCAAATATTGATTGACAAGTGTGGTGTTGTTGAATTAAGAACGTCATTCTCCATCGAAATGAGAAAAAATATATAGGATGTCCCATTTAAAAATCAAAAGTTGGGGTCATTTCCGGTCAAACCGGAAGTACGGCAAAGCAAGTAAATATGTCAAAAAATTTCAATTGAACTATAATACACAACCCCCAAATTTTGTTTTTCTATCTTCAATAATAAAAAAGTTATAGGGGTGAACCATCTTAGAGAATCACCCGGTATATATATATATATATATATATATATATATATATATATATATATATATATATATATATGAAGTGATGTCGTCCGCAATATTTTTATAAAATCTACCTAATAAAATTATATGGGAGGAATTGGGCAAATTTTCAGAAAATCTCAGGAATAAAAAGTTTTCCTCACCTTTCACTTCAATTTCTACAGAATGTGTATATCTTGCCGGTGTCACACAAGTGAATAATCCAGAATCGTCCTTTGCAGCATGGAGGATCGAAAGTCTGTATTCCAATTGTGGATCACGCCCTGGATCAGTTGTCCAACCTTCTGGATATTTTCTAAAAATATATTGCAACGTAAGAACGACTCTCACTCAATGTTTTCGTTCGAAGAAAAACAGCTACTGTGATTTTAGCCCAACAAAAAATCAATCGTGTTTCCAAAATTCAATCGTGTTTCGTGTTTCCAAAAATCAAAAACGTAAAAAAATACAAATCTGAGGCAAAAAAATACAGAAAATGACATTAAATCAAAATTTCAAACGAATCATAATTTTAGCTTAAGGAACATATTTCTCTAATATTGATAACTATGACTTTTATTTTTATTATTTTACAATTACCCATTTTTTTCAAGTTTTGAAAAAAAAAGAGTTGAACGTATAAAATTGAATTATTCAAATCCTTATTCCAAACCGGCGCGGCGATCCGATAGTTTACATAATCGCGAGAATATAATTCACGTGTCACATGGTACATTTCCGACTAATGTGATTGGCTGAGATGAAACAACAGAAAGTCAGTCCCGGGGCTGAAAGCGGGGGCGGGCGATCAAAGATTCTTCCAGAGCACAGCCCGGCGCTCCCATAATAGTCTAATCAATAAGATCAAAAACGTGTTAAATAGATATAAAGCTCCTAAAAATATGAGCGATAGCTCATTCGATTCGGAATGACGTCTATAAAAAAAATTTTAAAGGGGTATTAGCACGTAAAAAATTGCGATTGTTATTAACAAAATAAGATTAAAAAAAGAAGGTATTTCGTTTTTCGTTAATAATTTCTAAAATAATGATATTTAAGGAATTATAAGAACAGATCCTTAAAGAGGAGGAAATTTCCAATGAAAAACCTCCCGGAACTCTATCTCTATTATTTATATTTTTTTTAACGCTGAAAATAGGGCTCCGCGAGGTCGTTACGGCATAGGCGCACCGTCTAAAAAGCCGTTATAGCACATAAAATAATTTTTTTATAGTATTAAATAACAATTTAAAAATTTGAATAAATTATGGTGTAATCTAGACACTTGAATAAAAAAAACCTCGGTAAAAAAATTTTTTCAAGAAGTTGTTGATTTTTCAAAAAGTTACACCATTGTTAATTAACAAATTTTTTTCCAATCTCTGTTTTTATAAATTACGATATAAAAGTTTAAATAATTGGTCTATAAAATTTTCGCTTCGTGGAGCTCTTTTTTAAAACAATGCAAAAAAAATTTATTAAAGTTTATTATTTTGTTAATTATAATTTTTTTAAATTAACAAAAAATGAAATTTCTGAAAAATGTTATCAAAAAAAATTTTTTTAAAATTTTATTATTAAAAATTTTAAATAAAATGATTACGTCATTTGTTAAGAAATTGTATATAAACAAACAGACTATTTTGGGATTTTTAAGAAACATTTTTTACCATCTTATTACATAGGTAAAATTATGATTCAAAAAAAAATTTCTTAAATAAATTTTTTTATTGTTTATAATCGTTTTTTATATTTCAATTGTTCAAATAATTAGTTGAGAAATTATTTTATTCTTTAAAATCATCATTGACCTTTTTCAATGAATTAACAGAGAAATATTTTTTTTTATAAATAATTTCATTGGTTATTAACTTAACAATTTGTTATATTTTTTTTTCCGAAATAACAAAAACAATTATGTATACAAAGTATAGAATTTTTTTTTTGTATTTTTACAGCATTGTTACATATTATATGATGATGAAATTACAGCCGTTCCATAATTTGTCAAGTTATAAATTGTTATAACTTTTGAACTATAAGAGATACGGTAAATGTTGAGCAGAACGTCGGGCAGAACTTTGTTGTGCAAACAACTTGTACCAATGAATGTAATTTAACGTGAATTCCAAACGTATTTATTAGCGAAAAAATATAAAATGAATATTAACAGTTGAAAATGTTTGACAAGACTGTGACATATATAAACATATCCATGAAAACGGTATGACTCGCATTTATCTCGAATCCATTTCAACACTTCCCCTCGAGGCAATTCCAGTTTCTTGAATGAAAAACAGGACCCAGTCCGAGCATCTCCACACAAGCTTCATGTTTCGCTTTCGGTAAACCCTTAGTGAAAATATCGGCTGCCATGTTTCTCGTTGACACATGTTTCACTGTGAATTCTTCGTTTCTAATCGAATCTGATGAAATGATATCTCAGATCGATGTGTTTACTTCTAGCATGAAATGTTGAATTTTCTGCTAGTTTGAGTGCGCTGAAATTATCATTGAAAATTACTATGTCCGTCAACTCTTCAAGTTCCAAATTCTTCATGAAATTCCGGAGATATATCGCTTCTTTTGCAGCCTCAGTCATCCCCATATATTCTGCTTCGGTAGAGGAGAGGGCAACTGTGCGTTGCTTTTTCGAATCCCATGAAATTGGACTTCTGGATAAAATAAAAGTATATCCTGAATAGGATCTTCTGTCATCGAGACAAGATCCTCAATCAGCATCCACAAAACCTGTCAAAACTTCTTGATCTGGTGAATAAACAAGTCCCAAATCAATGGTTCCTTGCAGGTAGCGTATAACACGTTTACCTGCAGTCCAATGTACCTTATCGTAGCAATTGTTGTACTGCCCAAGATAACTAACTGCAAAGCTAATATCCGGTCTCGTTGTAGTGCTCAGGTACGTCAAAGCACCAATTAATTCACGATACGGTATTTTTTGCACATCTTCGTTTGGGGCTCCTTCGGACTTTTTCAATTTCACATTGGGATCCAATGGAGTTGACACTGGATTCGAATCTGTCATCCCAAAACGGTTCAGTAATTCTTTGATGTATCCTCTTTGATGCATTGCTATTCCATTTTCTTTCTTCGAAAACTCTATTCCAAGGCAATATCCGACTTCTGCCAAGTCCTTCACATCAAAATAATTCGATAGTTTCTGATATATCGTATCCGCCATACTTGGATTTTTCGAAACTACCAGAATGTCATCAACATAAATCACAATCATTCCCAAGTCTTCCCCTTGATTTATGCGATAAACGCATGGATCGGAATTTGATGGCTTGGCTTCGAATGATATCAAAACGCTATTCAGTTTGTTATACCAACTTCTTCCGGCTTGACGAAGACCGTATAGTGATTTTTTCAATAAACAAACTTGGTTTCCTAGACGAAGTTGATCCAACATATCAGCCGCTCTCGTGATAACGTTGGAGTTCGAACTTTCCGCACTGATGATCGTTTCTAGAATTTCTTTCAACATTTTCGGAGGTTCCATGAATATTTCTTCCTCGATTTCGCCATTTAGGTACGCACAAGTTACATCAAACTGTCGAAGTGACATTTTGAATTTGGTTGCCAGTGCCGTGACAAGTCGAATCGAACTTAATCTAGCAACTGGAGCGAAAGTTTGATTGAAATGTATATCTGGTTCTTAACTAAAACCTTGGGCTACGAGTCGTGCTTTCCTTTTATCGAGTGTTCCATCAGCTCTGTCCTTATTTCGTAAAACCATACGACTTCCAATTATATGTCGGTCTTTTGGACGTTCCTTGAGTTCCCAGGTATCATTTTTTATGATGGACTTAATTTCTTCCACCATAGCATGGTACCACTCGGTGTTATCAGGTCCAGACATCGCATGTTTCATTGGAATTTCTGAAATAAGTGCAATGTTTCCTTCTTCATGTTGAGTTTCCATCATTCTATAAATCTTCCGAGGTCTTCCCCTAGAGCCCGACCTTTCAACTCTCGGTCTGCCAGGTCCTCTCCTGAGTAAAGAGTGTTGTTCATGACATATTTGGGGTTCTTCATCCTCTTGAACATTATCCTCAGGTTCTGGTTCACTAGTTTAATTAATGTCAGGTTCAGGCATGATATTTCTAACTTCAATGTCAACTGTTCGAGGTGAATTATTTACCTCATTTTCAATCGAAACAAAATCTTGATATTCATCAAGACATACATAATTCGATATCCTTTTGATTGTTCGGAATATCCCAGGAAAATGCCTTCTTTGCATCTAGAGTCGAATTTTCCTCTACCTGGATCCTTGTTGAGACAGAAAACTCTGCAGCCGAATTCTCTAAAATGGGATACATCTGGTTTCTTTCGAATCCAAACCTCATACGGAGTTTTTCCGTTCAAACTCCTGGTAGGACAACGATTCCGGATGTAATTCGCCGTGTTGACGGCTTCGGCCCAAAATGAAGATGGTAAACCAGACTGCATGAGTAGACATCTTGCTGTATCTAGGAGTGTACGGTTTCTTCTTTCTGCAATACCGTTTTGTTCTGAGTTATACGGACAAGTAAGACGTATTGTAATACCTCGACTACTCAGCAAATCTTCGAAATTTTTACTTGTATATTCTGTCCCGTTATCTGATTGTATGCATTTGATTTTCTTCTCTTTCTGGTTTTCAACTAAGGTGATTAGTGATATCGAGTACTTCCGTTTTGGATCTAATAAACCTCACTTCACACCATCGAGAATGATCATCAATAAACTCGATGAAATATTACGCCTTTCCAATGGAATCTATCCTCATTGGTCCACATACATCAGTATGTATCAGTTCTAGTAAGCTACTTTTTCTGCGAGACTTTTTCGGGAATGGGATTTTTGACATTTTTACGTGATGGCATACGTCGCATTTGAAGTTTTCATGACATTTTCCAATTTCATTCCGCCAATGATTTCTTTCCGTTCAGCTTTGAGGATATCTTCAATATTCAGATGTCCCAGCCGACGATGCCACAATTCAAGATTTCCTTCATTTCTTTGTGAAAAGAAAGCTGATTCCTGGAAACCACGCACATAGTACAATCCTTCGATACGATCTGCAATCAATTTAATATCACCGTCGGTCCCTATCACTAGAGCAATGTCCTTCTTGAATACGACTTCAAATCCATTTTCAGCTATCTTCCCAACAGACATCAGGTTGGTACGCAAGTCTGGAACATACATAGTGTTGCTTAGGGTTATGTCTTTCGATTCTCCATTAACATCGGTCATGAACGATACGGTACCTTTGGCTACTATTTTAGATGATTGATTGTTCGCGAGTTTCAATGATTCGTTATTTATGTTAACCATTTCGGTGAAACTTTCAGTTTCTTTACATAAATGTGACGTTGCGCCACTGTCTAAGCACCATTTCGTTTCAATATCGCCAATTCGAATATCTTCGGTGGCACATAGACACACATTTTCGGCATATTTTGCTGAATGTTCATCTATTTTGCGATTATATTTACATTCTGATGCTTTATGTCCAACTTTTCGGCATTTGTGACAACGAAATTTAAATTCTTTGTTCTTCGTATTACTTCCGAATGGGAATACCTTTCATAGTTCAGGCTTTTTGTTGTATCGGCTTTGAAAATGCTTTTATTTGCAAACATTGCATTCTGCATTGAATTCCTAGCTTCATTTTGTCGTGCATCGTTTTCTTCAATGATTTTCACACGTAGCATATCTGGAACTGGTAATTCATCTCTGGACTCGATTGCACATCTGAAGTTTTCAAAACTAGAGGGCAAACTGTACAATAACATAATGGACAGTAAGTCTGGATTGATTTCAACTTCCATTTCGTTCAATTTGTCATTTTTCCTTAAAATTTTAAATTCCCAAATTGCAAGTTGTGATCCTTGATTTGTTTCAATTCTGATGGACTGATTGACAGAATTATATCGGATTTTGCATTGTAATCATTTTTTATCCAATTTTGTACACTGCTCAAAGAAGCTGCGTCCCCTTCAATCGGAAATGGTTTCGATAATTCACCATTTACGTATACCCATGCATCATTTTTGATCAGTAAGGCCTCCATTTGCATTTTCCATGTATCATAATTATCTTTGTTCAGGGTTTCAATTCTGGATATATTCGCCGAATTCATATTCACAGAATCACTTATATTTTACACTATGAGAGTCTTTCAATACGTTTTTACTGGACAGGAACACTTCTTGGTTAACTTCAGTTGGTACACGAATTCTATGCTTTCAGATTTCAGATCCTGGGCCCATAACCTGTTGAGCAGAGCGTCGGGCAGAACTTTGTTGTGCAAACAACTTGTACCAATGAATGTAATTTAACGTGAATTCCAAACGTATTTATTAGCGGAAAATATAAAATGAATATTAACAGTTGAAAATGTTTGACAAGACTGTGACATATATAAACATATCCATGAAAACGGTATGACTCGCATTTATCTTGAATCCATTTCAACAGTAAAGGACATTCAAGTCATTTTTAAAGTTTTAAAGTTTAATTATTTATTTACCAAAATAATATTTACTAAAATAATTATTTTTTTTTTTCTAATTTTCATATTTTTTTCAAGTATATTTTCTAAATTATTTTATTTTTATTATTTTTATTGTTAGAAACTTAACAACTATGACGTACGGAAAAAAATTTTTTAATTAAATTATTTTGTTTAAAAACATTTCAAAATATATTTTCATAAACAATACAGTAGTTTCTAAATTTTACGAGTTCTCCGTTTTTAAACGGGTGGAAGTCCTGAATCGATATTGCTATAATTTATACGAAATTAGAAAGATATTTTATCATAGAACAAAAAAGTTTTCGAGTCCGTAGCTGTATCTATATTATTTAACAAGTTATAAGCTATGAAATTTCAAAAAATATAAAAAAAATATATTTTTTTTATAAACAAATGCTTATAACAACTGATAAACAATGATTACCGAATCGATTTTGAATTCATTTTGAAGATAAATAAATCTTTTATAAAAATGACTTGAATGTCCTTCACCGTATCTCTTATAGTTCAAAAGTTATAACAATTTATAACTTGACAAATTATGGAACGGCTGTAATTTCATTATCATATAATATGAAACAATGCTGTGAAAAATACAAAAAAATTTTTTTCTATACTTTGTTGTACATAGATGTTTTTGTTATTTTTTGAAGTTTTAGAAAAAAAATATAACGGTTAATATTATTTGTTCATAACAAATTGTTAAGTTAATAAACAATGAAATAATTTATAAAAAAAAATTATTTCTCTGTTAATTCATTGAAAAAGGTCAATGATGATTTTTGAGAATAAAATAATTTCTTAACTAATTATTTAAACAATTGAAATATAAAAAAACGGTTTAAACAATAAAAAAAATTATTTAAGAAAAATTTTTTTAAATTTCCTTGCAATAAGAGGTGAAATTTTTTTTAATAAAAATTATTTTATGCAAAAAAAATAATGAGATATTACAAAAAAAATATGTTTTTGATAAAAAATTTTTGAAATTTAATTTTTTGTTAATTTAAAAAATTATAATTAACAAAATAATAAATTTTAATAAAAAAAATTTGCATTGCTTCATTGAGTACCTAAATGAAAAGAGCTCCACGAAGCGAAAATTTTATAGACCAATTATTTAAACTTTTATGTCGTAATTTATAAAAACAGAGATTGGAAAAAAAATAGTTAATTAACAATGGTGTAACATTTTGAAAAATCGACATGAACATTCTTTTTCACCGAGGTTTTTTTCGTTCAAGTGTCTAGATTACACCATAATTTATTCAAATTTTTGAATTGTTATTCAATACTATAAAAAAATTATTTTAGGTGATATAACGGCTTTTTAGACGGTGCGCCTATGCCGTAACGACCTCGCGGAGACCTATTTTCAGCGTTAAAAAAAAATACTAAATAATAGAGATAGAGTTCCGGGAAGACTTTTTTATTGGAAATTTCCTGCTCTTTCAGGATCTTTTTTCATAATTCCTTAAATATCATTATTTTAGAAATTATTAACGAAAAACGAAATACCTCCTTTTTTTAATCTTATTTTGTTAATAACAATCGCAAATTCTTACGTGCTAATAAACCCTTAAAAAACATTTCTCTAGACGTCATTCCGAATCGAATGAGCTATCGCTCATATTTTTAGGAGCTTTATATCTATTCAACACGTTTTTGAACTTGTTGATTAGACTATAACTCCAAACACATAATCATTTAACAAGGCCCGGTAGCCCATTCGAATAAACGCTTGCTTTCAGAGTGAAAGATCCTGAGTTCGATCCCGTGCAGGGTCACGCATTTTTTGGTATTTACCATTACACTCAAATCAACCACAAAACTTCTACAAGCCACCAAACTATATCACTTCAGAACATTCACCCTCACAACCCCTCAAAACAAAAACAGCATTTTCACAGAGCATGACTTGCTCCGCAGCAGACGAAGGCTGCTGAAACTTTCTCTGAACCTGGTTTTCGGCGTACTTTTTCCAGGAAATTGCTCTAATTTGTCCAACGAAAGTATTACCCGTTAATTTCAATTGTTCTATCATGATCAAATTACAGAACTTTCTCATGAGCGAATAACAGGAAGGGATATAAAGTTCTATTTGACTTGAAAGGGGCATTTTCCCATTTTATCCTTGAAATACAGAATTAAATGCATTGTAAATAATAAATTACGAGATGTACCGAACTGAGTAGATAATAAATATATTTTATATATAATTTGAATTGAAGTTGAATTTGGTCAAACGCGTTAATTTTCAATAAATATAAAATATTTTAGTTTACAGAAAAAGCAAGCAACGCCCCTTTAAAATATTATCTCAATCGGAGTAATATATTGTAACGTAAATAAACTTAACTTGGTTTAACTAATTTATTTAACACTTAATCTACAACTTAATTTATATTACTACGCCACTGTGTAGCTCGATGGTATGGGCTCGTTCAGACTGTCTACTCCCTCTTGAGGGCTGTCTATTTATCTCCGATACAGCATTCTCGATGTTTCGAATTCGGACGGTTGGCGACGGCATGTTCCAATTGTTTCCAATATTGACCGTTGTTTTTCGCGGCAGAACGACTGGACTGTTCTCGAACATCTCCGGGGATGATCTCATCGCTGTCGACGGCAACACGCGAGGCGACAGGTCCGGCCTAGGTTCGTTACATTGCCCCCTTCTTAAAGACATTTCGTCCCGAAATTTCATCCTTGGAGTGTGACGATATCTGCATGACTCCCCATATCTGCACCGTGAAGTTCGATGGAAGTAACACTCCACGGTCTTCATGATCGGTCGTGGAAGAGGGTTACAGCAAACCAAAATCCTGACGCCGCTGGATCTGAATATCGCCTCCAGCATACTTCTTATGACTCTCCAGTCCAACCCATCAATACCACAGGATAGTTTTGGAATTGCTAGATCCGCCAGATTCTGGTCCACCATAGTATCTCTTAGTTTGGTGAGACTCTTCCAGACATCTTCATAGGACGGTTTATCTTGGGAATGCCTCTTGGTAACTAGGTAGTAGATGTTTCTCTGGCCTTTCTTCAACTGTAGCACCCACCAACTTCTGGATTCTGCTCCGCAGTGTTTGGAGTTGACCAAATTTCTTGGAGAACACTACGGCAATGCCCCTGGACATTCGAAGATCTTCTGCCACACAGTGCGCTAGTGCGTAGTCAGCAGGCACCTCGAAAAGGTCTCGTGACTCCTCTCTAGTAACCCCATGTAGAACTTTCTGCCCGTTTGAATACAAGGACATAAACTTCTCGAACGTCATATCATCCTCCGGTGGCTTGAGGGTGCGAACTTGGTCATGGTTTCCAGCGTAAGGGGCCAACCTGTTGAAATGGACGACCCTTGGTTTCCCTCGGGTGGCTTATGGATTCGGTACACAAGGTCGTTTATCCTTTTCACGATCTTATACGGGCCTTCCCACGAGTTCCGCAACTTTGGTGATAGTCCACGACGACGTTTGGGGTTGTACAGCCAAACCAGGTCATCAACTTCAAATCCTCCAGCGTCGGCCTTGATGTCATAGGTCTTCTTCATTTTATCGCTGGCACTCTGGATGTTCAACCGGACTCGTTCGTGGATGTCGTCCATTCTCTGCCGAAGTTTGCTGACGTAGTCCTCTCCCGCAGTGTCTTGTCCTGGCGGTATCCCAAACTTCAGGTCACAAGGCAGTCGCAGTTCTCGGCCCATTATAATACTAGCAGGAGTTTGACCGGTTGACTCGTGTACTGCGGATCGATAGGCCATCAGGAACAAATGAAGATACTGGTCCCAGTCTCTTTGATGGTCAGAGACAACCTTGGACAAGTGGCGGTTGATCGTCCTGTTCATCCGTTCCACCATTCCATCGGACTGCGGATGTAGGGCCGTGGTTCTTGTCTTGCGGATGTTCAGCAGTAGACATATTTCTTGGAAAAGGTTGGATTCGAAATTTCTGCCTTGATCCGAGTGCAGCTCCATTGGAATACCGAATCGACATATCCACTCTTTCACCAAGACGTCGGCGACGGTGATGGCTTCCTGGTTGGGCAGGGCATAGGCTTCCGCCCACTTACTGAAGTAGTCCATTGCCACAAGGATGTATTTATTCCCGTGGTCGGATACAGGAAACGGGCCGGCGATGTCAATGGCGATTCTCTCGAACGGGCTGCCTACGTTGTACTGACGCATCGGGGCCTTGGGTCGTATTCGAGGTCCATTGCTAGCAGCACATACAGCGCACTTTCTGCACCAGTCCTGGACGTCAGCTTGACAATTGGCCCAGTAAAACCGCTGCCTCACTTTCTGCAGGGTCTTCGTCACTCCCAGATGTCCTCCGGCGACTCCATCATGGATTTCCCGCAGCACTTCCCTTCTCCTGAACATGATTTCGTTTGCTTCCCCCCAATAGCCTCCACACACGTTTCAGATCCCAGTCCGAAAGAGAGTTCCATTGTGCCCATAGCTTACACCGGGCGCTCCAACCTGCGACTTCCTGCCATGATGGTCTTCGATTGCCCTTCTTCCAGCTGACGACTAAGCCAAGGTCGGGTCTCTCTCTTGGTCTTTCTGGATCTTGCTGTCATTCCAGTTGTCATCCATTGCCGCGGTTCTACAAAGTGTTGCTTCTTTTCTTCTGCTCGTCGGCAATGAGGCAATCATCTGGACATGGTCTTCGCGACAAGGCATCTGCATTCTTATGGCTAGTTCCGGCTCGATGTTCGATCTCGAAATCGAATTCTTGGAGTCTCTCGATCCAACGTGCTACTTGACCCTCAGGATTTTTGAACTGTAAGAGCCATTTGAGAGCTGCATGGTCAGTTCTCAACAGGAATCTTCTTCCATACACGTACTTGTAGAAGTGTTCCACTCCCTTTACAACAGCTAACAGCTCTCGCCTGGTGACACAGTAATTGCGCTCTGGTTTGCTAAGCGTCTTGCTGAAATAACCAATGACCTTCTCCTGTCCCTCCTGGATCTGAGATAGGACAGCTCCAAGTCCCACGTTGCTGGCGTCCGTATCCAAAATGAATTTCCCTTTGGGTAGGGGATAGCTCAGTATAGGTGCGTTGATCAAAGCTCCTTTCAGCTTCCTGAATGAATCTTGACATTCTTCGGACCACTGGAACTTTGTTTGGCCTTCCGTGAGCCTGGTCAGTGGTTTAGCGATGTTGGCGAATCCCAGCACATATCGGCGATAGTATGTGCATAAACCAAGGAAACTTCGAAGTTGGTGAATGTCTTTTGGGATGGGCCAATCCTTAACAGCTTTGATCTTCTGGTCATCCACTGCTACTCCTTCCCCAGAGACAACGTGGCCGAGGTATCGTACTTCTTTTGGAACAGATGGCATTTCTTAGGGCTCAGCTTCAATCCGGAGTTCCTCAGTCGCAGGAATACTTCCTCCAAGTTTTCACGTGGTCCTCGAACGATCTGCCGACCACAATTATGTCGTCGAGATACACTAGACACGTGTTCCATGAGAGTCCCTTCAGCACTGTCTCCATCAATCTTTCGAATGTGGCGGGAGCATTACAGAGCCCGAATGGCATAACGGTGAACTGCCACAATCCTGAGCCGATGGTAAAGCAGTCTTTTCTCGATCTTCCTGAGCGAGTTCTACTTGCCAGTATCCACTCTTCAGATCAAGGGTCGAGAAAATCGTGGAACCAGCCAACGTGTCTAGGGTGTCATCTATTCTCGGAGAGGGTAACTGTCCTTCTTCGTGACATTATTAAGTTGGCGATAGTCTACACAAAAGCGTGTCGATCCATCCTTTTTCTTCACCAGTACGACTGGAGAGGACCAGGGACTGTCAGACGGTTCGATAACTCCTTCTTTTCCCATCTCGCTGACTATTTTGTCAGCCTCTGCCTTCTTGGCAAGAGGAAGTCTTCTTGCTGATTGCCGGATCGGTCGGGCACCCCAGTATCAATCTTGTGCTGGACCACATTAGTTCGACCCCCTTTTCCTTGTCCGGTATCGAAGATGTCTTGGTACTTTTGACTTAATCTCTTAGTTTGGGCTGTTGAGCTGGTTTTATGTCTTTGGAAGAGATGGCAACTAATTTCTCTAGTTCTGTGGGCAAGTTGTTGGGTTGGCTAATCGTACCTCGTACGCCCCGGATCACGGATGAAACTGACGAGCAGTGCCCCAAAATTGTTCCTTTCTTCAAGGTCACTGGGAAATAATTGACATTCATGACCCTTACCGGCACAAATTTGTCAGCACGCAACAAGGTCTTCCCTAGTGCAATCCCTCGTCCAATTTTCTCATCATGAAGTTTGGGCTCGAACATCACCACGTCTCCACTGCTCGCACTCCCGTCCAGGCGAGCCTCCAGAATGGTTTCAGCCCTCTCAGGTACGCTTACATCTTCAGCCAACAGCACACGGATCAACTCTTCACTTCTCCCATGAAGTACCAGCTCTTCTCCGTTGACACGTAGGACGCCGTCTTTGAAATCCAATTCAAACCCTCTGGAATTCATGATGTCCATTCCGATGATTGCATCGTCTTCGATGTCCGCTACAAGTGCCTGATGTTTCACTTTAGTGTTGCCCAAAATTATTTCAATCGGTAGCTCGCCATATACAGTAGCTGGCTCCCTGTTGCTGTGCGTAGCTTCAAGTTGTCGGTTCAATCCGTTCCGGTGTTCTGGCAAAGGAAGGCCCGAGAATTGTCCTAGTCGCACCTGTATCTAGCAGCATGGTGCAAGGCTCTTTTTTGATGAGACCGTCTACGAAGACACCCTTGTTCTGTCGTTGAAGCATAGCGACATATGCGTTGTTAACCGGGGCTTGCCGGACACATGCCGACGATTGCCCTTCTCATCGACCTTTCTTAGTTTTCCTGCATCGGAGTCGATGAATGTTGGACATTTGCTACGCACATGTCCAATTTTGCGACAATTCCGGCATCTTATATGTCTTTTCTCAGGCAACACTTCCTTCATCACTTTTCTTATGGCAGCTTCCAAGTTAGCAGGCTCCTGTGAGTCTTCCTCAATCGTTTGAACTTTACTTTGGCTTTTGCAGCATTGTTTTGCTGCCTCAAATTCAAAGCTCGTGCCAGTGCGTCTACGAGATGTGTTGGACGAGCTAATATCAACGCTTGTCTGGTTTCTTGGTCACGGAGTCCATCCAAGAATGCCTGAACCGCTAATCGCTCCATTACATTTTCCGGTATGGCTGGATATGCGAGACGAACCAAGCGTGCAATGTCAGCTTCGAATTCTTGTAAGGATTCGCCCGATTTCTGGCAGCGATTTTCAGTTGGGAGTGGTATACGTGTTCCAAATGCGCCTGCCCCTATCGTAATTCTAGATGTTTAATCAGCTGATCCTAGTCCTCCTGTTCTTGGGCGGTAAGAGTTTGTAGAATATTCGTCGCTTCTCCACGTAATGCAAGTGTTAGTGCTACAGCTCTTTCCCCTGCATTCCATCCATTTGCTTTTGCCGCTGCTTCAAACTGTCGGCGGTAATTTTCCCATGGAGTTTTCCGTCGAATTGAGGCGGCTTCATGGAAAGCTTCCTATTTCAGAAATGACCTTGACATCTTTTATACCCTCTTGAACTTTATCCAAGTTCAAACTCAAGTCCAGACATCGCATTTTTGTTAACCATCTCTGTGGAGGGCGCACTATCAATTCGTTTTTCTAGCTTACTGATCGTTTCCTTTATTTTGTCCATTTCTGCCTCGATTCCGTCTTTGTTTTCATCGCTTATTATTTCCTTCATCTTGTCCATCTCTGCCTCGACGGTTCCTATTCTTTTTCTAGACGATTCGCCACACCACACAGTTCTTTTTTTAGGCCTTCTGTGTTTTCAAGGAGCTTATCTTCCAGGCTTTCTAGAAGCTTCTCTTCCAGATTTCTAGAATTTTCTTGAAGCTTCTCTTCCAGATTTCTAGAATTTTCTTGAAGCTTCTCTTCCAAAGTCCTCGAATTTTGTTGCAGTTCTTCTTTCACGGATTTAGTAGTTTCTTCGAGTTTATTCATTACCAAACTCAAATCACCTCCGGGAACTTCGAATAAAAATGTTTCGGGGTCCTCACCTTCTTGTATAAGTCCTTCTGCAAGTCTTTCCTGGAGTACTTGCTTTTTACCCGTTGTTTCTAGTTCCCTTTCCTCCAATTCCTGTTTCAATTCCGCTACCTTCAAGTCCGCAAGGCGCACTTTTCTTGAACACATTTTGTCTTTGACGAGGTATCAGTCTGTTTCACACGAAAAAGTTTATCAGTTTGTTAAAATTCACTTCGCGAATTCTTTTCCACGGGCCACCAGTCTATTGTCTGTTTCACGCGAAGAGTGTATCAGTTTATATTCCCACGCACAATTGTCCACTTCGCGAAAACCGGGCCACTGTCTATTTTCTGTTTCACGCGAACAGTGTATCAGTTTATATTCCCACGCACAATTGTCCACTTCGCGAAAACCGGGCCACTGTCTATTTTGGGCGTACAAAAAGGTCTATCAATTTATTTTTCTGACTATCCACTCCACGATCACTTATTTATTTTCAAAATCTCACTTCCGACACCAATTGTAACGTAAATAAACTTAACTTGGTTTAACTAATTTATTTAACACTTAATCTACAACTTAATTTATATTACTACGCCACTGTGTAGCTCGATGGTATGGGCTCGTTCAGACTGTCTACTCCCTCTTGAGGGCTGTCTATTTATCTCCGATACAGCATTCTCGATGTTTCGAATTCGGACGGTTGGCGACGGCATGTTCCAATTGTTTCCAATATTGACCGTTGTTTTTCGCGGCAGAACGACTGGACTGTTCTCGAACATCTCCGGGGATGATCTCATCGCTGTCGACGGCAACACGCGAGGCGACAGGTCCGGCCTAGGTTCGTTACAATATGAAGGCATTCTCGGATCTAGAAAATATATCGTGTAATAAGGACAAAGTTTTTCAAGTATTAGAAGTAAGTATATACGAGCCACCTCTATGGAATCACATCGAAAAAACATATTCAATCTGTCAATAGTAGTCGATTCGAGATGTTTTCAAAGAATTACAAAATAAAAAATGGTAAAAAAACATTACAAAGTATCCCACCTTGTCAATCTGAACTACAGCAGCAGTTTGGAAGGGCGTGATACATAGCAAATATCTGGACAAATACACACTTAGCAGTTCCAACGCATCTCGAATCTACTAATTGTGGCTGGATACATCAACAAGCCATGTACGAATTTAAATGGTTTGATGGCCCACAATTACCGTCAACAGTGGAATGTTGGAGTAAATAAGGAAGAATCTATTACATGATACATTACTTTGGTTTAAAAAAAAAATTTAATTTATGTTTCAGATGATGAAACAGATATTAATTATTCCAGCGACGAGGATGAAGATGATCAGTCAGACTATTAATGTTGTTAAAAATCAGATTTCTCAATTAATAAATAATGAAAGCAAGTGAATACAAGATTGTAATTAATGTATTTATTCTGTGATTTATACTCCTCGGTTTTGACCACTCGTAATTAATTCATAATTCATTGAAAATTTGAATAAGACAAAAAAGTGCCAACACTGCATAAAAAAATTCCCGCTTTAGCGATATTACCATTTTGTATATACTTAGCCATCATTATGACCCCTATCAAATTATATACAGCTTTCTCAAGCCGTATATAATATAAAAACTAAATTGCCAGAACTGCACATTGTCATTAAAATTTGAACATTGTTCTTACAACTTTACCGATTTCTGGCAACGTTTAATCCCCGACCTAGACTTCTGGCAATAATTTTACACAATTTCTACTGTTGAAATCTATGACTACACAAAATTCCAGAGCTGCACTAAAATATTTAATTTTTATAAAAAATTAACGCGTTTTACCAAATTCAAATCACCTATATATAAAATATATTTTTCTATAACCCTTTACGAAAAGACGTCATTTTATAATAGGATACTTTCAGCGAAAACGTGATTTCCGTCGCAAGTGAGAGAAATTCCCAAAACGTTAACTTTCGTTTCTAGTGACGAAAGTTAAATTTATATTTTTAATCATTTCCCGCCCTCGTATATAATGTTTTGATGAGTTTGAATTATTAATAAACAAAGACAGGAATCATTTCTATATTTAAAAATACCGTGAGATTGAAAAACAATTTATATCTAGTTGCCTGGTTTCATTAGTTTGACGTTCCTCGTTAATTGTTTAATTGTTTAGACTTGTCAGTTTGCACTGAAAGCATTGTTAGTTATCATGATTTCTGATTCGGAAAGTGATTAGATTTTCCAAATACACCACCAGAAATAGCAAATCAAGCTGAGGAAACATCTTTGGATTTATTACCAGTGAAATCTAAAAAGAGATATGAAGAAATATGTGCAAAATTCATGGATTGGCTTGCGTATTTTGGATGGTTGTAAAAAAAATTATCGATTAAAATTTACATCGATATCAGTAAATATCCCAAGTAACGTTCCTTTTTTAAACGAAAATCTGATGGTTTTAAAAGTCAAAAGTCTAAAAAAAAATGATGAGATACACACTTTCTGAAAGAATGCACCCGACTCCAAATACTTAATGACCAAGGTTGGTTAATTACTTTATTATTGTGACAAACTCTTAATGATATTAATATTAACGTTTGTAGGTAGCCTTGGTTTATGGAATTTCGGGGGCTTGTCGTTGCCATGAATTAAAAGATTTGACAGTAAATGATGTGAAAGATACCAGCAGTATACTCTTAGTTATAATACGTAATACAAAAACAAAGGACCGCGTTTCTTCCACATTTCTGGGTTCTACGAAATTTCTGAAATATATATGAACCTCCGTCCACTAGATATGGACAAAATAAATCCAAGATTCTTTATTAACTACCAGAACGGAAAGTCTACTACACAGGTTGTAGGAATAAATAAATTCAGTAAATTTCCTATGCAAATAGCTGGAGGCTGGAAATCTAGTAACGTTGCGGAGAGGGATATGTTGATCAATCAGTTAGTAGCAAAAATCAAATACAAACCAAAATATATGAAAATCTTGATGGTAATACTCCTATAATTTTGAATAATTGCTCGAATGTAACAATTAACCAATATTGAAATCATAAGTAATGTTTAAAGAAATTCTGTAATATTTAATTTAAAATAAAATATTTGTTCATCGTTCTTTTTTATCATATTATTATGATATAAACAGGGTTGTAGGAAAAGTATAGTGTTTCACTCGTCGAAAACATTTTTTGAAGCTCGCTTAAAAAATTGTTACTTTCGTCACCCGTGAAAAATATACTATTATTATCTAATCAGTAGGGTGAATTTTGTGATTTATTATTTACCATGCATCTAATTCTGTATTTCGAAGATAAAATGGGAAAATGCCTCTGTGAAGAGGCAGTAGGAGGTCGCCTCGCGATGTTTTGCGATACCATGTAAAAATAACTTATTTCAAGTCAAATAGAGCTTTATATCCCTTCCTGCTATTCGCTCATGAGAAAGATCTGTAATTTGAACATGATAGAACAATTGAAATTTACGGATAATACCTTCGTTGAACAAATTAAAGTTATTTCCTGGAGAAAGTACGCCGAAAAACCAGGTTCAGAGAAATTTTCAGCATATTTCGTCCACTGCGGAGCAAATCATGCTTTGTGAAAATGCTGTTTTGTCTTGAAGGGTTGTGAGGGTGAAGGTTCTGAGGAAATATATTTTGGTGACTTGTAGAAGTTTTGTGGTTGATTTGAGTGTAATAGTAAATAAAAATAAATAAAAAAATGCGTGACCTTGCTCGGGTTCGAACCCAGGTCCTTTCACTCTGAAAGCGAGCATTTATTCGAATGAGCCTTCTTAAATTCTTAAATTATTGAGTGTTTGGAGTTATGTGAGCGCCGGGCTGCGCTCTGGAAGAATCTTTGATCGGCCGCCCACGCTTTCAGCTCCGAGACTGACTTCTGCCTGCAGAGCTATACACTTCTTGGAAGGTAAGGAAAATTTCTATGTAAAAACTTTCCAGGCTCTTAGACCAATACTCCCACCGAATATAACTAGTGCAATGATTATAAATCGGTGATAGCACTTGTTGAAACCAATGATAATCATTGCACTTGTTATATTACCTCCGATTATATACGCCTGCGTAGACCTCAGGAAACTGAACATCCCAGTAGTTTCATTATCAATTGTATTTTAGTTTAGTCGAACCATCATTTCACAAATTTATCACGGCACGTGTCATATGATATCTCACAGTGTGGTTAGTGTGTATGTGTTTTTTGGTGGATTAGCTGAATATATCAAAGTCATTCATTTCAAAACATAGTTTCTTGACAAGAATTATCGAAATAACCGCTCGCTTACCCTGGAAACCTCTATATGAGGGTTCCAGTGAAGATGAGCCAGAAACGCGAGAAAGATGGAATAGAAGGTAGGTGAATTGAGTAACGAGGGTACCTTAGGAAAACATCTCACCATTGAGAATGCCTCTGAATGTCTGAAGGTTTTTTGGTCGCGACGGCTACGTGTGGTACGTCATACCTTTCCATTCAAAATGCACTAGGACACCAAAAAATAATATTGTTATACATCCACTTGGCCCAGAAGGCAATGCCAAAAAATACACGATATAAAAGCGTTGTGGAAGTTTTTTCATGAACGCAGTTATTATTATCGTAGAGAACACCAATAAGGAAATTCCACTTCAAAAAGACAATTTTTCAACCAAGCAGAGCTATAGGTATACATGGTGTCAGAAAAACAAAACTTTCAGCTGCCTTCGTTCTAAAATATGGTATTGCAATGTTCAGAAATGCAATATCGGAAAATCGGACAGGAAAAGTAAAGATAAATTGGCACCAATATGAGACATATGAGCTATACAGGGTGTTATGTAATAAGTGTCCGATATTTTACAGAACGATTCCTCAGTTATTTATAAAGTGAAAAGTTTATATAAGCATGGGTCCACAAGGCCTTCATTTTTTATATACAGAGTGTTGAAAATTTATTTTTCTTTTAGTTTTTCGTAAATAATTTTTTAAATAATGTCGATATTTGGACGAAAATTGGTATTTGGGAATTTTTTATTATGATAAATTCAAATTTGATCTTAGTTTGGCCCTTCATTTTAAAGGGTGCCGCCCACAGGTCTTTGTCTCTTCTGGGAAGTCACAAGTCATACCGTGCATGTATGTATCACATTTTCTAGAGAACAAATCGATTCCTTTATAATTTTTACGTGAGAAAGGTATGCTTTTCAAAAGTCGCTACAAGCAGCCGTTTTCTAGAAATTTTGATTTAAATTAATTGATGCATGTGTTTATTAAAAAGTGAAACAATTTTGAAAACTTTTTTTTAATTCAACATAAAAACATTTCAAACGCTAATTTTCAAACAACAATGAACAACGGAGCACTAGATATACATCTTGATCGAAATCACAATAAATGTTCGAAATGTCCACCTCGTACCTGTATTCACACATTCAATCTTCTTCTTATTGATTCGCGCACTCTTTGGAAAACTCCTGGAGTACTTCGAAACGTTCAACGAAAGTTAATTATTCGATTACTTCATTCTTCTTAATTTTGGATAGGTGTCTGCTGAGTTAAGGATTTAAGATGTCCCCATAGGAAAAAGTCCAAACTGTTAAGGTCTGGTGATTTAGGGGGCCATGGTTGAGGCCCTTCCCGACCTATCCAACGGTTGCCGAAAGTTTGATATAAAAATTATCGCGCTTGGATGCTAAAATGTGTCGGGGCACCGTCATGCATAAATCACATCGCATTTCGTAGTCTAAGCGGCACATCTTCCAGTAAAATAAGCAAATCTTCTCCAAGAAAATGACGATATCTCTCTCCGTTTAATCTTCCCGGAATAAAGAATGGATCTATAAAATAATCTCCAAGGATTCCTGCCCACACGTTAAAAGAGAACTGTTCTTGGAAATGTGATTCTTGTATCGCATGACCACAAATGATTGTTGTGAAAATTGCGTACCTATAGCGTTGTGTGAGAAATTTGCTTCGTCGGTAAACAGGATTTGATTTTCAAATAAAGGATTTTGAATGGGGCATTGGAGAAACCAACGACAGAATTTGATACGTAACGGAAGTAGTGCCTGAACTCTTCGAATATGGTAGGGATATAACAAATTATAATAAAAAAATTCCATACCAGAACATGAGGAATGTTTAACGTCAGCGCTATTTTTCTGGAGCTTGTTTCCGGGTGTTATCCTTCCAGATTAAGAACTGCTTGCTCGGTTTCTGGGGTTCTTACACCCGACAGATGACTAGCTTTCTCAAAACTTCCTGTTTCCCTCAACCGAGCGTGAATTCTTGAAAACATTTCTGAAGTAGGAGTTGTGCGGTTCGGATAACGCTCCTGATACAAACGTCTAGCCTCATTTGCATTTCCGTTAGCAAGTCCGTATGCAAAATGTAAGTCAGCATTGGTAAAGTTTTTGATTTTTTAACAAATAATCACAATAATAATAAATAAAACTATATAACTATGCGTTAAGATATTATTTTTGACATGACAGCACAAAAAAACATTGGAATAAACTTACTAGCCTACTTGATACTTTCATTTTCAAAGAGTTCGCGAATCAAAGAGGCCCAAACTAAGATCAAATTTGAATTTCTCATAAAAAAAAACAAATTCAAACCTTTATAAAAAAAAGGAGGCCTAGCGGACCCATGCTTCTATGAACTTTTCACCTTACAAATAACTGAGGAATCGTCCTTTAAAATATCAGACACTCATTATATAACACCCTGTATTCATCCAGTCCTACAAAGATGAATACCTACACAGTATGTAACAATCGATGATCAGTTGTTGAGTTTTAGAGGGAGACGTCTATTCAGAATGTATATTCCTCAAAAACCTGACAAATATGGGATCAATATAGTCATGATGTTCTCCCCTATCTAGGAAGTGTTTTAAATCTGGAAACAAGGATAAAGGAAAACTGAAATCAGGACATTTGGAGGCATTATTGATACCAACAAAGTATGTTCTGCAGATTACCAATATTATTCTAGGAACTAATCGCCTTCGATAATTGGTTTACTTCGGAGGAGTTAGCTGATCAACATTTAATGAATGAACTGACTATGGTTGGCACGGAAAAATAAAGTAATGTTCCTTCGAGCTTTCTTGAAAAGAGGCGTTCTACGGCTATCGCATTCACGAAGGACAAAACACTTGTCTCTTTCTGTCTCATGCAGAACGAATATGTTATTTTATTGAGAATTATGCATTTCAATGATGAAGTCGATGAACTAATAGTATTATTCTATAACTCGACAAAGAGCGGAGTTGATACTTTAGACCAGCTTTGTCACTCAAAAACGGTGGCCAGAACAACTCACAGATGGATATAGCTGCGAGAAATGGATACGAGCAAAAACAATTCATCGTAAATGTTCTCGAATAAAATTTCTCAAATCGTTCGCAAATGCACTCGTAGAAAATCATATAGGGGAGAGATTGACAAATGAAACACTACCAAGGCAATAGAATAAGAGCATCTAAGAATACCTGGCATATTCTGAATTTTGTCTCGAAAAGAGAGACAAAGAGGTACAGACAGATGTTACTTTTGTCCATGGAATTGTGACGAAGACGGACTCCACATTGCACCCACTCTGGAGAGAACTTGTGTGCTAAACATTGCTATGACAAATGGAAAGACTCTAAATAATTGTACCAAGTGTCATCAGTATTCATTAATGTTACATGAAATAAATACAATTATTTCATTCTATCTATGTTAAGTAACTGAAAATGCGAATGTTTATTTTCTTTGTTTATGGGAATATAAATATAAAAAAATGTTCTGCGATTTGCCCTATAAAAAACCCCGTTGTCCGTAAGTGATATGTCCATGACCATCGCACGGTCCTTTTTTGCACTGTGGTAAACGGAGCCAGAGAAACAAAAACAAAATTAAAAAAAGGTCCTTGAATGATACTAATATCAACAATCTGAAGACGTTCCTTGAGAACGAAAATTGTGAACAGACCTACACAGCCATCGAACAAAAATTCAATAATTTCCAAGATAGTTTGATGTTTCACCTGAATCAGTCGTGCCTTCTGAAATCTTCTTAATTTTTAAAGGCGAATACTAATGAATGGGTGAATGACTCTGTGAGAAAATCCAATGGTGAGAATCTGAAAAAATTGTTTCATCTCCAAAGGAACTATCCTGTTCTAAAAGAACAGTACAAAAATGCAAGAAAAAGCCACAATATATTATTCAATACTACCAAATCTGATTATTATTCAGTCAAACTACTGGAATCAAACAATATAAATAAAACTGCTTGGAACCTTATTCCAGTAGTAGGCAAACAGAAACATCACAATATAGAACTAGAAATGATACTATTTCTAATCTCGTAGAAATTTCCGAAATTTTTAACAATAACAATAACAGGAAACATGAAAAAAAATAAGGAAGCCGGAAACCAAAAAAAAGGAAATTCTCCATATCCAAAATTAAAACTAAAAAACATAAATAAAAAAATTAACATACGTATGGCCCAGATCGTATTTCAGGGTTCATCCTTTGAATAATCGCAAATACGATTATAAAACCCTTGACTTACCTCATTAATTCATCATTTCCAACAGGAATATTTCCATCCAGAATGACAGTTGCGCGTGTTTCGCCTCTTTTTAAAAAAGTTAATCCACAAAATTTGGAAAATTACCGTTCAATTACACCCATAATTTCGAAATATTTTGAATATGCGATATTGGAACAACTACTGAAATTCATGGAAAAAAACAATGCAATTACAGAAAACCAGTACGATTTTAGAACTGGACATTCTACTATCACAACTATTCACAGTTTCTACGAAAAAAAGTAAATCTCTCTGGAGGAAGGCGAGAATGCGATTGGGGTATTCTGTGATCCCAGCCGTGCTTTCGATTGTGTGCAACATGAAATTTCATGAATGGTTTTCGTCATATCTTAAGGGACGTCTCCAGAAGCATTTCTGTGCTTGTTCAAAAAAGCATGGAAATAGTAAGTTTATGAATAATTACCTATAGTCATGACTGACAGTCCATTTGGGATTGCCAAATCTCCTTATCCATAAGCACTCCATATGTAAAATCGTCCCTGGATAAACGATCAATTTTCCTTCGTTCGATTGAGCGATAGGCCCCAGCTGATGCCTGAACAAGATGGTGGGAGATTTTTCCATCGAATAGTCATTGGCCTGGTTCAGACCAAAACAAGCTGGCTTAACACCGTCCCAATCGCCACCCATGCATCTTCTCTTGTTCGGACCTATAATAATTTAGTTGCGTGAATATATACGAACATATATGACTTGGGCGTCGTACTAGACCAGCACATGCATTGATCAGAACACATAATTCATGAGTTCAAAAGGATCAGATCAAGGGATATCCTCTCACACCAAGGAATATCCTTTCATAAAAAACTCGATTATTTTGTACAACTGCCTTGCTGAATCTATCCTCAGGTTCTGCAAAGTTGCTTAAGGAGGTTGCCACATTACAGACAACTCAACAAAATAATAAAATATTGAATTTTCAGAATTGTTTTATTGAACTCTACGAAAACATAAAAATACTTGATATAAAAGCAATATTCATATACCAATTTATACTACGGATGGACTCTACGATCACTAAATATACGGTTAAGAAAACAAGAATGACCAGATCAAGTCACAACAAAAAACTTCAAACAAAAAACTCAACTTGTAAAGCGAATCTTTGACAGAAAGATCATATTCTGACACAAAATTATTCTACTTCCTTCCATCAAAATAAGAGAAATAAGAATACCCAAAACCTTCAGAATAGAGGTTGAAAAATTCATAATGAAGTATCCTGAAAAATTCTAGATTATTTTATGTTTATCAAGAAATTGAAAGAAACCCTACCATTCTGCCTCCGTTGGCTCTTTCACCTTCTCACAATGATACTATGTAGCAATGTATACTACACTTGTCAATTCATTATCTATACAGTGCTCGTCTAAAGTCCGTTCCCCCCTACTAATTTTTGAACCACCTGGTGTATCGCAACAAAATTTGGAGGGCTCAAATAAGAGATAAAAACCTACTTTTTCATGAAAAAATCACAGCTAAAAGTTTCAAAATGGCAGCTGAGCGCCATCTTCAATAATTTCTTCAAATAGAACACCCCGTATATTATTTCATTTTCGAAATCTGCTCATATTTTTCAACAGTTTTCTCAAATATACTTTACTCCTAAATTCAATTGTTTTTGAAATATTAACGTTTGAAAAGTGACATTCCGGTTTGAAATTAAGTATAAATGTTTGTCACTTCCGGTAAAACATTTCGCTAACTAAACGTTGTTATTAATTTGTAGTTGAATCTCTTAATGAATTCGACTAATAAAAGGCGTAAAGAGAGTTTATTAAGGATAAACAGTACCTCTTACCGGAAAATCTCGAAACCTACGAATGTGTTTTGTAAATTAACAATCAAAATAAATTAGTTAGCTAGAAAATTCTAATTTATTTTTGAATAACACTTTTATTCAACCCCAACAATTATATCATCAAGTGTTCAATGTGGCCCCCTCCTAAATCTTGACAATAAAGTGCCCTATTATAAATAGCTTCTCTCACGTTGATGAAAGTCTGGTAATCTATTTCTTCACATGTATCTATTATTCTGCGTTCCAACTCTTCTATTGTTTGGCATTCAGTGGCGTAGATTTTTGACTTCAGATACCCCCAAAGGAAAAAATCTAGAGGTGTAAGATCCAGTGATCTTGGTGGCCATTCTGTACTTCCCCTGCGACCTATCCATCGCCCAGGAAAGTTTGTATCGAGGAACTCTCTAGCCATGCGATCGGAATGGGGAGGTGCCCCATCCTGCTAAAATATGATTTCACGATTTTCTAACTCTTTCTGATTATTTAATACAATTTGTCTTATTCGAGGTTCAATTTCAGTTTCTAAAAGATTTCTGTAAAGAACTCCTGTAAGATTGCATCTGATGAAAATTGGTCCAACAACGCGATTGCCCAAAATCCCCGCCCAAACATTCACCTTTTGAGAAAACTGGGTATGTCCCTCTCTAAAAATATGCGGATTAGTATCGCTCCAGTATCGTACATTCTGTCTGTTGACATTTCCATTAAGAAAAACCGTGCATTCGTCTGCGAAACATACACGTTTTAGGAAGCCCCGATCTCCTTCAATTGTTCTTGTTAACCACTCACAAAATTCAACCCTCCGGTCTGGATCATCCTCCGTGAGAGCATGTAGGATTTTCATTTCAAAGGGATGAAACTTTTCTTTTTACAGGACTCTTTGGACACTTTTTGAACTTACTCCACAGGATTCAGCAACTGCAGACGTCGACTGAGTCGGATTGATTACCATTTCAACAACAATTTATACCTTTTTTCTTCTGAAAGAGGCGGTCTTCCTGATCTTGGAGCATCTTTCAGCGTACCAGTTGCTTGGAGCTTATTGAAAAGTTTGCGCAAATATGACCTCGAAATAGGATTCTCGGGAAATCTATCATTAAACATACGGACTGCTAGATGATGATTTCTTCCAGCTTCTCCAAATATCAAAACTGCTTCAAATTTACCGTCTAAACTACGAGCCATGATCACATTTTTCATGAAAGAATTTGGACGCTTAACGGACTATTTGATAGTTAGCAGTTCAGTTTGACAGTAAACAAGATGTTACCGCGACAACGATTTTTTCCAATGCAAACTTGATTGAAAGCAACATTAGTGTTTTTGGTTGGGTTTGAAATGACCAAAATGTCACTTTTCAAACGTTGATATTTCGGAAACAATTGAATTTGGGAGTAAAGTGTATGAGAGAAAACTGTTGAGAATTATGAGCAGATTTCGAAAATGTAATAATAAATTCTATTCTTTCTCTTTCTTACTGCGTTTTCAATTTGACGTTTTTTATTTGCCACAGATCCCGTTTGCCGAAATTTTTAAATGAGTTCCAAAACGTATTTACGATTAACGTTTTTGTTTGGGTATTGCTCATTGAACATTCTATTGGCTGTTCATTATTTTTCAAACAATATTCAATTATTTATACCCTATCCTGAAAACAATAAACCATTTTCATGTCAAGAATATCAAATATCGACCAAATTCGTAGGATTGAATAATGATGAACAAGTTCCTTGGAAAAGCCTCTTTTCGGAAAACAGTAGCTCAGATTGGTGTTTCATTACAAATTGTATTCAAAATCACAGTATCCAGTAACATTATGTGGAATCGCTAATATTTCGGATATATCTACTGAGATTTGTGGAAATTTGCGCCCAAGAATGCCTTGCAATATATTTGCTCCAGGGGGGCAAATATTTATCTCTTATTAGATAGCCAAGCAGCACTGAGAGCCCTTGTGATTCTAGACTGAATCGGGACTCTAAACTCCCTAAGACAACTGGCTACAAATAATCAGGTCACACTGATGTGGGTGTTAGGTTACAAGTGAATCAAAGGCAATGAGAAAGCAGACAACCTTGCCAAAGAAGGTGCAAACACTCAATTTCCTGGCCTATAACCCTTCTGTGGTCTCTCCAAAGCCAAAAAAAAACACTGAAATAAGATTCCAGGACAAAGGCAGGCGAAAGGGCTTCTGAGTCCATCGCTAAGGAAAGCTGAACAGCTTCTCGAGTTGGACAAAAAAGACTTGAAACTGGTAACGGTAATGCTCACCGGACATTGTCCTCTGAGGTATCACCTCAAAATATGGATAGATCAGACAGTGAACTGAGCCGTTACAGCGAGAACTCCGCTGTTACTTCAGAACACCTACTTTGCGACTTCCAGGCGCTGTTTTGCAAAAGGCTCAAGTTCCTCGCAGGGGTCTCATTAACGCACTCAGATATCAGGAACTTAGCTCCCAGGAAACTGATCAACTTTGCAAGATGTATCGGAATCCTGGGCTTCGAGTAGATGAAGGGTAACGTACAAAAGATCTACAAGATCTGTGGGAATAAAATCTTATGTATATTCAAATCACGTTTTTTTTTTGGAGCCTACTTTCCATTTATATGCTCCGAATGATCTACTGGATACCAGCATTCCAAACAATTGACAATTCATATTTATCAAATAATATGAGAACGAACTCTGCTGAAATTTTTTTTCCATATACTGGAGTTTCTATTACAGCAACCGTCTTAGTTATATGAAAAAAATTACTAGAATCCATTCAAAACCAATTTAAAGAAATATTCCTTAAATAACTTTTTTGTTGTTTGAATTCTGATGTAATCAATTCGAACTGCATATTTATTTGTATTTTTATTAATATATTGGAGTTTCTTTTATTAATATCTTACCAATACAGATTATATTATTATTTAATCGGGGCTAAATAAGAACCCTCCTTTGGAAAGTCATAGAATGAAAAACTTATGATGTCAAACTGTACAACTGTAGTTTCTGCAAATGAGACCTGCAAATCTGAGGATTTGGAAATTCGTTTTGAAGTGCACTTTTTGAAGCACTAGTCTAATCTTTCTATGTTGAAACGAAAGAGAGAGAAGTTCACTATTTTTCCCTTAGATAAATGATTATTTTAATGATTTATTTTGGACTATCGTCCGGAAAATTTTGATATCGTTGTCAGTCATAATGATTCTCCTATACTTGCAGATGTTGGAATGAAACTTTAGACAGCCTCTCCAGTCACACAAACATGTTCTAAACTTACCTATCATAGCAAATTTTCCGATGTCAGCACATCTACTGATGAGAATAGTTCCTGCTGGAAACTCCACTACGTCTTCTCGAATTTGTTGGTCATTGTAAAACGATATAACATTGGGTTCTTGATTTCGGAAAATGCAGGTACTATTATTATTCATTACTTGAGAAGCCATCATATCATCTGTATCTGAAAATGTAGAGACCCAGAAATGAAATTAATCGAAAATAAGTTTTAATTCAATTTGTCAGTTTTTATTATAGCACAACGCCTCTCAGGCTTCGAAGGTTTTCTATTTTGATTTATTTGTCCTCATTTTGATTTTTATTTCATTTCAGCACAAGTTCTGGTATATGGAAAAGTTTATTGAGAACAGTTGAAAGAGGTGGAATAATTGTAAAAAGGAAAACTCTTTCATTTTCCACTAAAAAATTTCTATAAAATCAATTTATTCCAAAAAGTGATCGAAAAAGTGCGTTTAGTTCTGAAAAATAGTTCATTCGCTTCAGGAAATTTGTTCCTGTTGCTCTATATGGAATTGACATGTATATCACTGGAAGCTCTGAAAATTATTCTTTGTATATCTTCCTAATTGGCTACTGTATTTACATGAACCGAAAGGAAAAGTCAAGTAGAGTCAGGTCTGGGGAATGAGTTGGAAATTTGTGAAACCCTTTGAAGCAACGCTACTGATCTTCGAACGAACGAATAACCAATTATCGCAGCCCTGTGTGCAACCCCATTCATTCAGTAGCATTATCTCCAGCTTCGGCAGCAACGTTTCATTTGATTGCTATACATTCGTTGCTGTTCAAATTATTATTATTCCGGAATAACGTCAACACCTTAAATACATACATCTCTATATTCTGAAAACGCTGGTTCATATAATCAATTTGTGTTTTAAAATGGAAATATACCACATCTATGGACATAATCGAAAGTCATGCCAGTTTTGAAAGCTGGAAATAGAAATGAAATGGATAACTATCGCCCCATCTCAATGAAAAATAATTAAACTAAAATTATTTTGAAAGAAGACTCATTAAAAATTTGGTTTTATAAACAACTCCAGCACAGAAAATGCCATTTCATGCAGATTTCCTGAAACAGTTAATGCCGTGGATGAATCATTTGCCTTTATTGATCTAGCAGAGGCTTTCGATGCCATGTTACATGATGTTCTGTTGAATAAGCTCATTGAATCTGGAATTCGTGGTCATTCATTTAATTTGGTGCGGAATTATTTGTTTCAACGGGCACAAAGAGTTAAAATTGTGGAACAACACAGAATGCCATTAAATATATATATATATTGTAATAAAATGTTCAATTGTAAAAATATATTGTTGTTACTTTGTTTAACTTGCTTTCAAATATAAATTTTTGAAACTCGTTGGGCAACAATTGTTATGTAATGAGATTTGTAAAAATATTGTTATTGAATTTTTTTGTTCCACTTTGGAATACTAATTGATATGATATAGATAAGTATTTTCGCCCTGTATAATATTATTTTGCAATGTAATAATAGTTGCTAGCTAACGTCACTGTTCTCTCGTCACGTTGCTGCCAATTGTTATCACTTTTCTTACCACAGCTGACTCAGTTGGTACGCCTCTTGTCTCAGATAGCCGGTTCAGGAAATTGAGCCACTACTTGATGTCAAATCTCAATCTATTCAATGTTTATAAATACGATTGCTGATTATTGTGGAAAACAAACAAGAAAGTATCAAAAAACAATTATTTCCTTTATTCAGGAAAACTTAAATTGACCTGGCCTACGATAAATAACTTATTCTATGGTAACTCTACAAATTTTCATGGATAATCATGAGAAACAGTCATGGATAAATATACAAAACCTCACTTTTACCTTGAAGGTTGAAAATTTCTTTAATAGTTCAAAATCAAAATGTAATAGAGTTCTTCTGATATGATACGAGTTATTTGTGAAGTTATTCAGTTTGTGATGTGCACTAGGAAAGTTTATACCTGACGCTGGAACTGTCGCTGTTACAATATGCACCATGAAATTGAATCCTCCTCAATGTACTGCTCTCAGGCTCTCCAATACCAAAAAGGAACCATCCAAATCCAGAAATCAGCTTTGAAATAGTTTCATGTGGAGTACATAAAAGGTAATGTCGTTTGCTGCTATTTATTTTTATTGAAATTCTCCTGAAGTTGAGTTGATTGGGTTCTAATAGATAAACTACCTTATATTGATGAAGTTTTTGAATTTTTCTTTCTTTAAAGTCCGAACGTGGCGTTCTTTTCAAAATTTTCTTCAATCTCCTCGTGGCTTTGTTTTCTGTCACCTGGATACCATCTCTCCTTTTTCCCTATGATTTGAATTTTTGAATTCGCGCACTTTGTTGTCACATTTTCACTCTTTGGGGTTATTTGTCAAAACTTATCAACTGAAATATTTTTCTTTTCTTACAAGTCTCTGACTCTTTTCCATTCTTATTTTCTCACACTTTGAATCTTACATCTGACCATACTGTTCCCTGATTGGCTATTGTCATCAAGAAGTTTGTTGTTCTCCCATTGGCTATTTTTAGTTAGATACAATTTAATATACTGTATGTTTCAAGTTTATAATTTTGTTGATCATATTTTATTCAAGATGATTTTGTTAATCTAGACTTTTTTTGTTATCTTTTGAACAATTATAGGTTGTAATGATCTTGACAATGTATGAAAATGATTGCATTATAGTATTTGTATATTTTTATCTATCAATATCATACAAAGGCTTCATAAAAAAATAGAATCTTAAAAATATTTAAAAACAATATCTCTTAAACTACTAACTAGTAAGTAATTATTTTTTTGTGGGTTTTCTATTGAAATTATTTCTTTTGTCCTTCAAAATGAGTTTCTGGTCTTTCATAACATAACAACATTCCTAAATTTATATTCAATATTTTTCTACTAGTTAGAAAATCTTGAATATCAATTTCTTATTTACGTTATTGAATCTACATTAACTAATACTATTTTTCTAATTTCAGAAAACTACTTTGCTGGATTTCCCACCAGTTCAAGAAAAACAATTCTTCAACGATAACTATTATTTACAACTACTAGTACTATGTTCTTTTGTTCCAGAAAAACTTGATTTCAGACATCTCTTCGGATCAAGAGAGAAAACTTTTCAAGATATCTTCATATATGACATTTTATATTTTATGATTATCTTACTTTCATTTTATATTTTATACTGATATTATTTTCAATTATCGATTAGATTTTTATCATTATTGGTATTTAATTTTTTTTTTTTTTCCTCTTTCCTTCAGTTCTTCTTCATATTCATATTGAATTGGATATTTTATTAATTCGAATCTCTCATTTCATTTACTTTTATTTTGTGTACATACTCTTTCGCTTTTTCATTATTCACACATAATTAACTTATTATATTCATCATAATTCATTAATATACCTTTATTTTAATTATTAATATACCTTTATCATCATCATATTTCTTATAATATACTTCTTTAGATTATTATTATACCTTTATCATCATCATCATATTTCTTATAATATACTTCTTTAGTATTATTATTATTTTTCCACTTTCATTTCTCACATACATTCATTTTATACACAAAATATTTTTATCTTCATTTCTTTTCAATTTTCTTCAAAATTCACATTATTTATTATTCATTTCTTTTTTAAAACCTGTACCAATTTTGTATCAACTTTCTTGTTTTTCAGTATTTTTTATTGTTATTCAATATTAATGTTTTCTTTCTTGAAATATCCATCATGTGTTGTTTTTGTTTCTTCAAATATTTTCTCTCATTGATATATTTTTTCTTTACGTTTGTTTTCCATCTCATTTTATTTTATTCAAATATTTCTGAAATCATACCTATCTATCAAATTATTTTTTTAACTTTTTTTTTTACTTTTTCATTCCCTAAATCACCTATTTAATTTGTTAACCAATTTTTAACCTTTTTTATTTTTATTTGTCTCCTTCTATGGAATCTTGCTTGTTTCATTACTACAAGCATATTTTTCATTTTACAAATTTCCAATTGAACTTTTATGTTAACATTTTCAGCTATTTTATTTTCCATAAATTTAAATTGTTCTTGTTTTTGATAGTAATATTTATTCCCATTCTTTCCTATTTTTATATTTAACATTTTACTATCTATTATTATTATTATTATTATTTCATTATTTGTTTTACTTTCTTTCATTTCAAAAGTTTTATAAGCCATGTTTATATCATTCATTTTCATCATTATTTTTTTTTAATCATGTTCCTTTTTTTCAATTCAAAATTTTTATTAGCATTTTTGTGTCATTCATTTTTATTATTATTTTTTTATTTAGTTTCCTTTTTTCATTTCAAGATTTTTGTTAGCCACGTACAAATCATTCATTTTCATTATTATTATTCTGTCATTTTCGTTTCCTTTTTGCTTCTTATAAATATTTTATATTTTATCTTATTTTTTTTTAATTTTTATATCTGTTTTTTGTATAATACTCCCTGAATTTTATTTTGCTCACTACTTGTTTCTAATGGTTTACACATTCCTTCTGTACTTTCTTTGAAATTTTCTTCCATTCTCGCTGAATTTTCATTCATACTTGCTGTATTTTCATTCCTTTTTCTATTTTCTCTTCCATTCTTGCCATATTTTCATTGTAATCTTTGATTTGCTTTTTTATGAAATCTCTCTTTTTTTTTTTTTTTTCCCTATATTGAATACTTCCCTTTCTGTCCTTTCACCTTTTATTTCACTCCCTCTCACATTACTACTCTCTCCTTGTTCCTGATCGCCTCTCTCTCTACCTTCTGCACCTTCTTCCAAACCAACTTTCTTACCATCTCTCAAATTCATTTTTTATTCACCAATATCTAGCCTTACACGTTGAAATGCCAATTGCTTAGGTTCGCCCTGTATTGCGATAAATGTTTAGAAATAATATATAGCCTTTACTCTGCCTTGAAATGATATATTGCCCTTACTCTGCCAATTTTGCTTTTTCAGCGATAAATATTATGAAATAATATATTGCCCTTACTTGCCTTTTTTGCTTTTTCAGCGATAAATATTATGAAATGATAAATTGCCTTTACTTGCCCTTACTCGTCTTCTTCGCCTCACGTTTTGTGCGCCATTTGTAATAATAATTGTTAAAACAATAGTTGTTATGATATTAGCTTTTTGTTATGAAATATTGATAGATAATAATTTTCGCTCTGTATAATATATTTTTGCGATGTAATAATAATTGCTAGCTAACGTCACTGTTCTCTCGTCACGTTGCTGCCAATTGTTATCACTTTTCTTACCACAGCTGAACTCAGTTGGTACGCCTCTTGTCTCAGATAGCCGGTTCAGGCAATTGAGCCACTACTTGATGTCAAATCTCAATCTATTCAATGTTTATAAATACGATTGCTGATTATTGTGGAGAACAAACAAGAAAGTATCAAAAAACAATTATTTCCTTCATTCAGGAAAACTTAAATTAATCTGACCTTACGATAAATAACTTATTCTATGGTCAATCTACAAATTTTCATGGATAATCATGAGAAACAGTCATGGATAAATATACACAACCTCACTTTTACCTTGAAGGTTGAACATTTCTTCAATAGTTCAAAATCAAAATGTAATAGAGTTCTTCTGATATGATACGAGTTATTTGTGAAGTTATTCAGTTTGTGATGTGCACTAGAGAAGTTTATACCTGTCGCTGGAACTGTCGCTGTTACAATATGCACCATGAAATTGAATCCTCCTCAATGTACTGCTCTCAGGCTCTCCAATACCAAAAAGGAACCATACAAATCCAGAAATCAGCTTCGAAATAGTTTCATGTGGAGTACATAGAAGGTAATGTCGTTTGCTGCTATTTATTTTTATTGAAATTCTCCTGAAGTTAAGTTGATTGGGTTCTAATAGAGAAACTACCTTATATTGATGAAGTTTTTGAATTTTTCTTTCTTTAAAGTCCGAACGTGGCGTTCTTTTCAAAATTTTCTTCAATCTCCTCGTGGCTTTATTTTCTGTCACCTGGATACCATCTCTCCTTTTTCCCTATGATTTGAATTTTTGAATTCGCGCACTTTGTTGTCACATTTTTACTCTTTGGGGTTATTTGTCAAAACTTATTAACTAAAATATTTTTCCTTTCTTACAAACTATGTACAATATTTATTGATAATTGTCTCTGACACTTTTCCGTTCTTATTTTCTCACAATTTCAAATCTTACATCTGACCATACTGTTCCCTGATTGGCTATTGTCATCAAGAAGTTTGTTGTTCTCCCATTGGCTATTTTTAGTTAGGTACAATTTCATATACTGTATACTATTAATTATAGGTTGTAATGATCTTGACAATGTATGAAAATGATTGCATTATAGTATTTGTATATTTTTATCTATCAATATCATACAAAGGCTTCATAAAAAAAATAGAATCTTGAAAATATGTAAAAACAATATCTCTTGAACTACTAGTAAGTAATTATTTTTTTGTGGGTTTTTTATTGAAATTATTTCTTTTTTTCTTTTAAAATAAATTTCTGGTCTTTCATAACATATATATATATATATATAGGACATACGTTATCATGGTCTCCTATCACTGTTATCAAAGTCAAGTGTAACCCGAATGCTCTTACACTTTGGACATCAAATAAGTGGGGAACAGCCATTCACGAATTTAGAATTTTGGACTAGAAACCAGTCTCTAGCTCAATCCATGACGATGGTTCTCAAAAATAGCCGAGAATCTGAATTTAGAAAATTTTTAATTTCTGTAGAGGGTGCAGCTTTCACTACCCAGTATGGATTGGTAAGTAGCACAACACTCCAGGGAATGCCTGGGACGTTTAAAAACGCGAGGGGTCGTCTATGTTATAATCAGTGGTTCCTCTCACGAGAGGGTTCTCGTGGGTTATTGCGCAATCGAATACTTTACGATTGAGGTCTCTAATAATACACCTGATTTATTTATTTATCTATTAATTTATTATTCAAACAGGTCTACATGAATAAAAAGATTTGAAATATGAATTTTCATGCGAATTGTATGGCTTACAGTCTAATACATGAGATTAATTGAAGTTTCTGATATACTGTGTAACGATCTCTTTGAAAGCATTCAATGAAACTGTCTAATCTATATCCATCAATAAGTTGAATGTATTGGCTAGTCGCAACATGATTATAAGCGGGGACCTTGCAGTAGTGCAAACTAGGGGTATATTGAACATAGAGAATTTCTCATTCTTCTTGCAGGTACATTAAATCTGATCCGTGAAAGGAGTTCAGGAGAGTTGACTTTATGATTCAGTATTTTGTATAGAAATATTAATATATTTTGGTTTTTTTCCAGAGGCAATATTCCAAACTCATTTCTCAATTGCATTGTTCTAACTATTCTGCAGTCAGGATAGATACGATATTTTTTGTAGTACAGGAATCTCAAGAATTTGTTTTGAATTTTTTCTACTTCGAAAAGTGTAATTTGATATTCTCCTAACCAAATTTCTGATCCGAATTCAAGTTTCGATCTGACTAGAGTGTAGTACAAAATCTTTATAAATTTTATATTGGAAAAATTTGATGTTTGTCTTACTATGAAGCCTAACATATGGTTTGCTGATTTAATTATATTTTTTACATGGTTTGAAAAGGATAGTCTATCATCATATGTAATACCCAGGTCTCTCATTTCCCTAACGCTCTGCAACCCCTCTCCTTGCATCATGTAATCAAATATTATCGGCTCTCTTAACTTGGTGATTCTCATAACACTGCATTTTTTCAGATTGAAGAATAGTTTATTTTTACAACTCCACTCGCAAACATATTGTAAGTCCTTCAGCAACATAAACACTGTCTCTGATAGTTTCCATTTGAAAAAAAATTGAGATCATCTGCAAATAATAAACAGGTCGAGAACTTGAGACCTGAGGGCAAATCATTGATAAACATAACAAAGAGTAACGGTCCCAAATTGGAACCCTGTGGTACTCCAGAATTAGCTTCATATTTCCCTGAGGTATTTCCATTATGTTTGACTACTAAAAATCTATTTTCAAGATAACTTCCAAACATTTTGAGTGTGCTATCAGAGAGTCCAAACTCATTCAACTTTGTTAATAGTACACCGTGATCAACTTTGTCAAAAGCCTTTTCGAAATCAGTAAATATTACATCGATTTGTGATTTACTCTCAAGTGTTTCATACCCTGTATAAACAAAGCTGAATAAATTTGTATTAACAGATCTTTTGGTAACAAATCCATGTTGCTGTATACTATTCTCAACATATCCATATAATCTTGAATATATGATTTATTCAAATAATTTAGAAGGTGCCGGCATTATTGATATAGGCCTGAAATTCTCAATGTCCGTCTTCTCACCAGATTTGGGAATGGAAGTAACTACAGCTGTTTTCCATAAACTCAGAAATTCATTCGTTGTTAGGATCAAATTGAAGATATGTAGCAATGGTGTTTGCCAACCTCTCACACCTTTCAATATATAGGGTGGAATACCATATATTCCAGCTGCCTTCTTAGGTTTCAGTTTCTTACTGCTTCTTCATATTCAGACTGTGTGACTGGTTGCATGCTGAGTGTTTCATTTGTTATATGACTACCACTCACACAGTCATAACATGACTGATTCGATGACTTGGTCTTTGAGTAAACAGAGGCAAAAAACGTTGCAAATGCGTCTGCTGTTTCAGTGTCTTCAATTTTGTTTTCTTTATATAGTTCCCAATACTATCCTTATTGTTTTTCCTGTCATTCACAAAATTCCAAAAATTATTTAGGTCCGTACCCAACCCATTTTCATTTTTTTCAATGTATAGTCTCTTTTCTAATCTTATTAGTGCTTTAAATTGTTGAACTGTACTGCATAATAATCAGATACGAATCTTTATTTCCTTAACCTCTCTTTCTCTTTCAGCAGTTCTTCAATTTCATTTGTGAACCAGAACTTATATTTCTTAGTGCGAATTTACACGATCCAATGAAATTGATCAATAAATTGAACAATAAAATTGACCAATATGGGTTATATTTACACCTGACAATTTATTGGTCAATTTTGGCAACAGTTTTTACTCGGGAATACCAATATACTGATTAGAAATGGTACAACTATAGTAAATGTTCCGAATATTATTCAATAGCTTATTGAATTAACTCTGATCCATTCTTAAATATCATTTGAGTTGATTAGGATCTGCACTCAGGAATTTTTCGTGAACTAATGTCAAGTTTCTTTTTCCTCTTTTTTCAATCCAAGCTCTAATCCACCATCTTCTACATCTCTGTCTTTTATATTCAGCAATGCACATTGCTGCGAATGTAATGCAGAGTAAATTATGTTTTTTTTTGGCACAATCATTTTTCTCATGGTTAGGGTAGGGTATTTGAAATCCCATAAATAATAACATATAACCTGAAAATCTCTGTTCTAGCAGGCATCCAATTCATTGCCGAAATTTACTGCAAATTGTCACTGAAAATTTATGAAAAATTGGAAACGATTCTAAACTCATCAATTTATTGGTCAAGTTCAAATTGACGACAATTTTATGTTTAGTAATTCCGTCATAACCAGGTGCTTTTCTGGGATTTAATCCTTCAATATGTGCCTTAAGTTCATCCATCGAAGCCAGATGGACGACATCATGATTGGGTTCTCTTAGAGTACGACGAACCCGATTTTCCTGCAAAAGCTCTCGATCCAGATCATCATCTGGATACTCATTCAATCTGAATTGCCTTTCCATGGAGTCTACAAAGGCTTGAAGTTTGGACTCAGGGTCATAGCCCATACCGGCCTCATCATGAATAAGGGGGAAATCTGACTTTTTTGTTTTTGAATTTCGATGAAGTTTCCAAAGTTGATCATTGTTTTCGAAGTATTGTGCCAAATCTCCCATTCCTGAATTCTGATATGTTTTCTCTAACCCCCCTTCTCAGTTCGTTAGCTCCGATTATTTTCGTAGGGAACAGACTCCTTCCATGAGCCCTCTTTACTCGATTTCATTTACGAATAAGATCTTTGCTACGTCGGGAAATTCATCGTGAAACTTAGGAGCCGTTTCCCTGCGGGAGGAATTCTTCAAAGCATTTTTAATGGTGAGTTCGTAACGCGCTACGGCCTCATCCAACTTGGAGAATCCATTTTCTCAGGAGCGCAGATAGCTGTCTCCAGGAGTGAACTGAATCTCTTCCAATCCACTCGTGTACCCCTATGATCTGTTTGGGGTAGTGCATTACCTCCTAGTGATGAAATCATCGAGTTGTGATCAAAGCCCAACTCGGAGAGAACGTGAATGTCCCAGTTCCAGGTGATATTCCTGGCCGGAGCAATGTCAAGTACGTCGAGTCTGAGGTTACCAAAATGAGTCGGCTCACCTGATATTCATACCTGTCACAATGTTGCCACAGTCGCCTACCGTTCATACTCCATTTTGTGTGCTTAGCGTTTAGATCACCCATGACCAAAACAGGTTGATCTCTTTCCATCAAGGGTGTATCAAACGTCTTAGGAAGTATTCCATTGTTCGGAAGGTTGTAAGCACTGATCATACGCATAAGACCACTCCACGTGTTGAGAACAATGCCTACTGTTTTTATACCATGGGAATCATCATCGGAAATGCCAAGCTGAACATGCAGATGGCAACGTTTTACCGAAATGGTAACGCCACCACCTGGACGCATAAGTCGATCATTTCTAAGAATGTAGTACAAGCTGAGGTACTAGGTATATCTATTCTACAGCTTCTACGCATTATTTGAGGGGTAGATTGAGATTCCTCTAGGTAATGGCAGTAGTGGATAAGGGTTTGGTTTCAGCCTGTTTATGGCAGGCACATTGTCGTATGTTCCGACGTCGTTTCCCCGGTACTTCCAGTAGATCGGCCCTCGAGAGAGCCGATCCCTAGAAGCACCGATTCTTACGATGCCAGATCGCAATTTGCCTTACGGTGATCTTAGGGGTTGGAAAAAGGTCTTCAGCCGTGGATGCTGGGGCTGCCTCCAATGTGGTGAACAGATGGTGTGTTTTTCTTTTTTCTTACAATTTTAAGGTGCAAGACCTTCAAGAGTTTGAAAAATTTACTACGCTTTTCTACTTTGATTGATTTGACGCAGTGTCACCCGGATACTCAGTAGGACCAGACTATTGATGGATACTTTTCATCTCAAAATGAAGTGAGAAATCGAAAAACGGAGTTTGTCGGTCCTATTTTCACCCTGTAACGTCTGTTACTCGGTTAGAATGAAAAAAATCGAAACTCGTGTCACACTCGCGTTCAATATTTTCCACTCGTATCGAATTTTTCATTCCAACAGAATATACTTTAACGCCTTGTTTCTCATTTCTCCAATTAGGATCAGTGATAATAATATAATTATTGTTCATATATATATATATATATATATATATATGTGTGTGTGAAATGCACAAAATGATGAAACGTAGTGCTGTGAAATTTGAAGGCAGGAAATTTCATGCAACATCGATAGGTTACCAACAATTGTCGGCATAGACCAATCCACAACACCAAAAGTCAAGCTTCTAGTGCGTTCAGAGTACGCAAACAATACCAAAAGAAGAAAGAGAGTTTTGTTTCAACTTCAAGGGAGTCCACCATCCGCCTAAAGCTGTTTAATGATTTCCCAATCATCAGGACGGCTTGTGGTCTTCCTCGAATTCGAACCAGAGTGCTCTCTCTCTCTCTCTCTATATATATATATTATACAAACAAATATGTATATATTATAAATGTATATATATATATAAATATACATATATATATATATATACAGTGCTTCTCAAAAGTCCCCCCCCTCTTATTTTTGGAACGATTATACATAAACAAGTGAAATTTGGAAACTGAATATTAAATGTTGTAAACTTCCCTACTAGTGATGATAGATGACGAAATCGTCAAAGATGACGTCACAAGGCCATTGTGACCAATAATTTTAAATGGAACCCTACGGCAAGCGACACCTCCTTCTGGAAGGTATCGAAAAAACCTATTCAATTATACTAATTTTGTTTGTGTTTATGGCAGTTTTAATGGCTCATTAGTAAACATTAAAATTTAAATTCCATTCAGTATGATATTAATTACAGATTTAAGAATCAGTATCTACTTAAAGAAATTGCTCGGCATGACCTCCATTTACTTCCTGACAGTGAAATATCCTATTTTCAAACTCTTCTCGTACCTTTGCAAATGTGTCTGCGGAAACAGCCTCACATTCTGCAACAATACGTTGTTTTAAAACGTCAATATTGTCAGGTTCAGAGGCGTAAACCTTCGATTTGCGGTACCACCACAGAAAAAAATCCAAAGGTGTGAGGTCCGGTGATCGAGCTGGCCATTCCGTTGAACCTCGTCGTCCAATCCATCTACCACGATACTCCTCATCCAAATACCGTCTTACTGCACCGTAATAGTGTGGAGGAGCACCATCCTGTTGGAATGTTATTTCCAAATTGCCGAATTCATCTGGATTATCTTCCAAAATTTCAAGGATTAACGGTTCTATATAAACACAAACAAAATTAGTATCATTGAATAGGTTCTTTCGAAACCTTTTGAAAGAGGTGTCGCTTGCCGTAGGGTTCCATTCAAAATTATTGGTCACAATGGCCTTGCGACGTCATCATTGACGATATCGTCATCTATCATCACTAGTAGGGAAGTTTACAACCTTTCATATTCAGTTTCCAAATTTCACTTGTTTATGTATAATCGTTCCAAAAATAAGAGGGGGGGAGGGGACTTTTGAGAAGCACTGTATATATATATATATATATATATATATATATATATATATATATATATATATACTATACGATTGATTAGGATTGCCACAGAAGTTTTCACTTTGGTCGTGCGGTCTCAAACACACAATGTTTTTTATTATTTTTTTTAATATATCTCGGAAACAGCTGAACCTACTGCCCAGGATTATTGGATAAAGTGATATTGAAATTCTATGATGGAGTTGTTAATAATACACAGGATGTTTTATTTAAATAAGTTATAAATATTATAAGTATACCGGAAAGTTATCTGAAGTTGGTGAAGTGGGTACAATGATCGGAGAAGATATATCGACGGTCTATACCTGGTAATCCGCTTATTGTATGACCGTAATCAATGAGGAAACTTATAGTGGCCTTATTACCACACTGTTTATATATGAACTGTTCCAGAACGAATTTCATATAAAATGAAAAATGTTTCATAAAACGTATATTTTTTGAATTTTTGACATTTTATATCAATTTTAAATGAACCTCTATTCGTAATGGCCGCTCTTTGCGTAGTTAAATCAAACACTGAATGGATTGACATATGTCAAGAGCAGCTTTGAATGAAATGCAAATTTGTATCCGATTGAAAATGTGCAAGCTACGTGGTTTGAAATAATAATATCAGCTTCGAATATGAATTCACTGAAAAAAAATCATAATCATTTATTTTATTTTTTATTTCAAAGAGGAAACTCAACCTACATAGTCGATACTTCGATTTTTTTCAATGGGAGTTATTTTTGGATTTGTGAAATTTGTGTTGAAAGCACTGAAATCCCTTTAAAATAAATATTTTTAATATATTTTCGAATGACGATTTTGCAACAAATATCCAAATTATATAAACCAAGGGACCCATAATACATTGTTCAAATAAAAAATGTACTTTTATTATTCTCTCCAAAAATTCAAGAGATTTCACGTTGCATTTTTATGTTATTTTAGTTTGATTATTTCTTTAAAGTAATTTAATGATCTTTGTTTATTGTTTGATTGACGCGGGTTCAAAATAGTTTAGGAGCTTGGATATTGAGACTAACAATGTTTATTTCATTTTTCGCTTTACTAATTACTACCAACTTAGTTTTTGATTACTTTGGAAAATATCATTTACCTACCTTAATTATTCACATTTTCCAAGAGAGGTTCGGCATCAATGTTTGGGTTGGTGTTTTCGATACCAAAATCCTTGATTTCTACTTTTTTGATACGCCATTGACAGATGAATTCCTGTCGGAGCTTCTAGGCGATTTTTTCAAAGATCTGTTTCTGAATGTGCATCACCTCATCGCACAAGAATTTGTAAAATATTTCTCGAAAGAACCATTCCAGAAAGATGGATAGGAAACAAAGGGCCTATTAAATGACCACCGCGTTCACCCGACCCCACTCTTCTTGATTATTCGATATGGGGTTTCAACAAGGACAAAGTGTTCAGTTCAACTTTCGAGAATGTGGAAGAGTTGAAAGATTCAATAAGACGAGCATGCATGGTTATGACTCCCCTAATGCTGGAAAACTGCCACAAGCATAAGTAGCATTTTTAGATCGGAAATGTATATGAGGAATGGTGGGCGTCAATTTGAACACATTGGTAGTGTTTTAGGTCCACTGTTATTTCTTTTATATGTTGACGACATAGTGAGTGCAGCTGGACATTGTTCCATACATCTATTCGCCGATGATACCCTCATATATTTTACATGTTTAGATAATGAAGAGTTGGTAACAACACTAAACACTACTTTGGAAAATATCAATAAATGTGTTCCTCTAACCAATTGAAGATAAACACACAAAATACCAAATTCATGATAATCAGCAACGAAAATAATTACAGATTGTTTTGCGAGAGTCAGCTAAATATTACTGTAAGTGACGAGTCAATTGAAATGGTACAGAAATTTAAATATTTAGGAGTAATTATAGATAGACAGCTCAAATTTAAAGAACATGTAAACAATTTAATCAAAATCATTTCATATAAAATCAACTACTTACAAAGATGTTCTACTTTTCTGACAAGATGGGCCAAAACTATTCTGTTTAACACCCTGATATTACCTCATTTTACCTACTGTTCCACAATACTTTACCTGCTCAATCAAAATGAAATGTACAGATTTGGGAAACTTCAAAATCGAGCTATGAGAATCATACTCACATGCTCAAAGAGAACACACATTGGGCATATGTTAAAGGAAATGCAGTGGTTGTCAATAGATGACTTCTTTGAGTATAATACTCTAATATTTATATTTAAGATCAAATCAGGTACTGCTCCAAGCTATTTGAGAAAAATTGTCAATTACAATTCTGATGTGCATACCCACAATACAAGATCACGAAATGATTTCCACATTCCACTGGTGGCAAAGAGTCATACACAAACTTCTGTATTTTTCAAAGGCCTGAAGAGATTCAATCAGCTGCCCCTAGAAATCAAATCCTCAGATTCCTTGAACAAGTTCAAACAGAACTTAAAAATTTTTCTTCACTCCTAGTGCTGGAGCTTGAAAACAGATTTTTTCTTAGTAATTCTATTTTTCAATTATTCTGCACAGGTATACTTATGTTTCTCCCTTCTCTTCAACTGATTTTAATGTGTAGTTTATATGAGTGGAATGGCTGTATTGGTTTTACTTTATTTTATATGACCAAATTTTAATGTGTAGTTTTATGAGTGACATGTCTATTATTAGTTTTATTTTATATGACCAAATTTAATGTGTATTCTTTAAATGATCATTTGTATTAGTTCATATAACTAAAATAAAGGAATTATATATAGACATCGGCAGCGGTGACTAAAAAAATGTGTAAAATATCAATTGTTGTTGTTTGTTTTTGTAGTTTTTCATCTTAATATGAAATAGATTGACGTTTAATATGTCATTCAAAGTAGAATATCGCCTTTTGCCTGCGGAGGCAATAGTAAATTCAGTAAAAAATAAGTTTTGGAATTATCATTGTTCGGGTCTTGATGATGTAATTCATGAGCAGAAATATAGAAAAAAATAGATACCTGAACTCAGTAAGATAAAAACTACTTGAATTCATTGAAAAAAATACAGGTTAGTATTCGAAAAAAATTTGTTGAAGGTGGCCTTCGAAGTACGAAACATCGTATTGAAAATAAAAGCACAGCACATAAAAATAATTTGGAAAAGAGAAGAAAATTTTTGTGAACACATTTTCATATTTTTTAAATTAAAGGCGATAGCGCAAAGAAAAGAAAACGGGCCATTTTTTCCTGTATATTCTGAAAACGGTTCGTGATATTTCCGATTTGGAATTACCTATTATTTCATCGTTCACTAAAATAGGCAACTTTTGTCTAATTCAATCAACTTCGTATCATATGTCGTTTTCGAGATGCCAATAGTAGTACCACATAAAAAATACGTCCTGTATAATTTGATCATTGATAACATCAGAGTACTAACCTACTGGAAGAATGGATACAAAAATTTAATACAATGCAATAAAATGTTTATTGCTGTTATAAAAGCAGAAATAACCGGGAGGCTCATTTTTTGTATATTATAAATGCAGAAAAAATTAGAGTTGCATTCATCAATATAAGCTCTTCCAGAGTTTTTCTTGTTTTCAACACACATAGGTATTGTATTATTAAGAACTGTACAATTTGATTATTCACTACATCAAAATACCTTCCAATACAATGAATTGATGTAATACGAAAATAAATCCATTGAAATTTCAAAAGTGGGGCAGAATAGGATCGGGAAAGACATTTTGTCTTCGTTTTTCATACCTTCACTAACCACCAAAGAAATATATCTGTTATATTTTCTTTCCAGAATGTTTGCAGTTTTTTACTCATATTCTTTTACTCACCACAATTCAGAGATCGGCCTATCCAACTGCCATCTTCGCATATGATTTTCCAAGTTGTTTTCTCACCCATTATGCTCTCAATACAGTTGAAAGTTACTTCACTTCCGTCGGGAAAATTATTTTCATCCTCTATAACAGGCTCACCGTTCCTATAAACCAATGAACCACGAACTCTACAAAAAATTGAACAGAAGTTATCAAATACAGGTTGAAACAAAAAAAACTAAAAAACCATAATATCGTCACATTTCATATTATTTTTCTATCAACAATGTTGTCGAATGAGCTATCAGTTCATAATTTACATAATATGTACCAATCAGTTACCACCTAGCAACAAAATTGGAGGAATATAGAATAATTTTCAAAAATGGCGGCCGGCGTATATACATACGCGAGCTCTTATAAACTGCGAAAAGCAGACATGATTGACCTAATACTGAGTGATAAATTACCAGCAAATGTTACCAATTAATTGCTCTGTATGTTCCTTGAAAGTTGTGTAGAAGTGTAATCTAGTACCAATGAAATTGCAAGTACGTGTCAGAAAAATGTGGAATGTTGGAACGCCAATGGATATGACAAATATAAATGTGTTAGGAAGTACTATGATTTGAAACAAGTGGATTTTGAAAATAAGTTTTTGCAAAAAACATATGTCTATTAGGTAAGCGAATAGTTGAACTGGAATGCATCAAACTCTTGAAGGAATATGGCCGATCGATGCAATATAATGCATTACTAGGAGATGCACCACCTCACAGCAATAGCGATAATGAAACATGGAAACCAACATGTGCGAATATTGTATCAAAACCAATTGAAGATTCCAAATTCATATCTGGAACAAGAGTGCCATGTTATATATAGACTGACAAGTAGCTCCCCACAAAAACAACTCCAGAAGAAATAACCCAGAACCAAAAAATCGCACTGTGAAAAACCAGTATCTCTTTCGACCAGAGAAGTCAATCCCGCTACAAAAAAGGTACTAGAAGAAAAACAAGATAAACCCAACAAACATTATTTATCGACATGGCACCCGAACCCGTTGTGGGGTCAAATAAGAACGTTGCAACAGTGAAATCAGTTCCTAAAATGGGCTCCATGTATACAGATTATTTCCAGAGACTACAGCAAACTTATTTGGAGTTCTTGTAAACACTGCTCCTCAAATGTGAATCTCTCCGTAAAAACGAGAAAACTTGCTCTATGATGGTAACATTTCCAGTTGCTCATGCCCAAGAAGTTGTTGAAAATGTAATCTGTTGTTTTATGAATTGTGTATGACAATAACTTTTATCATCTTGTATATTAGATTGGTTGTTTTGTTTATATTTTGATGATGTACAATACTGTCAATAAATCTTTGATAAGAAAAGTCAAGTACTTCTAATAAAGGTATATTTAGCAAGTAATGCGTAATAACTTTAACAGAAGTATATAATCCTGAAATATGGCCCCATGGAATAATGATGAATAGATATAAATTTCAGAAGAATGCAAATTTTCCGGCTGCAAGGCAAAGGATCAAGAAATCCAAACAGGTTTTTTCACATTTCAAAATAATTCATATAAATATACAATGCATAAATGATAAATTGAACATATTAGACGCATTTTATAGAAGAGCATAAACTGGACATTCTTTTGCTCTCTGAACATTAGCAAACTATCGAAAATATTAATAATATAAAATTTTTGGTATCCAAGTAGTAGCAAATTTTTCTAGAAGAGTAAAATGCTATGGGGTTGAAAAGAGAAACATTCTCTCTGACATTAAAACCTGTCAGAAAACACTAATTTCTCCAAAAGAAATGATTATAACTTTTTCCATCTTTGCAAAGTGAGATTGCTTCTTGAAAATGTGTTCCCCATTTCTTCCGGTCTTCCTGATGATCGTGGAAGCGTGAAATAGATTTTCGTCGACAGAAATGTATTGAAGACCTAGTGAATGCGATGTCTCTCCTGCGTCAATGTTACGAATGATTTCTGGTAAGTACTCTCTTTTGGAAAACATTCTTCTTTGCCTCATTCATCTTTATGAGTTCTTAATTAAGACTGGAATAGAAAATCAAATGATTATCTGAATGAAAATGCAAATTTTCAATTTCAGATTGTTTCTTTTGAGTTAGGGCCTTTTCAGAATATCTATCAGATGTCGTTCAATGTCCAGCGTGGCTTTAGCCAGGGAAGTAGTTGTTTTCTGTTAGAAATTCACAAAAAATAACTTCATTTTAATCGTGGATTTTTCAATTCACAGAAAAATCTTTCTATCAATATTCAATTAAGAATGTTTCCCTTTTCAACATGAATACCCCACTAGAGGTTATCTTGACGATGGAAGATAGTGACTAAGGTTTATCATTCAGTCGCAGATGATTCCACATCTGATTTTATGAACATCCTGTTTATATTTTCAACAAATCAATCTATCATACCCCATGACAGGTTTTAATGTCAGAAAACAATAATTTTAAAGTGTCTCTCCAAAAGAAATGATTCCAACTTTTTCCATCTATGCAAAGTGAGATTGCTTCTTGAAAATGTGTTTCCCATTTCTTCCGGTCTTCCTGATGATCGTGGAAGCGTGAAATAGATTTTCGTCGACAAAAATGTATTGAAGACCTAGTGAATGCGATGTCTCTCTTGCGTCAATGTTACGAATGATTTCTGGTGAGTACTCTCTTCTGGAAAACATTCTTCTTTGCCTCATTCATCTTTATGAGTTCTCAATTAAGACTGGAATAGAAAATCAAATAACTATCTGAATGAAAATGCAAATTTTCAATTTCAGATTGTTTCTTTTGAGTTAGGGCCTTTTCATAATATCTGTCAGATGTAGTTCAATGTCCAGCGTGGCTTTAGCCGGGAAAGTAGTTGTTTTCTGTTAGACATTCACAAAAAATAACTTCATTTTAATCGTGGATTTTTCAATTCACAGAAAAATCTTTCTATCAATATTCAATTGAGAATGTTTCCCTTTTCAACATGAATACCCCACAAGAGGTTATCTTGACGATGGAAGATAGTGACTAAGGTTTATCTTCCAGTCGCAGATGATTCCACATCTGATTTTATGAACATCCTGTTTATATTTTCAACAAATCAAGCTATGGGGTTGTTCTCAATTGAATATTGAATAGAAAGATTGTTCTGTGAATTGAAATACACGATAAAAATGAAATTATTTTTTGTGAATGTCTAACAGAAAAGAACTACCTCCCCGGCGTAAGCTACGCTGGTCATTGGACTTTATCTGTTGAATATTCTGAAAGGACCCTGAACCCAAAAGGAAAATACGAAAGTAAAAATTTGCGTTTTTATTCAGATTGTCATTGGATTTTATATTCCAGTATTGATTAAGAACTCATTTAGATGAGACAAAGAAAAATGTTTTCCAATTTTATATACATATATATATATATATATATATATATATATATATATATATATATATATATATATATATATATATATATATATATATATACTACCTTACCCTAAAGCCAGTTAACCACCGAAAGGAAGAAAGGTGGTACAAAAATAACAACGTTACATAACCTAGGGCAAAAACAGCGCGATGAAAATAAAAAATCACCAACAACAGAAAGTCTTCACAAAATGCCCAAATACAAAATAAAAAATCGTCAAATAAACTCACTGAACTCTCTCGGAACCATGCTTATAGTATTTCTAATCCCAATTGGACCGACATAAAAAGTTTCGAAAAGAAATTATCTTTACAGTTGCCGCCTTGATATAGGCGTCGGTATATTATTTTTCAGTGGTATTTTTTCAGTTACTTATTCTTACAATCATAGCAATTAATCACCCCATGTAAAAGTAGACACATGTTATCTCAACTGAATTTCATTATTTGTTTCGAAAGGTCTCCAGAAAGCCATATTGAAAAAATTATTTTCAATGGATAATTCCTAACCTCACCAACACACGGCACTGATTAAGGAATATTGTGAACTGGGGAAATCATGCGGCTTCAGATAACAGGTGTCCAATCCAGCTAGCCGAGCATTTATTCCTCAAATATATTTGATAGCGCCTTTACCTTGGGCAACTAGGGACACACGACAGCACTTTTGTATGATTGTACCAGGAACGCTTCGAAAGTAGTATATAAATTTCCCATTTGCTGGGCAGTGCATATGAACACTCCTCGTAGTGCTCTTATTTTATTGCCGTTCCAATTGGGATTAGAATAACTATACCATGTCATGAAAAATGTACTCCTGATGAAGTCGAGCCCCCTCCGTCAAAACATCGAATTTATGTTTGAAGAATTTACGTCAAAATAAAGCAACTTCAACCACAATTTTTTTTTATCAATAGTAAGGAACGGAATTCCCAAGAAGCCCGCCAAAAAGAAAAAAAAACTTGAGAGGTGTCAAGGGACACCCGGATGGAACGAAGTTCCTTTCGATTAATTAGTGAAGGAATTGTAATTTTTTTTTTAAGTTATAATCAAAAGCGTTCGGAGAAATTTGAACTCTTCTCCAATTTTTGATTGAAGAGTTTGGGGTTTGCAGAAAAATAAAAAACTGTTTTGTGTTTTCCAGTGAATAAATCTATTTTTAATTTCTTTCTCTCACGATATTCTCTACATCTTTGTGCATGTGTCTTTTTCCTTGATGTTATAGTTTGTACCTCAGTAGTCGATGCTTTAGTTGATTCGCTATTGGAATAAAAAGCAAAAAAATTGTACGTATACATACACACACACACACACACACACATATATATATATATACTATCACGCACGGCTTGCTAAATACATACGCATTGATATTGTAATATTAAAATATAATTTGCTCTTGAATTTATTGAAGTTATGACGCGTACACTTGCTAAACACACAATAATGGAGAGATTATAACGCGTATGACTTGGTTAGCACAATAGTAAAGAGAGGTTATAATGCGTACTTGCTAAAAATACATAAGCATTTATTATTGTCTGTATGAAATCTCTACTCACCTAACTCCATCAGCAATATCCGGAACTTGTGCAAAAACACTGTCAGGATTCATTATTGTTATTATTTCTCATTATTTATTATGTACAAAAAACCTGTATACACTCAACAAAAATAATCGTCGCGACACCACACTGTTCAATGTGAAATAGAAAGACGAAACGAAAATAACTGACTTGCTTTCTATGAGAGAGAGAGAGAGACAGACAGAGAAACACGCGCACGCCGCACGGCTCACAACCCTAGCGAAAGTCTCGTTACAACTTTTGGTCTTAATTTATTCCGTCTAGCCCCCTTTCGCAACGCGCGATAAGGAACTACGTTCCAATAAACGTTCAAGAATCTACAAAATATATTGCGACAATTGACTTCATTGAATAAGGGGCCAGAAAGTTCAACAATCACACAATCAATAGAATTACACTATTACCCGAAAAATACGTAACTTTTAATTCCAGAAAATGCCTTTATGATATTGTTAAGAAAATAAATACAGTCATCCCACTTTTACTCACTTTGCTGGTGGTCCGCAAGGTTTACCTCCGGAGTTTCCATATTGAATGATGGTTATCTCGCCTCCTTTGACGATATCACTACCACCCAGATAATGCGTTTCTGGATCAACGGTGATATCTCCTCCACCACTGGACTGACAGTTTGGGTGGCGTGGTTCCAGTTCTCCCAGTAAACATTGTATAGTTTGACCTGTTGACTGGCCGATTTCTCCTTCACATTGAAAGTTGACACTAGAGCCATTGGCTATCGTGAGTCCAGGTCGGTATCCTGACATGTACTGGCCGTTCGGTAATTTCGGAAGGAGGCAAGGTGCTGAAAACAAACAAATACTAAATAATATATTTTTGTTGAAAAGGTTATCTTGACGATAGAAGATAGTGACTAAAGTTTATCTTTCAGTCGAAGATGATTCCACATCTGATTTTATGAACATCCTGTTTATAATTTCAACAAATCAATATTTTTGTTAAAAATGAACGGATCAATCGTAAAATGGGAATCAATGATTTTTTTCTCGAAATCATAATATTTGACAATAACATTGTTTCCTCTTCTTTGGCTCTGCCAATGAGTATAGAACTAAGTATTATAATAATTATTAATAATGAGGAACGGTTAGGCTTATACTATGGAACTGAGGAAAAAAATTATCGGCGATAAAGCATTCAGTTAGAGTTTGGCATGGGTTAAAGGTCCCAACTTTCGACACTGACCCAATAATTATCGACAAATTCTACATAATTTCTGAATAGTAAGGAATAAGGGTGAACTCGATGATTTGCTATTTGCACATGATGTTAATACTCGTTTGAAAGCCATATTCACAATGTTTGTAATTTTTTTAAGTATTCCAGTTTCAACGACCAATCGAAATCTCTCCGGTATCTGCTGTTAGAACAATGAAGGATAATTTTCAATTTGGAATTAATGTCAATCCCAGTTTCGAGATCATATTGACCATCTTCGTCATTTTTTCTGATGTATATCAGTTATAACAGCCAATATAAATAACCTCGGTATCAACTGTCGGAACAAGGAAAAAGGATTTTTTTTATTTGGAAATTATCCCAATCTAAGATTTGAGATCATATTTACGATTTTCGTCAGTTCTCGAATGTATCTCAGGCATAACAGCCATTGCAAACCGCTCCGGTATCAGCTGTTGGAGAGTTAACATCGGTTTTTATTTGTCTAGTAAGTCCGTCCTCCACGCTTGTTTCTAATTTTCCATATTAAGGTCCCGGCAGTGTTAGCGATGAAACGTAAAAATTTAATATATCTCGTGACTCAAGGGTGGTGTCGTCAAGTGTATACAGGGCGATTCAAAAGTACTTTGACAAACTTCAAGAGGTGATTCCTCACAATATTGTAATATGAATTGTCTGAATAAATATATGTCCGGAAACACTTCGTTTCCATGATACAGGGTGTTAGAGTTTTATTTTTATTTTGTTTTTTTTAAATAACTTTCGAAATACTGACCTTAATTAAACGAAAATTGGTATTTAGAAATTTTTTGAGGTGTCAAATTTGAACCTTGTGTTATTATTGCTCTTACTCGTAGGGGGCGCCATTTACACGTCTTTCTCTTTTTTGAAGATTCATAACTTCTTTGAACGTACTTCTAGCACATTTTCCATCCGATAACTGTCGAAACTTTTGGTGTCTTTGGCCCTGAATCTCTGTCTTTTATTCATGAAATTGGAAGGAGAGCGGGCCGCGCTACAAAAGATAAACGTTCAACGTCATTTTTGATTCAAAAAATTAGTAATTCAAAGGGGCAATGCTTCTTCTGTTATGGGTACAATTCATCCATCGCATCCACTGGATGAATTATTTTATCGTCCCAATTTTCCTACGAGATGCATATCAGTTATCAAAGATAATCACTCAGTACTTTCCAAAAAACCAATATCAGTTTCTCTATCACCTTCTTTGAATTACAGGAACAATGAACCTATGGATTCTTCGTTAAACATGAGTGAGCATGCCATACCAACAAGAGACTCCATTTCTACATTTGGCCTAAGAGGATTGAAGAATGTAGGAAATACCTGTTTTATGAATAGCATGATCCAGTGTCTCTCGAACACCAAGTTTTGTTGGAATTTTTCAAGAATGGTTTTTGTATGGAGGATTTAAATACTACTACATCAAGAATGAAAGGAAATTTAGTGAAATCTTTTATATCTTTGATGGAAAATATCTGGAGTCCTGATTCTTCTCGAAAAATGGTGGATACTTCACATTTCGTCCGTCTATTCAGAAATTTTGCTCCTTCCTTCGATCATAACGTCCCAGCAGATTCGGAAGAATTTCTAAGATACCTTCTGGTAGGTTTACATGAAGATTTAAACAAGGCGAGTGCAGAGATTCATCCATCACCAAACGATTTTGTTATCACGAATGATAATCAGAAAGCTTCCATTTCTTGGACAAGATATCTGTCTACTCATAATTCCAAAATTGTGGATACATTTGCCGGTTAGCTGAAGTCTATATTGAGATGTACTTTTTGTAATTACTGCTCCGTTACTTTTGAACCTTTCTGGGTACTTTCAATCCCTATTCCAGGCTTGCCAAACGAAGTCGTGAATTTAACACAATGTATTGAACTCTTGACAGAAGAGGAGACTTTGACTAACGATGCGAGCCCATACTGTTCAACTCGTGGAATGAAAAGGGAATTCAAAAAGATGATTCGTATACAAACATTTCCAAAAATTTTAGTTATACATTTAAAACGTGTTTTTTCGATTGATGGCAGTAAATTGGACAATGTGATTAAGTTTCCCATACAAAATTTGAATTTGGACCAATATTCTGCTCAGGATGGAATGAATACTCTTTATAATATCTACGCCATATCTAATCATAGCGGCAGCATTTCCAATGGACACTATACTGCATATTGCAAACAACCTTATTCTAATTGTTGGCACCTCTTCGATGACTGCCATCTATTTTCCAAGATTGATTCTCTCAGCTCCCAGGGAGCATGTGTCCTTTTCTATGAGAAAGTTGATGATCTGATTTCTGATGGTGTTGTGGGTTTTTCCGGGTTTTCCTCCAACTGAAACAGCAAATGCGCCATCACTTCGAGTCCCGGGCTTCAATCAAGATTTTCATCTTGATATTATTTTATATTAAAAACTTTGCTTTTGTATTTTTCAATTCTGAATAAATTTACTATATTCCTCTATCATATCTACGTAAAAAATCTAGCCTTGTTACAAGTCGCTAGAAGCAACCGTTTTCTAGATATTTGGACTTGAAAATTTCAAGTCGATTATTTGATAATCGATGCATGTTGAAGTTATTACCATTATTCTGCATTTTTTACAAGAATGCTTAAGAAATAAATTTGACATTTGAGTAAGAAGTTTTGGTTTTTTGTAGGGGCGCCGCCGATTCTATTTATTGCAAAATCTGTATTTGTTTTAATATAATTTGCAAGAAATATCAACATTTTATTTCAAGAAATTTTGAATATGTAGAATAGAATAAAATAAAGGAAACTTACTTGTATTCAAATAAATTGTTCAAAGTGTCCACTTTCAGCGAAGATACAGGCATTCAGTCTTCTAGTCATTGAATCTCGTACCCGCTCAAAAATTATTGGTGTGTTTCTTATGGTTGTTATGAAAGTTTGTGATAGTATTTCGGGAGAAGTTTGCCTCGTCCGTAAAATGTACATATCTCAAAAATTGAGGATTTCCAGCCATTTTTTCTCAAAAACCACTGACACATAGTAATGCGTTGGGGAAAGTATCGTGGCAAAAGAGCTTGTACCCTCTGAATATGGTATGGATAAAATTTTGATGAAATTGTTGATCGTGGATAATTCTCCAAACTGTGGACTGAGTAGAATTGAGAGCTTCAGCAATTATTCTTGTACTTGTTTCTGGATTCTCCTCGAGAGCGTTCAAAACAGCTTCTTCTAATTATGGGGTTCGGACTGCTTGTGGTCTTCCAATAATATCAGCTGCCTCGTAAAGCTACATGTTTCTGCCAAACGACGGTGGAGACTGGTCAATGCTGAAGGCAGTACTGGATTAGGAAGTCGCTCCTGGTGAATATGTCTTGCTTTGCGCGCATTGGCATCCGCAAGGCCATAAACGAAATGCATATCGGCTAAATGAGCATTATTGTTTAAATAATCCATTTTTACATAATTAGTGTGTTAAAACTTACGGAATCTTCAACGAAACGTTTAACTGTCACATAATATTTAATTACCAAAACTACTTACTTAAACGTCAAATTCATTCCCTATGCATTCTTGTGAAAAATTCAAAATAATGGTAATAACTGCAACACGCATCCATTATCAAATAATCGACTTGAAATTTTCAAGTCCAAGTATCTAGAAAACGGTTGCTTATAGCGACTTGTAACAGGGGTAGCTTTTTCAAGTAGATATGATAGAGAAATTGATTTTTTCACTGAAAAATGTGCTAGAAGTACGCTCAAAAAAGTTATGAATTTTCAAATAAGAAAAAGACGTGTAGGTGGCGCCCACTACAAGTAAGAGGAATAATAACATCAGGTTCGAATTCGACACCTCAAAAAACCTCCCAATACCAATTTTCGTTTAATTAAAGTCAGTATTTCGAAAGTTATTTGAAAAAAACGAAAATAGAAATAAAACTTCAACACCCTGTATCTTGGAAACGAAGCGTTTCCGGGCATATATTTATTCGAACAATTCATATCAGAATATTGTGAGGAATCACCTCCTGAAGTTTGTCAAAGTACTCTTGAATCATCCTGAATATTCTAAAAATAGACCATTGTACGTTGCCTATTAGTGCAGTTACGCCATCGTGCACCTACATCATTCAGAGGGAGGAAAGGTTAAAAAAGAGCCTCGAAATTAACTCTGCGCGACAAAAGAATTATTCATAACTGGGCAACGGAAAGGGTTACACGAGTTATTTGTGCGTCGTTTTGTGTATATTGAGGTGATTTAAAAGATTAGCTTAGCAGAAACAAAAATAAGTTGTCGAGTTAAAAGTTGTGCTAGATGACAGTTTACAAAACGTTCTAAAATTGCTTGTTTCAGATAATTCCGCGCCATTACAGAAGTATTCGGCGCCATTACAGAAGTATTCGGCGCCAGAGGCAGCATGAAAAGACTTGAGCACTCAAGACAGTTCGTACCGAATCGAACGAGCGCCAGAATTTATCAACAGAACGAGTAAGGCGCCTGCGTGGAGCGTTGGGAGCTGTTAAGGGGCCTGTTGATTGACAAGTCGGGTGTGGTTCTTGTTAATATAAATTTAAAAATTCCCATATTGCATCGACATGTTGGCACTGCAAAGCTAAATTGACTACTGAACAACAGGAAGATTTTGCGCCGTTGACTAGCCCTTCGCGCGAAAACTTGTCACGCCGAACCATTCTCAAGCCGGGATCTAACGGCGCGTGGAGTGGCAATCCTGGATTGGGGGTTGAGTGTCAAGGTTGGCGCAAAGAAATGTGTCGGGCCGTTCCCACGGCGCATGTAGGATCGCAGTTTCAGACGTGGACACGCTGCGGTTGTAATCTGTTGTACGCCGGCAGTGTTGGCAGTATTTTTTTTTCAATTCCGCCATTTAATATTTTATACTAATTTGCTCTTCAATTCGCTTTCAGGCATCATGAATTGAATTCCTGTTTTTATGGTTTGGATCCCGTGGGTTCCAAATAAGCGGTTCGGCTTCATAGAGGGATGCAAATTCTAACACCGCTTCGTGAAAGTTATCACGGCACTGACAGTACCACGCGCCTAGCCGCGTCGTTGGAGCGGTATACACATGTTGAGAGCCATCGTCCGAGCTCCTTTGAACCGTGTCCGTTTACCGACAGACGACCGGACTCACCGCGCCGACCGAAGATCACCAAGCCTGCCCTATCCGACGGCACGTGAACTGGCAAGTTTGGCGCGAGGAGTGCCACTCCAAGCGCCGTTGGATCCCGGCTTCACGACGGGTGCGTGTCAGTTCACACGCCGTGTAATGGTACCTTTAGACGTGAAGTGTTTGGCCACCGATTGCGTCGACCAGTACCGAAGGTAGTATGGCTGAAATCATTTATTTCCTCTTAAATTATACCTGATGGTCCATGACACACGTTTTCACGCAAAAAATACGGTAGTGTAGCGACAGTACCCACCTCGAATTTTTTTATTCAATCAAGTTCGAAGTGATTATTTCAGAACTTCACAATAGTGACTTTCTGGTATATTTTATGAAAATTATGAATATAATAACAATATGTACCTTTAAAACATGTGTTCTGAATATCGACATGGGTATCGACAAAGAGATAATGCAAGATCAAAATCAAATCGATAAAAACAATATTCATTTATCCCAAAGTATTTGAAACTTTGATGAATTTCTTCTTGCCAATTATTTACAAACAGTTGTGATATAGTGCATACGACGAATGATTTTTATTTTTCAATAAAAAAATTACCGAGAATACCTAATGATTCTTTGCATAGAATATTCCTCAGGCTATAAATTATTCCGTTTAAGCTGCCGGTGTCATCTATCTTCAATTGAAAAACATATGAGAAGTTCGGTGAACATGAACGATCACCTGAAGTCTGTAATCCTAAGTTCTCCAAGAGGGTTCAATCTCACCTCCCATCAACAATCATCTTCAAACAACAAAGAAACAAATAGTCATGTAATTAGTAAATAACTCTCCAAACGACAAGAATGACATGCATGATTGATATTTAGATGTTGACATTTATCAGACCACCAAATTCAATCGTCTTCTTAGTCCAAGGGGGGACTGCAGGAAACCTGGCCAATCGAGTAACAGAATGAAATGTTTTTAAAATGTTAGTACTCACAGCAAACATGAGAAAAATCATTGACTGCCTCGGCAATAGTAGAGCATACGTTTTTCATGGACTTTTTCCGGAAAAAGCATTCATACCAATGTAGCAACAAATTGGTAATAGTTTCATTACAAATTAACTTCCGAGTGGTCCATCGGTCTGGAGTGCTGGTTCACGAAACGGAGCGTGGGTGAGCGTGGGTTCAAACCCCAGCTCAAGCAGCTTTTTTTTAATTTTTTTCTTCGAAAAATGATTTGCTTGAACAAATCATTTCTCATGTCTGAGAGCTCGTTGCAGAAAACCTGGTCGATCGAGTAACAGCATGAAATGTTTTCACAAGCTTTCATTCAATTTCATATATGTATGTTTAGTTCAAATCTTGCAAGTGTATTTCGACCTATTTCTATCTTCCGATTAACGTGACATTTGGCAGATGTTTATTATTCCGGTGACAACACATTACGGAATTTTTTCCAAAGAAAAAACATAATGGCGGCTCTAATTTGGCGGACGAGTTTGATTATAGTTCGATTTTATTTAAAATTAGTATGTGGGGGCTTTCGGGGTTGGACATCATGATTTCTTTGCCAGAATTCATGAGTTCAAAATGGCGGCTCCAATATGGCGATGGGTTTTGTGGTTATAGCATTATTCCAATAGAAATGGGTATGTGGGGGTTTTTGGGGTCAGAAATTATGATTTTCTGGTCAGAATCTTCGAATTCAAGATGGCGGCTCTAAGATGGCGACGACTTTTGTTATTGTAGCTCGATTCCATTCAAAATTGTTGTGTGGGGGTTTTTGTAGTCGCACATCATGATTTCTCAGTCGAAATTCATGATTTCAAGATGGCGGCTCCAAGAAGACGACGTGTTTTGTTATCACGGTTGGATTTCATCCAAAATTGGTATGTGGATTTTTTGGGGTCGTAGATTATCAATTTTGTCAGAATTCAATAAAATGACGAATTTCATAAATGACGAAAAAAAATAAAATGAAAATGATTGAAAAAAGAATAAGGACAAGCTTTCATTCAAATGCACCAAGAAGGAAAAATTATGTAGTTATTTACTTGTTTGACCTAGGTTATTCTGTGAGTAACAGATTCATAATCTTGCCATGCAAGAATTCCTATTTTATATTCGCGGCAAGCTTTTGAATCTGTTACTCATAGAATAACCTAGGTCAAACAATTGGAGAAATATTTTTTTTTATGAAAGCTTGTCTTAATTTTTTTCTAATCATTTTCATTCAATTCTTTTTAGACAATCATAAAATCCGTCGTCCTATTAAATTCTGACAAAAAATGATAATCTACAACCACATAAAACCCACATACCAATTTTGAATCGAATAGAGCCATAATAACAAAACACATAGCTTTCCTGAAGCCGCCATCGTTGATTCATGAATTACTAGTTTCGAATGGAATCGGACTATAATTACAAAAGTCGTCGTCATCTTGAATTCATGAATTCTGGCATAGGAATCATGATTTCCGATCCCAAAAATCCCCACAAACTAATTTTGAATATAATCGAACTATAATCAAAAAACTCGTCCGCCATATTGTCGCCGCCATTTTGTTTTCTTTGCAAAAATTCCATAATGCATTGTCACCGGAATTATGAACACCCACCAAATTTTACGTTATTCGGACAACTAGAAGTGGGTTAAAATTCATTTACAAGATTTGAACTGAACACACAGTAAGATTCATTTATCTTGGTGAAGGTCGGCGCAAGCTGTCATTGGACGGTTTAGATAATTGAAGGTTCTTTCATTATTTCCCAATAATTTCTTCTGTAAAATCGATATTCATGCTAGTTTTCGAGTCAAAGTTGAAATGCTTTTTCTGCGAATAACTCAAAAACAATTGATCCTACGTGAAAAATAGTTATATTGAAAGTTGTAGAACGGAAAATTGTCTACAAATTTTGTTCTGAACTTCTTTCCTCTCTACAATAGTTTCGCACAGTAGATAGTGCTTGGGCCGTAATTTGCTTAGATAATTCCACTTTGACGCTTGGTGTAAACAAGTCATTTCCGTAGGTTCAAAATTTGCAAAATCGGCCACGAGGACTACGGTGAATTTATCATCTCTACCACCAACGTACGCCGCAGCCAGACTACACACTCTCCGAACTTATCAACAAGTTCAAACATGGCTTGGAATGAGCCTAGACCCTGGAGAATGGGGTTGGAAACAAACAACACAGGGTCTAGAACCAATCTCCAACACCATGCCCCCCGCAGCACTTAATTTAATGAAACTGCAATGAGTTTTTCATTAAATGTTAATGCAATGGAAAATGCGGGGCTCCATGTGGTTGTCGAATAGCTGGACTCAAATGTTCCATTATATGTAGTATTTGCAGTGACCAAACGTGCGAAAATGTGCTACGACAAATAGACAATAATGATGATGATGATGGTGATATCAGAGCTGACGGCATCTTTTTAGAAGATGAAACAGAATAAATTGAATGTGAGAGCGAAACACTGGATTGTGTAGAGGTATTAAATGGAATATTAGAACCAGGCCCATCAACAACAAGAAGAATAAAATAATTGATGTGAATTACTATTTTAACCTATTACATTACATAAATTACATTACATTATACAGTGCTTCTCAAAAGTCCCCTTCCTCCCCTCTTATTTTTGGAACGATTATACATAAACAAGTGAAATTTGGAAACTGAATATTAAAGGTTGTAAACTTCCCTACTAGTGATGATAGATGACGAAATAGTCAAAGATGACGTCACAAGGCCATTGTGGCCAATAATTTTAAATGGAACCCTACGGCAAGCGACACCTCTTTACAAAGGTATCAAAAAAACCTATTCAATGATACTAATTTTGTTTGTGTTTATGGCAGTTTCGGCAACTCGCTTTCAAAAAACGCAAAGCTGTGATGAATTAAATCAGTTAATAGTAAAATTCCAAATTCAAGCTCCGCCTCTGGATAGTTGTCAAATAAGCTGACGTTTTCGTTAGTCTCCCTAATTCGACGTTTTTGTAATTGTCCAAGTTTTTGTACATTTAATAATTTTTGTATTGTTGATCGAACGTTTAACTGTTTTAGCAGCTTTTGGTACTTTAAATATTTTTGTACATTTTAATAATTTGTTAAACTGTTGTGAGCCGAACGTTCAAGTGCTTCAAGAAGTGAAATGGTACGTGCTGATAAAGTAGCAGCGATCCTAATTCTTGATGAAACTGGACAAAATATTCATGCAGCAGAACGCATTTTTAATGAGAGGTTTCCCGATCGCCCCGTTTCGAGGACTTATTTAAGGGAGTTCCTTCGTAAGTTTGAAACAACAGGTAGTATTAATGATGCGAAACGATTTGGCAGACCACAAATTTCTGATGAGAAAAAAATTGATATACTGGCAGAAGTAATAGGTAATCCAACTTCTTCAACAACTCACGTTGCATCTACCTGTAAAGTCAGTCGAAGTACAGTACACAGGGTGTTGGAAAGAAACAAATTTCATCCATACAAATTAAAAATGGTTCATCAAATCTCAGACGACGACCCAGACCGAAAGCTAGAATTTTATGAAAATATGGAAACCACAATTAACCAACAGCCAGACTATGTCAAAACAATTTGTTTTAGTGACGAAAGTACTTTCTATCTGAATGGAAATGTAAATACCCAGAATGTGAGGTATTGGAGTGACGCAAATCCTCACCTGTTTCGTGAAACACATACCCAATTTCCCCAGAAGATGAATGTTTGGGCAGGTATCCTGAGAAACCACATCGTTGGGCCTCTTTCTTTAAATACTAATTTAACTGGAGCTGTTGCAAAACGCAATAGAACTGTTAATCCTTGAAATTTTGGAAAACCTTTGGAATTTGGAAAAATTAAGGCCCCCTATTACGGTGCAGTAAACGGTATTTGGATTAGGAGTATCGTGGTAGATGGATTGGACGACGAGGTTCAACGGAATGGCCAGCTCGATCACCGGACCTCACACCTTTGGATTTTTTTCTGTGGGGGAACCTTAAATCGAAGGTTTACGCCACTGAACCTGACAATACTGACGTTTTAAAACAACGTATTGTTGCAGAATGTGAGGCTGTTTCCGCAGACACATTTGCAAAAGTACGAGAAGAGTTTAAAAATAGGATATTTCACTGTCAGGAATTGAATGGAGGTCACTTCAAGTAGATACTGATTCTTAAATCTGTAATTATTATCATACTGAATGGAATTTAAATTTCAATGTTTACTAATGAGCCATTAAATCTGCCATAAACACAAACAAAATTATTATCATTGAATAGGTTTTTTCGATACCTTTTGAAGGAGGTGTCGCTTGCCGTAGGGTTCCATTTAAAATTATTGGTCACAATGGCCTTGGGACGTCATCTCTGACGATTTCGTCATCTATCATCACTAGTAGGGAAGTTTACAACCTTTTATATTCAGTTTTCAAATTTCACTTGTTCATGTATAATCGTTCCAAAAATAAGAGGGGGGGGAGAAGACTTTTGAGAAGCACTGTATAAGGAAATTGAAATAAATATTATCGATTATGTAAAGAAATATTCAAATTGAGATAGCAATAACATTCATTATTCTTTAAAAAAAATATAACATGTTTTTCCGAATCATTTCTAGCCTTCCTTCGGGCTTCAAACCCCCCAGTCGTTCTTGAACATTCTTCCTCTCCCTGTAAATCACTCCACAGTTCTTCCAAATTCACCCTGACCATTATCCTTAATCCCTTTATTACCTTTGCCTATCTTCAACCCTCTCCTGGCCCCCGTTCATCATTTATTCCTGCCAATAACTTTTCATTTTACAACAAATTCCTCCGGAAATCATCTTTGTGCTCCTCGTTTACCTTTTCACTGTTCCTTATCTCAGTCTCATTGTCAGTAGAGTTTCCGCTCTACAACTTTCAATTCAACTATTTTTCACGTAGGATCAATTGTTTTGAAGTTATTTGCAGAAAAAGCATGCATTTCAACTTTGACTCAAAAACTCGCATGAATATTCATTAAACAGAAACAATGATCCAAACATAATGAAAGAACATTGGAATATCTAAAAAAAATATCTCTTGTATTTTTCGCGTCCGATAAACCGCATTTTCCAAGATGGCCGCTTAAGTACCCCCGCGCCGCGCCAAGCCAACTCAGAGTTATACTCAAGATCCCCCCGTCAAAAGAAAATCGCTGTAACCTCATACAGAAAAAAAACTGGCCGATTGGACTATGTGCTACTCAGCCTAGACGTGAGTTTGGGTGACTCGCTAGTCAATCATTTTCCATTTGTCTGAACTCAATCAAAAAAATAAGAAACATACATATATTTTTTTTTTTTTATGTTCTGGTTCCCACGAAAAGGGATATCCTGTAATGTTCAGAGAACATCGTGGGAACCAAGGGAGAGAAGGTAGGAGTTGGTGTTCTTCTTAAATTTCTGGAGGTTGTATGCCTCGGGTAACACCTCCCTAGGCAATGAGTTCCAAAGCCTCGCTGTTCGTTGGATGAACGAGTCTTTGGAAAGTGATGTTCTGCAGGTCTCCAAAGTGACCACGAAGGGGTGTGATGACTGAACTTGACGGGTTAATCTCGAAGAGACTGCCAAAGCAGGAACGATTGTTGATATTTCAGAAGAGCATCGCCCATGAAAATATCTATAAAATAGAGACAAATCGCCAACTTTTCTACGGTGTTCCAGACAAGTGAGCGAGTTTGTAAGCGAGGCATCACCGACGAGACGAATTGCCCTTTTTTGGACAGAATCCAATAGCCTCAGGATATGTTTAGGTGCCGCGCTCCAAATATGGGAACAGTATTCCAGGACAGGTCGGATCTGTGCCTTATAGATCATAAGCAGCTGAGTGGGGGTGAAATAGCTCTTGGCACAAAACAAAAAACCAAGTTTTTGGGATGCACTTTTGGCAATGGACCTCACGTGATTTTCCCAGGAAAGGTTATTGCTGATAGTAATACCAAGCATCGATATGGATGACTTCAGTGGTATGGTTACTCCTGACAAAGTTATGTTAGGCACAGTGAGATCGGCTTTTCTAGAGAAAAGACATGCTTGTGTTTTGTTTGCATTGAATTCTACCAAGTTATTAGATCCCCACTCGAGAATTGTTGCTAGGTCCATATTTATATTATTAACATTTCTTCCTCGTTCATTTCTGGTTTCACGGGCTGATATAGGGGCCCTGGAAGAGAAAGCGGTATGGAGGTTACTATCATCGGCAAAGCTGTGTACTGGACATGAAGTTGCTTTCAACAGGTCGTTGATGTGAAGTAGAAATAGTGTTGGTGCGAGAATAGATCCTTGCGGAACACCAGCATTTATGAGTAGAGTGTCAGATGGAACTCCATCGACCACTACATGGAGAGACCTGTTTGAGAGAAAACTAGCAAGCAGAGAACACAGCTGAGGGGGCAAGCCATAAGGCGGAAGCTTGGCGAGGAGTCCCTGGTGCCAAACTCGATCGAACGCCTTGGAGATATCTAATGCCACAGCTAAAGTTTCTCCATACTTTTCAATAGATAGCTGCCATATATGTGAGACGTAAGCGAGCAGGTCACCAGTTGATCTCTGATGGCGGAAGCCATATTGCCTATCGTTGATAATTCCTGAGTCTTCCAGATATTTCATGAGCTCGATGTTGATGGCTTTTCCCATGACCTTTGAAATAATAGGTAGCAGTGCGATAGGTACATATATACGCGAACGCTGAACAATTTCGAATCTTTCAATTGATAGGATTAGTGGTAGAGTAGCATACTCCTAAGCTGAAAGATTCAAATCGAGCAGAGTTGTTTTTTGCAGCTGTAAGGAATGTTTTGACATATTTGTTGATCATGGATTATGGTAATTGATTTTACTTATTAGGCAAGCACAAAACTCAACGGAAAAAGACTGGTTTGGAGACTGTATAAGAAGTAGGGATAACCATAAAGAATCTGCTCTCCTTTCAGGATGACTCTAGGAATCTCTGAGCTACTGCTGGGGATGATAGGTAACTCCACGAATCATGAAACTTGATTCTATTCCACTTTACCATTTACGTTTACATCAGTATATCTGATGCGATGATTTGGAGACGGCTCAAGTTAGCTAGAGTGATTGGAACTGACTTTCATAGACTACCTTCCCTTCAATTATTAATGGTAGAGTAGAGTGCGATAGCACTTATTTTTTTCTACCACCAGCATCCACTGTAGAACTACATTGTAGGAGGATTTATATGGCTTTTCAGCCTCTCCGTATCGCGACCTATAAGATCTTTCGTACATTACCCTTTCTCTATTCAAGACCCGGGATTCCGAGACTCCTTGCGAAGCAGTTTTCTGAGAGCCAAGGAGGCATTAGTGAAACCCCCTCGAGCACCTTCAGCGTTTTGCAAAACATTGCTTGGCAATCGCAAATCAGGTGTTCTTGCAGTTTCAGGGAAGTTCTCGCAGTAACGGTCCAGTTCAGTGTCTGATCTATTCATTTTTTGAGGTGATACCTCAGAGGACAATGTCCAGTGGGCAGTCACGTTACTAGTTTCAAGTTTGTCTCATCCAACTCGAGAAACTCTTTAGCTTTCTTTGGCGATGGGCCCATAACCCATTTCGCTTGTCTTTGTCCTGGAACCTTATTCCAGTGGGTTTTTATTTGATCAGCTTCCCAGCGCTGAAACTCTTCCTCAGTGTGGGCTTTGGAAAGATCACAGAAGGGTTCTGGGTGAGGAAATTGTGTGCCCTTCATTGCCTTTGATTTCATGTGACTCGGCACCCACATGAAAGTGGGCTGATCAGACTCCCGCGGCTGGTGAAACACTTTTCAAGGCCCCAAGTTCTCATTAACTTCTGAGGGTTGGTCGAACAACTAAGAAAGCGGTTAAAAACAATTTTCACAAACAACAATTCATAGTCAGTTGTCTCAGGGACAGTTTGCAGTCACAAGTCAGTCTAGATTCACAGGTGTGTAACTTAAGAGCTTTCAGTGTTGCTTGGCTGCCCGATAGAATATAGATTTTTACCTCTTGCAAGGCATTCTTGGGCGCAATTTCTGCTTGGAACATTGTTGGGGCTTGCCAAGGGGTTTTGAGAGCCCAAAACTAGGACCCGTTACTCACACTCCAGCTCTTTTGTGCATCCACTGTGGACGCCCTTTTTCATTGTTCTAATGAAAACAGTTCAGTTATTGGCTTTGTGCGAAGTGCTTGGTGGGGACAGTCAAATCGATCGCAGCGCACGCTTTGGCAGAAATGTGAAAGATAATAGGGACTTTCAAATTTGTTTTGATAATTCCTGTCGCTGGTTCGCACTGCATTACCAATGGCTCTTTCACTTGTCAATATTATCAAAGGGTTTGAAGCATCAGATGTAAGTCCATTCAATCGCGAATTATTCACAGATGTAGACTATGCCCCAAGCAATGTCACAGATCGTCCTAGTGCTGTTGATAACACTGAAAATATACCAACACTTATAAATAAGTTCGAAGAAACTCAGTCAGCGTAATCGAATATAATTATACAACAACCGAGAGCAATATCTCCTCAACCCTCTACATCTGAAGTGGCATTCTCCCCTGAAGCTGTTCCGCCTTTGCCCAAAACCGGACCCCGTAAAACTACAAACACCCGAAAACGTCGCAAAGCAACAATTTCAACTGATACTCTTGAGAAAAATGAATTACACAGAGAAAATAAATAATAGTTTAAAAAAACTAAAAAACACGCTTTTATAGAAAACCAGACTAAAAAAATAGAAAATAAGAAAAAAATGTATCTAAAAAAAAGCGTGGGTTGCATGGTATCGCCTCGGCCAACAATTACCTGTGATCTGAGACATTTCTTACTTTATTGCCCTGGGTGTGTAATGTACTATATAATTATTGATACCATGCACCCCACGCTTTTTTTAAATGAAATAAATGTTTTTCTTATTTTCTATTTTTTAGTCTGATTTTCTATGAAAGCGTGTTTTTTAGTTTTTCCACACTATTATTTATATCCTACTTTTTAGTGTGGTTTATTTATAAAAGCGTGTTCTTAGTTTTTTTTTAAGTATTATTTCAATCATTTTTTTGCAAATTAAAAAATGGAATGATCTTATCAAATTAGGTAATCATAATCTCCGACCCCAAAAACCCCCACATACCAATTTTGAAAATAATCAGATCATAATCACATAACTCGGCCGCCATTTTGAAGCCTCCATCTTGAATATTTCAATTTTCACATAAGAATCATAATATTCGACCCCAAAAACCACCACATACCAATTTTGAATAGAATCAGACCATAATCACAAAACTCGGCCGCCATTTTGAAGCCGCCATTTGAATATTTCAATTTTCACGAAAGAATCATAATATTCGACCCCAAAAACCCCCACATACCAATTTTGAATAGAATCAGACCATAATCACAAAAGTCGTCCACCATTTTGGAGCCGCCATTTTGAATTTTTCAATTTTGACATAATCTCCGACCATGAAAACCCCCAGATACCAATTTTGAAGCGAATCGGACCATAATCACAAAACTCGTACGCCATATTGGAGCCGCCATTTTGTTTTTTTCTCACACAATTTCTCAATGCATTGTCTCCGGAATTATGTACACCTGCCAAATTTCACATCATTCGGACGTCTGGAAGTGGGTCAAAATCGTGCCCAAAGGAGTCGGTTACAAACAAACATACAAGTGAAGCTAATATAAAGCGTGTAAAAAGAGAAGACTAAAATGAAAAAAACTAAGGCAACTAAAGAAAATAAGAAAAAATGGCAGTGAAAAAGAAAATTTTCAAAAAGAAGAGCCCTTTACCTTCCTTTGATGAAGAGTATTTTATGCTGCGAATCTTATTCTGAAAGCAAGCCAGGAGAGCAGTGTTCAATTTGCAAAAGTTGGGCACATGAGCGAGATATGTGTGTTTTAATTCAAAATTGAATTTTATCTGTGTTAATTGCAACAGCGATGAAGATTAAAGAGATTCTAACTAGCTGCTTGTAGATTAAGACATTCATAATTACTGCCTTTATAATAAGAGACTGATTTTGTGTTTATCAAAGTTCAAAATAATTTACGTTCTGTTTTGTTTGCTTGTTTCAAGTTGCAATTTTATGTTAATTACACTAATATATGGAAATTATGTTGATTATGATAAAATTTACATAAAATAAATTATCGATAAATGTTGATTTTTTAGTAATCCATTTTTATTTGCTCTGATTTGATCATAAATACCAAATTCTAGGATGGATTGACTTTTTACTCCGAGTCTGGGACTTTTTACCCCGTGATGGGGGCAAAAAGTACAGAATTCCATTTTGCATTTGTCGCTAAATTGTTCGAAAATTAAATGAATAATCATACTTCTGACTATTTGAGCATAAATCTGATTTTTCTAAGGATTCTTACGATCATTTATGTTGACAGTAATTACTAGATTTCAAGACTTATAGGGTTTGGAGTGGAAATCGGCACTTTTAGCTCCGCCCTACCGTATTCAAAACATGTCATCTATTCGTTGTCGATGTTTTTCAATTATCAAAGAAGTTTGCGACACAACATCGTGTATTGCCGTCGTATCAATATTTCTGTCGAATCTACATTCAACACGCAACCCAAATGTTTACTGTTATGGATGTGACTTCATGTATCGGTAGGTTTAATGACGTTGTTATTGAACATTGCAGATGAGAGGTTGTCGCCAAAGAAGCACTTCCATGAACCATAGTAGACTATAATGTTCAGAATCAAGATTCTCAATATGCATTTTCAAATTGATTCTGGAGTAAATTAAAGTGGTTGATACTTATCCGAATTTTTGTGGTAATTATATTTTGGGAGATTTTCAATTTGTTTCTTCATCAGTAATTCATCAGACATCCATTATTATTGATTATTTTGCCTTTCTTACTTTCATATTAGCATTTCAATGTCTGTGTTTATTATAGTTTTCTGTTAGAATACACATGTTCCGTCAAATGATTTTATTTAGTTAATAGTTCTTGAGATTAATATCGACCTCTCCGTGCCACTGATTTTTCGTATTGTGAAGTTTGAATTGAATTCCTGTTCAGTTTTTCTTCGTGTTATTTCATCTAGCTTATGTCTATGGCTTTGCCCGCTTTCCGTTATCCCGTGTCCCGCTATGCCGTTTCCCGTTATCCCTTTTCCGTTATCCCGTTTCCCATTATCCCGTTGTCCCGTTTTCCGTTATCCCGTTATACCGTTATCTCGTTTGGCATAATTGATTCAACAGCAAAAGTAATTCTTTGAGAGGAGAATTCACTAACCACTTTTCATTCCTTTAGGGACGGAATTTTCAAATAAGGTTGAATAAGATTTATTTAATCATTTGTAACAGAGAGCCAAGATACCAATTTTTATGACTCCTACTTAAAAAAACGGAACCCCCATAAAAAAATTCACTCCTCATCTCGCCCCTTTAATAGTTCAATTCCTAGAAACACCGAAACACGTATTTCTTTATTTGTAACAAAGACCTCAAATATCAGTTTTTATGACCCTAACTTAAAAAGTATCGGAACCCCTATACAAATGTTCACACCCATTTCAAACCTTCGGGGGTTGAATTTCTAAGAACACTGAAATACGTAGTTTTTTATTTGTAACAAAGACCTCAAATACCAATTCTCATGATCCTAACAGCACCCCTATCACAAAATTGCACGAGTAACCCCTTCACCACACTTACTCCCTTCACACCTATATGTACATTTCGATAACTAAGTTATCATCATCAGATGGTTAGCTACACTGAATAAATTGTAACATTTTTCAATAATTTACACCTGCTGTTTCTAATTGGGTTATTTTATACTAATTACTGCTGCTCAAGTCGCTAATGGGATCTTGATGGTTTTATGGGAATAAAAAAAACAGAGTTGTATACATAGGCCCATTATCCTCATTGGTAAATTTTTATTATGGTTTTTGTGGTTAACTATACTCTTCAGGCAGTCTTCAGTTGGCCGATTTGATCATTATTAAATTATGAATTCTACCATATGGTCAGCCTTCGGTAAGTAGCATGGGCCAAATGTTCGTGTAACCTTCTGGAAATTGAACGTTTTGTCTGACCATAATAGACTCTGTCACAATTTAGACAACTAATTTCATGAATTCCCGACTTATCTAATATGTCGGTTTTTTCCTTCGGGTTTCCTAATAACGTTTGCAAGTTATTTATATTACTATAAGCTGCTTGGAGATTTACATCCCGGAATATAGTATTGAGACCTCTCGTGAGGTTTGGATGGAGAGGGAGTCTCACGAATCTTTTGCTTTCCATCGTTTTTCTCAGAGTCGTGGTTCCATTCACTAATCGTGTGAAACGCTTCTTTCTCAAGAGATTATCAATGATGTATATCCATTAATTATTGCTATTTCCTTGACCATTTTCATTTAATTTTGAAAACGATCAGCATTCAATGGGAAGTTTACGGCTCTGTGTATGAGAAAATTGAAACTAGCCATTTTGTGTTGAATATGGTGTTTTGAATCGGCTGGGATGAACCTGTTCGTATGGGGGAATTTTCTGTAGATGTTTATTTCCAAACGCTCTTTATTTCGTCAACTTCCATTTCTACCGTGAAGTTAATTCGTTCGAACACTGAATTCATAAATGTTAAGGAGGATGGATGTATCCCTATAAACTTCCAATCCGGATAACCCCCATTTCACCCCTTTAGGGGTTGAATTTCCAAAAGCAGTGAAACATTTGTTTCTTAATTCGTAACAAAGACCTCAAATACCAATTTTTTTGACCTCAACTCAAAAACTAACGGCATTCCTATACAAACTTCCAACCCCCATTTTAACCCTCTAAGGTTGAATTTCAAAAACCCTGGAATACGTGTTTCTTCAATTGAAATGGAAAGCCTAAATGACTCTAACTTCAAAACCCCTTTAGGTGTGAAATATCGTGGTTATCTATGCCATCATAGGGATACGCTGTCAGAATTTCAGTTCTTTCTTCTTTCAGTGAGTGAGTCAGTCAGGACATAGAATTATATATGTATATATATATATATATATATATATATATATATATATATATAAATATATATATATATATATATATAAATTTAGATATAACGACTGAAAATTGGTATGAACAGTGGGGAATAACGGGGATTTTCAGTCAGCACAAGTGTTGAAATATGAAAAACTCTTTAATACTTTGGACCGAACTTTCGTTTCATGTTAGGACCCTGAAAAGTTTCAAAATTGAAACGAAAGCTCGGTCCAAAGTATCAACACTTGTGCTGACTGAAGATCCCCGTTATTTCTCACTGTTCATATATATATATATATATATATATATATAGATATATATGTATATATATATATATATATATACATATATATATATATATATATATATATATTGTTATGTTGGGTTGTTTATATGATTTATAATTTTTGTATGTTTTTATGAATTTATATCATAGATTATGTTTTTGAAACCCTATCATAACAAATAAAATACTCCGGCTATGTTATGTTACCTATGTCTCTTTTTTAACCTCTTTTACCTTATCCCAGCTCAGTCAGGTACGCCTATGAACATGTATGACTCCTTCAGTAGCAAGTTCCTGTAATCGGTGTTGCCGGCTATGGCACTATCGATTCGATCACAGAAGATGTTCAGTGGATAAAAATAAAGTTAGAAATTGAAAAATAAACACAGGTTTGCAGAGAATAATCAAAGTAGTTGACTTTATTCAGATGAAAACTTAAATATACCCTACTCTGCGATAACTACCTTATACTAGCAAAACAATGTCAAAAAAATATAGTGCAGTTTGACGTTTGTGATAATGAAAATTTTATGAAGGAAGTTTGAACGTATTATCAGTCTTTTGGGTATGGAATTTTATGATTGTTCAGCCCAAAACAAAATAACCAGTGGTTTAGAACACTTTAAGTTCTTGGTTTTATGTGAAAAGTTGCACTTAGGTGAGTTCAGTTATTGAATACCTTGTAGCTGTGTTTCAGTTGACGATTCCAATCCTGTGGACGTATTTTGGGATGTCAATGACAGCTGCACTCCTGCACTCCTTCCAAGGATTTATTTTCTGGACCAGGTAGGTAGAATTTTTATTTTCTATGTGCTTCCTCCGATCAGCCTTTCAAGAAATCTTCCTCGTTCGGCAATTTTACATCAGGTTTCTTATGGGTGAAAGCTTCTTTTCAAATTTAGTACGTGGCTCCACTTTTTCGAACTTTTTCAATCTTCCCCAAACTTGTTATCCTCATCCATGGCAACACTCACCAAATTTTAATTTTTCATAGATTTCCGAGTTGTAACACTTCCTACCGAATTATTTGCTATTCTAACTAATTTTAATGATTTTATGAATGATATCTAATTCTAACTCTTACACACTATTTACAGATTCATATAATTTTTTTTTTTCAATTTCTTCCCTTACATTTCATTCTATATCAATACTTTTCCCACACAAACTCTTTCGAATCCCATTGGTGAGTTTTCTGTTCATGTGAATTGTCATACAGGATGTTCGAAACTTATCTAAACGTTGATCTTGCTTTAATTCAATGTTTGCTGTGAATTTCAATTTTGATATAGTTTAATCGTGGATTTTTGTTAGATGTATTGTTGGATATATAATTTTGATATCAGAACTGCTTCATGAATGTTCTCTTTTTACATATGTATCGACCAAAGCATATTATAAGTAGTAAAAGGGTAAAGAAAATTGTAAAATAACATAGCATTAACGATACTAATAAAATAACTAATAATAATAATGATAATAATAAGTTCAATTATTTTATAACATTTCATAACATAACAATATATATATATATATATATATATATATATGTAGTGGGTTTTCTTGGGTTTTGGTTCGTTAGGATAAGTAACTATTTTTGGTTTAAAACTTTTATATATATATATATTTATAGTAAGCATGTACAATATATAGTGATTGTTTTACTGCAAAACATTTATAGGTAAAAGTTCAAGTTGCTTTTTCATTCTATTTAGATTTTAGTTATTATAATATTTTTATGATATAATATCTCCAAACAGATGAGAAATCAATGGAGCACATCTGTTCGGAGATATTATATCATAAAAATATTATAATGAAACGTAAGAAATCTAGAATAGAATGGAAAAAGACCCAACAACCTTTGAACTTTTTACCCCTATGAAATTGTTTTGGCAGGTAAGAAAAAACCACATTGTCACTCATATTTGTACATGGCTGTACCATATAAATTTTCTTATAGCTCTAATCTGAAGAAGCCTGGGGGCCTCCAGGCGAAACGTCATTATTATTAAAAGCTGTCCATTAAAATGTTTTAAACAAAAATAGTTACTTATCCTAACGAACCAAAACCCAAGAAAACCCACTACAATTACTAAAACTACATGGTTCAAGAATCAAAGTGAGAAGGATATATATATATATATATATATATATATATATATATATATCCATTTCTATCTAAGAACCATTGGTATAAATCAGAGCTGTCCCAAAGTACTGTGCTTAATGCTCTTGAGAGCACTCAAAATACGTTTGTGCTAGTAAGCACTGTGCTCCCGAGCACTTTTTTGAAACAGTGCTTAGTACCCTCAATATTGGGAGCCCCAGACATAGCATTTCGTCGAATAAATAACATAAGATTTTGATTACTCTTCGAGCATTTAACGGAATGGCTCGGTGCTTAGTAATCCTGGAAAGTGCTCCTGAAGCACTTTCGGGATTACCAAGCACTAGGCCTTCCCTAACCTATGAATCTATAAATGTTATCGAAACATGGAAATGAGCTGCACCCCCAAGAACTCTCTGAACTTTCTGCAGGCGCATACTGGTACACTTTTGGGGGCCGAGTTACTGTTTCATGAAACGACCCAGGCGAGTTTTTTATATATGTATTTATTTATTTAGCTTTACACCACCCTAACAGCTGATGCCTTAAGCAGGGTGGGAAAAATACAGTCATCACAAATTACAATACATTGATGAATAATACATCAATTCAGACAAAATTAACAAGGCTTACGTGCAAATATGCATATGAACTGAAAAAAAAAACTATTAAAAAAAAAGAGTTATAGATAGTATGAATACATAGGTGAGTGTTACAGGATCACTTCCTTGATTTCATTCAATGAAGCGTTGAATATGTCAATCACATTCTGAAAATTCAAATAATTTACACAAATTTGATGGATAGGAGAAAACATGAGTAAATTCGTGTTGGGTGTCGGCAAATAAAACATGGTATGTGATCGGGCAGTCCCTCTAGGTTCATGTATATTCAGCTAAGAGAGTGATTGGGGAGAACATTCGAAATATTTTTACAAGCTTTCATTCAATGTGCTGTGTTAGTGTGTTTAGGGTTTTGGTGACATCTTGCGAGTCAATTTCGAACCACTATCGATTAATCATCTTGGAATTTAGCGTGACAATTCAACTCATGTATAAAAAATCACATATGCCACAGTGCAATTGTCAGTTTGACAGCGGCAAAAAATAGCTGCAACTTTAACAGCGACAAATGCACTAGTGGTTTTTTCACTTATTCAGTTGTTTATCAATTATCGCGGTGTTGGTTGCCAAAATAAATGAAGTTTGCATTGATATGTTTCTAAATTTCTTATTTATTAAATTGTCCTGCCGAATCACACTCGATGTTTGTATTGATATCGGGTAAATTTGTGTTGATCAAATTCCAAACTGTTTCCTTTAGCAATTTGACTCGAAAAACTGTCAACCTAAAAATGCTCCACCTTCGGTGTCGCGTTTTTAATAGTTGACAGTTTTTCTCGTCTAATTGCTAGGCAACAGTTTCTCATTAAACAACCCAAATTACCCCGATAAAATACAAACCTCTCGTGCAATTATAAGTGACAATGCATTATGACATTTAAACAAGTAAAAAAAGATGCCGGCCCAAGATGGCAGACTACAATTATAAATTGCCCGATTCTATTCATAATTGGTATGTGGTAGTTTTTGGTTTAGAAGATAATGATTATGTTATCAAAATTCAGGAATTCAATATGGCGACTTCGATATGGCTAACGCGTGGTATATCATTTATGATCCGAATCTATTCAAATTTGCTATCTGGAGGTTTTTGGGGTCGCATATTATCAGTTTATTGTCAGGGATCAAGATGAAGGATCCAATTTGGCGTACAATATTTTTGATTATTGATCCGATTTCAATGATAATTGGTATGTAGGGTTTTTGGGGTCGGAAATCATAATTTTGATATCAAAATTCGATAATTCGGGGAGGCGACTCAAAATATTCAATATTATATGAAGTGCACTAACGTGCGAGTCGTATTCATTTCACCACACCAGTTCATTCAATGCCACACGCCACACTAATGAATAATAATATATCATTGTAACGAAGTTACTATTTTTCTGCTATATTTATCAACCAAAAGCTCCCTGTGAGGATTTAAATTCATCATGACAGTAATAATAGGTCTAGAAATACCATTCGTATTCGTGATAAGTCCGTGTATTACACCTACCCTAATGAATAGACTTAACACTTTCCGTAGATCACGCTAATACCGCGGCGCGTATATATAAAACATGCGCGAGTATAACCTGCGCCGGCCAGCGACTCTCAAGCAAACATTTTCTTCGAGCCAGCTGGGCTATGTTCCTACGCCGACGAGAGATTTCAATCGCCCGCTAGAAGCCAGAGACAACAGTCCAATCGAGACAAAAACACACGCTGCAAGCTGACGTCATCCAACTGACGTCACATCACGTGGATTGCTACCTAGGAGAATTTTTCAAGTTAGATAATTATGCTGTGAGCCGAGCACATTCAGTCATCCGCCAGAAGCCAGAGACAGCAGTTGAGTCGAGACAGAGGCGCACGCTGCGAACTGACGTCACACCACGAAGAATTTTACGAGCTAGGTAATTATTCTGTGAAAGTATAATTTGGATCTCAATCGACAGAGTCCACAAAACGACCCGCGCATATAATTCGGTCGAGAGGCATTCGCCAAAGAGATGGAAGCCGACTGTAGTTCCATTTCAAAATATTTCAAAGATTCAGTAGCTTGCCAAGCCTAGCAGAAGCAGTCACGCGTCCAACCACCAGTATCCAGAGTGTGAGCCAGATACCGAAGCAGTCGACGACCGTCCCGAGCCTTGCCGAAGCAGTGAGATCGGAGTTTGGGTAAATATTGTATCTCAGGTCAGGAAATATTTGTAAGTATAGTCCATTCAATATCAATTGCAGAAGCTGTTTCTATAGGGAGCAAATAAAAACTCACTTCGCTAACACGAGCGTATATGCGAAGAAACGGAACGAAAAATAATCTGTACTACTCGTGAACGTTCGCCGTCGGCAAACGGTAGATCAAAAGAGCCGATAGTCAACGTGGACCTGAGTGACTGCTGTCTATTCACAAACCGATTCGTCTGGGCCAATAAAGTCCGACATCATTGCTCGCAGGTGTGGCTATACGATGGGAGGTCATAAATCACGCGTCATATTTGTGTTTTAATAGCTCTAGAAGATTAAAAACCAGTAGCGTCTGTGGTCTTGGTGTGTGCCGATCGAAATACGTTTCAGGATATTCTAGTTTTGTAGGATATTCTAGTTTTGTTTTTCTTAATGTATTTGTATAAATAAAAGCTTGTCTTTAATTATTTTTCATTTTTCATTATTTATGAAGTATTTCTGAAATCTTAAAATATCTAAATAAAATTAGTTATCTCCGCCACTGCTGCTCACAGGATTTCGCCGCAAGACTTTTTTATGCTTCTGCAATTGATATTGAGAAAACTATACCACAGGTGCGATGTGGGCATGATCGAACCATAGCCGTAAGAGGCACATATTCATTTCAATGCTGCGCTGGTCATTTCTGCATACTAGTCCGTACGATACCCCCACCGCAAGAGCTTTTTGGTTGCTAAGTTTACCCCGCTTGCTTGAAAACACCCTCCCCGCTTTCTTTGTATATAGTGCTTGCCATGTGTTTATTTGTTGTGATAACTTGAGGCCGCCGTTAGCCGCCCTTCCTGTATTTTATTATTCAATATACCTGTTTATCCTGTTGTTAGAGTATTATTTCAGTGCGCAGTCGGCACCCAGGTTCAAAACCCAGTTAAAGGCAATTAAAGCCTGCCTTGCTGGCCCCGTTACATTGTCACGACTATACTGACCCCTGGAGTGTTTTTCTTCACTGAGATTGCCCGGAGCAAAAGTGGCCTTTTCCACTATAAACCAAAAGGTGGCGCCCGAGAAAAACCGAGAATAGTGAAAGGCGCCAAAGTTTGATAGTAGGGGAAGAGACCCCTTTACATCATATTGGGCAGAGCATTGCGTTTTACATAATTATTATGTGTCCGTTGCTGTTCTGGATTAAATTTTTTGTGATTTTTCCAAAAATACAAAAACTAATTTTTTTATTCGAACCGAATTGTTTATTACAGCGATTATATATCAAAAAGTAACTCAAGTCTCACCTTTTAAGCTTAGTGCTCGCCAAGTCCAATTACTTTTTGAGTAGCTAGAAAGTTTGGAACCATATTTTCTTCCAAGAACGTATTATAAATATATACAGCAAAAGCGTCAAAATCGCGGAAAATAGATTTTGGTATTTTTATGTGAAATTTCGATATACAAATTTCTCGGTGAATAAATAATTTCCAATATTTATAATTTGGATATCGGAGCTGTGATTTTGCTACAGGCGAGGCTATTCGAAGCTACAACATACCTGGAGCACATTCAGGAAAACTAGTAACTGCCCAGTCACCATGCCAACACCTCAAGTTACTGGGACCTTGCACTTCGTAACCTTCCTCGCAAGTGAACTCAACAACTTGCCCATTTGCTATATCTACAGTTTCATTAAGGGGTTGTTCGGGATCAATCATTGAATCTAGGGGTGTATCGGCCTTGGATAAGGTATAAATACCGTTTGGAGTTACAGGAACGAAACAGGGTACTGAAATAGGCGAAATTATTTGGAACTGGAAAAAAGTATATAGGGGCAGTGGATCAGTCAATAGGTACATTTATATGCGAGTTTCAACATCCTGCAAGCGTATATTAGAATAAAAAAGATGAAAAAGTCATTGCCATAACGTGAACATATTATGCTTTCTCATTTAGTGTCAGTTGTTGGATTTTACATGATACTCCTTTTAGAAATATTTGTTCAAACGTGTTTTCAAACGCTATCTCAGTTGCCCTATCAACATGTCAGTAATATCATTCAAGATATAACATTCTATCACAAGCTTTCATTTAACTCCACATTTGTGTATACAGTGCTTCTCAACAGTCCCCTCCCCCCCTCTTATTTTTGGAACGATTATACATAAACAAGTGAAATTTGGAAACTGAATATTAAAGGTTGTGAACTTCCCTACTAGTGATGATAGATGACGAAATTGTCAGAGATGACGTCACAAGGCCATTGTGACCAATAATTTCAAATGGAACCCTACGGCAAGCGACATCTCTTTTAAAAGGTATCGAAAAAACCTATTCAATGATACTAATTTTGTTTGTGTTTATGGCAGTTCTGGCAACTCGCTTTTGAAAAACGCAAAGCTTTGATGAATGAAATCAGTTAATACTAAAATTCCAAATTCAAGCTCCGCCTCTGGATAGTTGTCAAATAAGCTGACGTTTTTGTTAGTCTCCCTAATTCGACGTTTTTATAATTGTCCAAGTTTTTGTACATTTAATAATTTGTGTATTGTTTATCGAACGTTTAACTGTTTCAGCAGCTTTTGGTACTTTTAATATTTTTGTATATTTTAATAATTTGTTAAACTGTTGGGAGCCGAACGTTTAAGTGCTTCAAGAAGCGAAATGGTACGTGCTTTAGGTGATAAAGTAGCAGCGATCCTAATTCTTGGTGAAACTGGACAAAATATTCATGCAGCAGAACGCATTTTTAATGAGAGGTTTCCTGATCGCCTCGTTTCGAGGACTTATTTAAGTTTGAAACGACGGGTAGTATTGAGGATGCGAAACGATCTGGCAGACCACAAATTTCTGATGAGAAAAAAATTTATATACTGGCAGAAGTAATAGTTAATCCTACTTCTTCAACAACTCACGTTGATCTACCTGTGAAGTCAGTCGAAGTACAGTACACGGGGTGTGGAAAAAAAACAAATTTCATCCATACAAATTGAAAATGTTTCATCAACTCTCAGACGACGACCCAGACCGAAGACCAGAATTTTGTGAAAATATTGAAACTAAAATTAACCAACAGCCAGACTATGTCAAAACAATTTGTTTTAGTGACGAAAGTACTTTCTATCTAACTGGAAATGTAAATACACAGAATGTAAGGTATTGGAGTGACGCAAATCCTCACCTGTTTCATGAAACACATACCCAATTTCCCCAGAAGGTGAATGTTTGGGCAGGTATTCTGGGAAACCACATCATTGAGCCTCTTTCTTTAAATACTAATTTAACTGGTGAGGTTTATCTGGAGCTGTTGCAAAACGCAATAGAACCGTTAATCCTTGAAATTTTGGAAGATAATCCAGATGAATTCGGCAATTTGGAAATAACATTCCAACAGGATGGTGCTCCTCCACACTATTACGGTGCAGTAACACGGTATTTGGATGAGGAGTATCGTGGTAGATGGATTGGACGACGATCCCCACCGGAATGGCCAGCTCGATCACCGGACCTCACACCTTTGGTTTTTGTTTTGTGGGGGTACCTTAAATCGAAGGTTTACGCCACTGAACCTGACAATATTGACGTTTTAAAACAACGTATTGTTGCAGAATGTGAGGCTGTTTCCGCAGACACATTTGCAAAAGTACGAGAAGAGTTCAAAAATAGGATATTTCACTGCCAGGAAGTAAATTTCTTCGAGCAATTTCTTTAAGGAAATACTGATTCTTGAATCTGTAATTAATATCATACTGAATGGAATTTAAATTTTAATGTTTACTAATGAGCCATTAAAACTGCCATAAACACAAACAAAATTAGTATAGTTATTCTAATCCCAATTGGAACGGCAATAAAAATAAGAGCACTACGAGGAGTATTCATATGCACTGCCCGACAAATGGAAAATTTATATACTACCAGTATTTTTACTTTCAAAGCGTTCCTGGTACAATCATAAAAAAGTTCAGTCGTGTGGAAGAGAATTCCTTCTCGAAACTTTTTATGTCGGTCCAATTGGGATTAGAAATACTATATCATTGAATAGGTTTTTTCGATGCCTTTTAAAAGAGGTGTCGCTTGCCGTAGGGTTCCATTTTAAATTATTGGTCACAATGGCCTTGTGACGTCATCTTTGACGATTTCGTCATCTATCATCCCTAGTAGGGAAGTTTACAACCTTTAATATTCAGTTTCCAAATTTCACTTGTTTATGTATAATCGTTCCAAAATAAGAGCGGACTTTTGAGAAGCACTGTACATATTATGTTTAGTTGAAATCTTCTTCAAGTGAATTTTGACCCACTTCTAATTGTCCGATTAACCGGAAATTTGGCAGGTATTCATAATTCCGGTGACAATGCATTATGGAATATCCGCTGAAGGAAAAACAGAATGGCGGCTGGACGAGTTTTGTGATTATCGTTCGATTCTATTCAAAATTGGTATGTGGGAGTTTTTGGGGACAGAAACTACGAACTTATTGTCAAAATTCATGAATCTGAGATGGTGACATGTTCTGTGGTTATAGTTCGATTCCAATAGAAATTGGTATGTGGGGGTTTGGGGGCGGAGGAAATGATTTTTTTTGGCAGAATTTACGAATTTCAGATGGCTGCTCCAAGATGGTGACGACTTTTGTGGTCATAGTCCGATTCCATTCAAAATTGTTGTGTGGGGGTTTTAAGGAGCCGGCATCATGATTAACTTTCGTGGATTCAAGATGGCCGCTCCAAGAAGACGACGTGTTCCATTATTATGGCCGAATTCCATTCAAACTTGGTATGTATCTGGAAAATTATCCCAGGGACGTGAATGAGGTAATGATCGATGCATTTGAATCGAGCTTCCCCATTCCTTGGTGAAATAATCATAAGTCCCTATCGAGCTCTGAGTCATCGAGTCTCTTCAACATAACTGGTCGAGCTACACCGATAAACTTATAACCCACAACAGAGATTAAAGAAATACTGCCAGGAGATCGACTCTACACCCACAGCAGTCAACAGGAAAATCCACGGGGATCACATTACTTCAACTGACAAATGAAATATAGATGCACTGACAAAAAGTTAAACCGTGGTATGTGTCTTTTTGGACAAAGAAGGCGCTTTTAACACATGGAGCTGTCAAAAGAGAGAGGGAACTCCCAACCAGAAAAGATCTACCTAACTCGAAGCCATCTCACATCCTGAGCTTCCTAATAACAATAAAACTACAAGATCAGCTATGAAGGTTGAGCAATCTCCAAACGTCTAGCAAGACAAGGAGACAAAATAGATCTCAAAAGTGTACTAATCACCCTTAACCACATTCATACATATATGATTATTTGTAGAAGAATAGGTTAATCTTCAATATGAACAGAGTAAATAGTGTACACTTCAGATTTTTTTATGCTTCAGTTGAATGATGGCATAAAGATTATGGGTCCTCGTGCGTGTGTCGGCCCGGCATATGAGAAAATATGACCAACCATTTTTTTACACGAAAACAATTAACACAACCCAATCTAACTTGGCTACCATTGCTATCCAAGTGAGGCCCGATTTCACCAACCTCTTTAAACGAGTTTTGTTCAAATTAAACTTAGATTAAGCTTTCTACACGTCATATTGGATTTCACCAGGAACTATAAACCGTGTTTAGTACCAAACGGCGTTTCCACTCAAAACGGGCTGAATTTGGCCAGTTACGAAGTTAAACGATGTTTTTTAGTTCATTGGTTTCGTGCACGTTTGACAGATGGTTGACATTGGAGGTGAAACAACCTTACTTTCCCGATTTGTTTATGTTGGAGAATTGAACATTTCTACCTATTTCAAAAAGAATTCAGTAGTTGGATTACATGTGTTATTGTTTAATTCGTAGATGATCATGCCTTCATATTGATCTGTTGTGAAATGCATCAAAAGACGGCCGAATACGATTTTTCAGGTAAATTTTACATGTTTGTATTTTTTACCCTGTTATCAGAATTCTATCTGCTGTTGTCAGAAATAGAAAACATTGTGAAATTTCCCAGAGAAGGCAAGCAGCCTAGATACATGCCATCAAACGAAAAGACTGGTCTGATAAGTTAACGAAATATGGTAGAGTTTGTTCCAGACATTTTCACTCTGGTAAAGGAAATATGTTGTACCAATTTATTCAATAAGCTGGGTGCCGAGTGAAGTCCAAAGAAGGAATTTATTTGATGAATTATATTTTTACATTCCAACTTGAAATTCATTGTAGAAGATATTGTCACTTTTATCAAGTTTCTTCAAATACTAAACTTTGAACACCGAACACCGACAGAAATATCACAAAACATGAGCCAAACACGAAAGTTATCGGTTTTAAATTTTCAGGTTATATTGTCACTTGGCTTTGGCTCCTCTACAAAACAACGAAATCTATGCAAAATGGCAGAAACGTACATATTTAAGTATGTTGCCAGCTTTTGACTGTCCTTAAACTAAGTTTCAATAAACTCGGTTTAGCTCTCGTCTGTTTGTGTCGGTGAAACTGGATCGAGGTTTATCAAGATTAAAATCTGAGTTTACTGAGAACGGAGTTCAGTAAAACGCCGTTCATCTGTTGTGATGAAATCGGGCCTTAATTGCAAGCCAATCAATCTTGCAAGATCTGAATTATTTTCAGAACGTAGAAGTGGAGATACACGAACATGTATTCTATAGCCAACTTACTAATCACATATTTGTTGCATTTTTACCATCCTTACTGGAATAGTGACATTATCTTGTCGAGAAAGTTTCAGAAAATTATTTCAGCACACACATGCTGATGTAGACATTAATGAATTCGTTCAAGCTGCAGCTATGTTTACAGTTCGTTGGTACCTTATGAACTGTATATGGCGTTGTTATCTGATCAGCAACATGGTTCGCACTTCCTTCAATGAAACGCGAAAGATGACAGAAAAAAAAATCAAACAAAAAAAAATTATCGTTGGTTTGGATATTGACAAACTCATATGAGAACTGTAACAATACGTGGTCAGTTGATTAATGTCAATCTTTTAATCACAGCGTCTCTCTCGACTTGGATTCACACTATCCAAAATATTTTCTCAAGAGAGTTTCGGGGGCTACTATAAAAAATAACGCCCCCGTTATCTTCACTCGTACAAAATTTTCATCGAAAATTCTGAGGGTTGGTAAGCTAACTGAGATTGCGATCAGAAACACTTCCTATAGAAATAGCTACTAGATTTATTTTTCACTCTACTCTTAATTTCACCAACTGACTGATCCAAACATCATTCTAGAGGAAAAATCATGCTGCCACCTACATATTAAACACATCGGCCTCGTCGGCCTCCATTTCCCTCTGACGCACTTGGCCGTCTTATTCTCGGGCATGTTCAACCCGTAACCTTTACCGCACGCCATCTTCACCACTGTACCCGCACTAAAGGTCACGTTAGGGTCGCGGCCAAATTTGACGACTTCCACATTGACGAAGGGCTCACTGGACAACGGCTCGCAAGGACCTTTGTTCTTTTGTTTCGCCGTTTTTTTCGACTCGGTAACGATTTCATTGGCGGGTTTCTCTTCATCCTCGTCAAAGACTCGTTGTTTGTGACCTCTACGAAGGCTGAGCGAAGAACTTGAAGACTTGTGGCTTGTTCCTAGTGCTCTACTGCCACTTCCACCTGGAAGAAATGAGAGGATTGGTTGAACAATTTCAAACGTGGAATTTTCTGATGGATTATTTCTCACCTTTAAGACCTCTTTTTCTCCTTGTTAGGTTGTGCTTTTCCAACGCTCTTGAGATTTTATCTGACAGAGACCTGGGAACATATATTCTCTTTTCCAACGGGAGATAATCGTCCCTTGCTAGGTGTAAATAATTATGTATGTATCTTCTGTCGTTTCCATCGTAGATCATTTTGTGATGACGTATGAAAGCTCTCTTATATTTCTCCATTATGATAGAGCGCTTTCTCCTGTTCCACCTTATGCGTGGATGTTGCCCAAGAATACATCTTAAAATAATATTCATGAATATCAAGATAGCCATAATAAATAGTAAACATAGTTGAAAAGTGATAAAAATATATCTGTACCCCAGAGCCAAACAATGTTGAGTTACAAAAATAAAATTTTGAGAAAATCCAATTTAAAATTAGTTACTCATAGTTATTACGTTGGTAGTTTAGGTCTGAGAGGAACTTGGACTCAAAATTTTCTACAAAGATTCAAATGGAAGATGGTCTTTTCCTTGTAGACATAGCATATAGTTGGAACGTTTTCGGATGGCGAAGCAGGCAATAAATCACTAGTGAGACAAAATGTACATCTTATTGACCATCCTTCTCTAGTGAAAGTAATTCTCAAAGAAATGGAAATGTCTTAGACGTATATCTCAGGTCTCACCAATGATTTATTGACCACGTCGCCATCCGAAAACGTTTCAACATTATATAACTAATTTTTGGAAAAATTGGACTTGACATAGTTTGCCTCTAAGGTACAGATATGTATATGCTAAATAAGTTAAAACACATATTTTATTTTTGAAAAGTAACATTTTACATGAGTTTTTTGGAATTATGAAACGTCGCTTATTTCAGAACTGCCACCCAAGACAACTAAAGAATAGTTCACTCCATAGAGCTTTTGAAATTGAGATAAAGACTGAATTAATAATTTTATTGTGTATTGAAAATGAAACTTAGGCACACTCGGAGTGTATCGAGAATTTAGTAATCATTTCTGCCATTATTTCCAATTCAAAAACTAATTGTATCGACAGGAGTTCAGCATGGTTGTGAGCTAATTTTGGGCAAAATACTCATGAAATATTCCGAAAAATCATCCGTTAAAATTTTTCCCAAAGTGTGTAGGAGACAGGGTGATGATGTTTTTGCCCTGAGAAATTAGGGTGGAGATGTCTTGTACCGTCTTCAAATTATAAAAGCAAACAGAAACCAACAATAAAATTCACTTTGGAATCAGAACAAAATAACATTGTGCATTGCTATGATATTATTGGTGTATCCTTTATAATTTCTATAGGGAAGTGGATCCAATTGTTGAATTGAATTCCGGATTGAAATTTCATTTTTCTCTGAAATGATTATTAGAGTCATATCTAGTTGAAAAATCATACCAACGGATGCAGGGGATATTAATTCACATAGCATTTCCTTTGAAAAGGCGGCTGATTTAAACTGCGAAAAGAATATATAAATATAATACTATAGTGATCTAGTGCTCCAAGTACCTCTGATAATTATTAGAATCTATTATTCGGCCATGAAACTGCAGTAAGGTTTTATGTTCTTCTTCGAGGAGCTGTGAGACCTCGTCGTTGGTAAGGGAGCCGAGTAGCGTCCCTCCTCGAGCCTGACGGGACGGGAAGAGACGGTGAAACCAAGGATAGCTCAACAAGGTGTGATGCGACCCGTGCCGAGGAGTGGATGGTCAGATACCGAGAACGAGCCTCTGGGACACCGGGCGAAATCCCATAGTAATCAGCCTTATCCCTGTACAAGGCACATTGCAGGGCTGGACACACTCTTCCCCCCCCCCCCCCCCACTTGTGGGATTTTTTATGGAAGAAAAGCACAACAAAATAAACTTAAGAGGGATAGAGCTAATGAGGACTCGGACTCATCAGCGAGCACCTCAACCAACACCACCGTGGAGGTGGAACACGGTAGTAGCGGATCAACGGGGACGCAAGGAACCGACAAAACAGTTAGAGAGGGTGTTGAGGACCTCCAACTGAACAGAAGACCCCCTGGGATGTATATCGCCTAGTGGAGGAAAATAGTTAAAGCGGAGAAAATCGCTGCAGGGACGTGGACAATGGTAAAGCCACGGGGAAAAGAAAGCAGCAAATCGCACTATGAGATGACTATAGGGCAGACCTAGAGAATGGACTGGAGGGGACATAAACAACAATATCGTATACAAATGATCTTGAGCTGGTTGCGGGCCAACTACAGGACGCAATCACCTCAGCATTTAACGACAACTGTCCACCTGTAAGCAAGGAAGCCACCAGGAACGTGACCTGGTGGAATGAAGAACTTACTAAGAAAAGGAAAGTGGTCAGGAAACTCTTCAACAAAGTCTCAGGTGACTATAAGAACTCCCTCACCGACTACAAAAAGAGAATCTTGGGAGAGATACTGTGAGGAAGCTGACGGCACTCATGAGGCAGCAGAACTTCGCAAAATACTCTCCAAAGAACTCCTACAAATGATCCAAACCATCAGGACAGAGTCAGGAGTCTACACGCAGAATGAGAAAGATACCCTGGAAGAACTGTACAGGATACACTTCCCAGGATCACCCAAAAATATGACCTGAGACCTGGAGACACTCAGAACTGGAACCTTCCTCAAGGACCTCCAGGGACAAATGGCAGATCTCAAAAAAGGTGATAGACGTGGAAAAAATGAAAATTGAGGGCCAGTCTTGCACTGTAATACATACCAAAAGCATGGAGAGAAATTACAGTAGTCTTCATTCCCAAACCCTAAGAATTGGACAGGATGGGGCAAAGGCACTAAGGCCGATAAATCTTATGTCATTCTTGCTTGAGACGCAAGAAAAACTGCTGGATAGGCATATTAGGGATACAGTGTTGATAAGCCAACCTCTGCACAGGGACCTGTACGCCTACACAACAGGGAAATCTACAGAAACAGCATTACACCAAATCGTAGAGAAAGTGGAAACTGCTCTGAAAAACAAAGAGGTCTTGCGGGTGCCTTCCTAGATCAAAGGAGCATTCCAACACATCTCTAAATTCAATTTCAAGGGCATTGAGAAGGAACGGCTGCAGGTGAATAGACTGGATGCTAAGAGAAAGAATAATCTATTCCTCTCTAGTAGGAGTAATACTGGCAGGGTAATACCAGGGGTTGTCCGCAAGGGGGTGTACTGTTCCCACTGCTCTGGAACCTGCTAATCACACTAGAAAGGAATGGATAAGAGAGGATCTCGTATTCAGACGGATCCAAGACCAAGGAAGGAACTGCTGCTGCACAGTGAGGGAAGAAATGAGCACCTCACTGGGAACATATAATTCCGTATTCCAAGCGGAAATGTACGCAATCTTACACTACGTGAGAGAAAACAACATGAGGGAAGGGCGCAACACACGAATCAAAATATGCACAGACAGCCAGACATCCCTGAAAGCTCTCACGAACCCAAAAGTGACATCACGACTGGAATGGGAATGGCGATAAGGACTCAGTGTCCTAGCAGAACACAACAAAATAACTTTGATGTGGATCCCAGGACACTGTCGCATCGAGGACAATGAGAAAGCTTATGAACTAGCCAGGATGGGCTCATCAACTCCATATATTGGCCCAGAACCTGCACTCGGAGCGACAAAATCAGCCATCCGAGGCTGCGTATCGGACTGGGTCAAACGAAAACAAAGGGAGCGCTGAAGGGAAGCCTTCCTCATGCACCACGGGAAAATATATATTGAAGAACCGTTGAAATAAAGAACTACTCAAGATGAGTAGGAACTAAGTCGGAACAATAACGGGCGTTCTTACCGGTCATAGCGCAATGAGAGGACACCTGCACAAAATGGGGCTGTACAACGAAGAACTTTCCTGCAGACAATGTGGCAAAGGGTCAGAAACGGCCAAACATATATTGTCAGAATGCAAGGCGCTAGACCGTGAAAGACAAGCAATATTTGGACCCAACCCCCGAAGAATATTTTGCTATATTCTCTCTCAAAAAATATCTCAATGTTCAAGGTATGATAAACATCTACTATGAACTAGCATTCTCAACAATAAGTTATAATATAATTTCCTGGGGCCAAGCCACAGAGATAACTAGAGCCTTTCCCCTACAAAAGCGCATTATTCGTCTCATTTTCAACTTGAAGCATCAAGACTCCTGTAGAAACCACTTCAAGAAACATCGAATATTGACAGTGGTCAGTATCTACATATTGAAAACATTGTGTCACATCCACAATAGCAAACACCATCTAAAAAAGTGCTCGGAAATTCACAAATACAATACTAGAAATCAAAATAATATTTACATGGAAAAGTTTCATCATATGGAGTACAAAAAATCTCTGAAATTTAGCGAGAGTCATCTCTACAACTTACTGCCTGAATCACTAACAAATCAATCTCTGAAAAGATTCAAGACTGATCTTAAAAAAATTCCAATCTCAAATAGTTTCTGCGACGTTTCCGAATTTCAAATATACTTAACATCCATAAAATGATTACCATTCAACTGTTCACTTTCAATTTCTACTGAATCATGGCTATAGTATTTGTAACTAACTGTACATTATATTGCATCTGTCTCTAACCAGCCAAAAATTTAAAAACTCTCAGTTTCTAAAAAAAAAAACCTCAGAAAACTTTATATATTTATGTATTATCAAATTATGAATTGTATGGTTTTTGTTTTTTAAATTCAGATGACGAACCTACATGTAACATGGCAGAAAGGTGATAAATAATCTATCTTTCTATCTATAGTAGCCAACCGGTGAAGATCCTGTACAGACTGATACAGGGGACCAGAGTTACGGAGTGGGTGCTGTAAAAGAAAAACCGGAAGGCACAAGAAGCCCAAGAGGCTGAGGTGCAGCTAGCGACGAGACCAGCATTCGAGAAAAAAACAAAGTTTGATGTTACGAAGGATATTTCTATTTTCTCAAATATCTTTTTGAATATGTGGAAAGTTCCACATCTGGAATTTTCAACAAATTGTTGATTGAATCTTCATTTTTCACATGAAATGGAGAAGTTTCCTCAAACATTGGAATTGATTGAAATAAATTACTTGGGAAGTTGTTTTGGGCTCCAGTGTCCTCCAATGCAAGTAGCTCCAGGTGGTCCTTCACCCAGAATATAGCCCTTATCACAGTCATACATTATTTGCTTATTGTTGGTCACTTTCCTTACATAGGGTCTGTAATCATATAATCCCATATTGCCGACCAAGAGAATTTTTCCGTTCTGAACTGCTCCTGGGTATGGACAGTATACTGAAACAAAGAAATATCAACATCAATATATGAAAATAGTGAACAAAAAACATATCCATGTTATGGTTAGAACTGATTTATTTTCTCGTGAAGGAACTGATCTCAACACAAGTTTAATGCACGAAAAGTTCGTAAGACGGCCGTGGTAGATATGCAAGTTTGGGAAGCGTTGAGCCCTATGAAGTTGAAACATTCTATGGACGTGATAACGAAGAGAATCGAAACACGATACATCTGGAATAGGAACTATATATTCGAGAAAGATTACAAAAAATTGGAGTTAGGAAGCGGGTAGGCAAATCATCAATATTCTTCTTGTAGTAATTGGAAGAAACTTCTTCAAGCAATTAATTTCAAAATTTTCATATGCAAAAAAAACACCTGCTAATAAAGCGATGTTCGGCAAGTTAAGTATGTTGGGCTGACTCACTTTCTGTTTGTCTAGCAGTAACTGCTCAAGGTGGAATAAGAGATGTGAATTCGGAAGTACATCTGTCATGAAAGTATATGTATGCACTTTTCTGCGTTTTTCTAATAGCAGAGTCAACCAAACTATTTTTTTAACTGCTTTGTAAATGGAATTCAACAGCTTGGAGTGTATGATTTGGTGATGAACCTCACATATGAGACACTGTTGTGACGTGAAATATGTTTCGGCATGAAAAATTTGCGATGGCCCTGACGTGATCGTTCTCTGAGAGAGTATTGCTAATATTTACGCCATGCGAAAATATTAACGATCGGGCGCTGATTGGTCTACTTGAGATCATTACATTGGTCCTAGTCGAAGCGGCTTTTATGGAGCTAAGCTTTGGTCTTGGTTGAATTGAACTCGGATCCTCAGATTCCCATTCCAGAATCATTTCCAGATCCTTTCTTTTGCTTTTTATAAATATATATTCTTAATTTGTCAAGCTTTCGAAAACGTTTATTTCCTTTCTCCGATTGACTATTAATAGGGGAGGGTACCGTACCTTGAGCCGTCCTGTACCTCGAGCCAGCCGAATAACTGTTGACATTTCTTCCTATAAGAGTTGGCAACACTCTCGACTGTCGCGTGTGTGACTACGATTGGTATCATCCAGTCAGTTATAGTTAAATGAAGTCGACACGTGTTATTGGTGAAAACTTTGATTTTGCGTCTTCAAAGTAAGTTTTTAATTTCTTAATATTCATCGTTTTTTCAGGTATTAATGTAGATATAATTTCAAACTATTTACGGCATGTAATAGTTTTTTTTTTTTATGTTCTGGTTCCCACGAAAAGGGATATCCTGTAATGTTCAGAGAACATCGTGGGAACCAAAGGAAAGAAGGTAGGAGTTGGTGTTCTTCTTAAATTTCTGGAGGTTGTATGCCTCGGGAAACACCTCCCTAGGCAATGAGTTCCAAAGCCTCGCTGTTCGTTGGATGAACGAGTCTTTGGAAAGTGATGTTCTGCAGGTCTCCAAAGTGACCACGAAGGGGTGTGATGACTGAACTTGACGGGTTAGTCTCGAAGAGACTGCCAAAGCAGGAACGATTGTTGATATTTCAGAAGAGCATCGCCCATGAAAATATCTATAAAATAGAGACAAATCGCCAACTTTTCTACGGTGTTCCAGACAAGTGAGCGAGTTTGTAAGCGAGGCATCACCGACGAGACGAATTGCCGTTTTTTGGACAGAATCCAATAGCCTCAGGATATGTTTAGGTGCCGCGCTCCAAATATGGGAACAGTATTCCAGGACAGGTCGGGGCTGTGCCTTATAGATCATAAGCAGCTGAGTGGGGGTGAAATAGCTCTTGGCACGGAACAAAAAACCAAGTTTTTGGGATGCACTTTTGGCAATGGACCTCACGTGATTTTCCCAGGAAAGGTTATTGCTGAAAGTAATACCAAGCATCGATATGGATGACTTCAGTGGTATGGTTACTCCTGACAAAGTTATGTTAGGCACAGTGAGATCGGCTTTTCTAGAGAAAAGACATGCTTGTGTTTTGTTTGCATTGAATTCTACCAAGTTATTAGATCCCCACTCGAGAATTGTTGCTAAGTCCATATTTATATTATTAACATTTCTTCCTCGTTCATTTCTGGTTTCACGGGCTGATATAGGGGCCCTGGAAGAGAAAGCGGTATGGAGGGTACTATCATCGGCGAAGCTGTGTACTGGACATGAAGTTGCTTTCAACAGGTCGTTGATGTGAAGTAGAAATAGTGTTGGTGCGAGAATAGATCCTTGCGGAACACCAGCATTTATGAGTAGAGTGTCAGATGAAACTCCATCGACCACTACATGGAGAGACCTGTTTGCGAGAAAACTAGCAAGCAGAGAACACAGCTGAGGGGGCAAGCCATAAGACGGAAGCTTGGCGAGGAGTCCCTGGTGCCAAACTCAATCGAACGCCTAGGAGATATCTAATGCCACAGCTAAAGTTTCTCCATACTTTTCAATAGATAGCTGCCATATATGTGAGACGTAAGCGAGCAGGTCACCAGTTGATATCTGATGGCGGAAGCCATATTGCCTATCGTTGACAATTCCTGAGTCTTCCAGATATTTCATGAGCTCGATGTTGATGGCTTTTTCCATGACCTTTGAAATAATAGATAGCAGTGCGATTGGTCTGTAGTTGCTAGGTAGGGCCTTTTTGCCTTTTTTAGGGACTGGCTGTACTTTTGCAATTTTCCAATTGGACGGAAATACCCCCAAATTGTAAGAGTGGTTGAACAACTTGCAAAGAACAGGTGTTAGTTCGGGGCACATTTCTTGAGAACAATCGGCGGGATTCCGTCAGATCCACCGGCTTTGTTGGTGTTGAGACCCAGCAAAATCTTTCTGATAGTACGTTGGCGAAAGGTGATCTCGGGCATGTGACTGTCAATAGGTGTAATGTTCGGGGGTTGTTTTCCCGATGAATCCAGAGTGGAATTTCCAGCGAATAGGTGCGCAAAGATATTGGCTTTTTCCTGGGCAGTCGTTGCTAGTGTTCCATCTTATTTGGTTAGAGGAGGAAATGAACTGGAAGTGAAGTTTCTTCCCACAGCTTTGGCGAAAGACCAAAATGAACGGGATCCGTTAGGACATTCAGCAAGTTTTGATCTTATTTTGGCATTGTGGGATTCTTTTGAGCATTCTATTGTCTCTTTGCATATGCCTCTAGCCTCGCCATATGCTGCTCTGGTCTCAGGGCCCGGATTTTTTAGCCATCGATGGTATGCTGCCTGTTTGGAAGCCACAGCTCTAGAGCAGTTTCTGTTAAACCAGGTCTTATCGGATGATGTTCTTCTTTCGGTATTCGGTATGTAAGTTTGCATCCCCAACATGATGATTTCAGAAATTGTCTCAGCACATCGTGTTGGATCTACTGAAGAGAAACAAACTCTCTTCCATGGAAACGCTGAGAAAAACATACGAAGACCTTCCCAGTCGGCCGAATTGTAATGCCACATGAGACGGGGTGGTATTGTGCTGCTCGATGGTAAATGGAAAGAGCATGTTGTGGAGATGAGGGTGTGATCAGAGTTTCCAAGTGGGGCACAAACTTCTATTCTATACGGGTCAGGATTGGTGGTGAGGAAAAGATCTAGTGTATTGGCAGACTGGTTGTTGACATCAGGGATGCGGGTTGGTAGTTCGACCAGTTGTTCTAGATCATGAGTGATGGCAAAGGCCTCGGCTTGACGACCCGCATCATCTGTTTTGTTAGAGAATTTGAGCCAGGCAGCGTTATGTACATTGAAGTTTCCCATGATTATGGTTTCAGCTGTTGGATGGTTCTCCTGAATGTAGTCCAGTTTGAGTGATAAAAACTCAAAGAGGTCGTTATATGAAGGTTCATTAGGTGATAGGTAAAGGCAGCAGAGGAACTTAGTCAGTTTGGTATCAGATAGCTTGAACCACATCACATCAAAGTCTTTCGGTTCCAAACTCTCTTCACGCTGGCATGAAAGGTTAGCCTTAGCGTAAAGGCAGACTCCACCTTTGAACCTGAATCGAGAATGGAGTTCGTAACCAGGACAAAGCATATGGACCTTGTTGGTGGACGAGTTTACTTGTGTTTCTGTTAGAGCCAGAATATCTGTTTCTTTCGTCTGTAGGTGATGGTGGACGTCATTGATGTTCTTGTTGAGTCCGCGGATGTTGCAAAAATTGATCTTTAATGTGTCCCCTCGAGTACCTCTCGCCCGGAAATCCGAATGGAGAGGTATTTTGCTTCCGGTGTGTTTTACTCTAGGAGACTTCATCATTATTACTATTAGGATGCACCTGAAAATAAAGGAGGAATTGGGGAAAAGGAAAGAGGGAGACCGGAAAGTATCGACCGAACACTGAAACATGGAATGATCCATTTCACAGCACACAAAGTCGATATGGTGGTATTTCACCGGGCGATGAGACCATCTTCCACCTACGGTTATCCTTTTAGTCGCCTCTTACGACAGGCAGGATTTACCATGGGGCTATTCTAAAGCCGACTCCATACAGCTAGTGAGTTAATACTTAACATATTCAGACACTTTTCCTAAATTTCAGTTTCACGTTTCTAGGTTATTTTATTTCATTTATTTCTTGATGCACTGTCTTGTACCTTGATCTGGTATGGGGCATGTTCCTTGGGCCATGGCCCAAGGTACAAACTTAGAAAAATCAACATTTTTTTTCATTTGCAGATGCCTAGAAGTGAAAGTGGTGTGACTAGGCAGGGACCTTCTAATGTGCAAGTAAAAAAAGCTTCAGCTGCCGTTAAAGATGGCATGAGCCAACGAAAAGCCTGCGAAGAATTCAGTGTGTCCAGGGCAACTCTTCGGCGACTTCTTAAACGCAATGAAACCGAAGTTGATAATTATAAGCCGTACAAAAACTGTGCTGTAAAAAAAATATTCGGTAACCAAGAAGAGGAAAGTCTTGTGAAATATCTTCTTACATCATCAAAAATGCACTACGGTCTCCACAGAAATCAGCTGAGATGTTTGGCTTATTCTTTTGCAAAATCGAATAAGAAGAACATGCTCTAGTCCTGGATAGTCAATGAAAAAGCTGAAAACAGTGGTTTCGAGAATTTATGAAGAGGCATCGTGAACTAAGTCTTGGAAAACCTGAGGCTACTAGTCTAGCACGCGCCACCAGTTTTAACAGACATAATGTTGGCATGTTTTTCACTAAACTGAAGGAAAGTATCGCAAAATATCAGTTTACTGCCTCAGATATTTACAATATGGACGAAACCGGAAACTGCACTGTGCAAAATACGACCAAAATATTTGCGGCCAAAGGACAAAAACAGATAGGAGCTGCAACATCTGGAGAAAGGGGATCAAATATTACCATGATAGCCTGCATCAATGCTCTCGGAAATAGCGTACCGCCTATTTTTATATTCCCCGGAGTTAATTTTAGGCGAATTATGCTGAATGGTGCCCCAGCGGATTCAATTGGATCTGCTCAAAAATCTGGATGGTCAAATTCGGAAACATTTCTTATATGGCTGCAACATTTTATTGATAAGGAAAGGCCAAGCCCGGAGCATAAAAAATTATTGATAATGGACAACCATGAAAGCCATTGCTCTCTTGAAGCTGTTACATTATCGAAAAATAATGGAATAATTTTACTGTCTTTACCACCCCATACTAGTCACAAGCTCCAGCCCCTTGACCGTGCAGTTTTTGGTCCATACAAGCAATATTACAATAATGCATGTGACGAATGGCTTTGAAGCATCCAGGACAACCAATCACTTTACATTATGTCGCAGAACTAGCGGGAAAAGCATATCCACTGGCGTTCACCCCAAAACATATTCAGTCTGGATTCAGAGTCTCGGGAATTTGGCCCCCGAATGAAAATATTTTCAGCGATGAAGAATATCTTTCTTCATCAGTTACCGATCGTGAAGACCCTACCGGCTCTACAGATGATCCCAAACCGTCTACAAGTCAACATTTGGTTCCTCTCAATGACGGTGATGATAATAATACACTTGCAATGGAACGAACTGCCCCGGAGTTCACAACTCCTGAACAATTGCGGCCATATCCAAAAGCAAAGACTCGAACTATGAAAGCCAATAATCGTAAGAAAACAAAAAGTAGAGTTCTGACTGACACCCCCGAAAAAGACGAAATCGAACGAATTTTCAATGAAAGGCAAAGAGAAGAAGAGCTGAAAAAAAAGAAAAGCAAGCAAGTCGTCCGAAATATTACAGCCAGAAAAAAGAAAGTCCCAGTAGAAGTGGAATCATCTGAAGACGAAGAGACATATTCTCCCGACTCGGACAGTTCAGAAATATCAAATGAAATCTGTGAGCCTGAGGAACAAGCATTTGTATGCACATCATTAAAACATGGTGATTATATGCTGACAAAAATTTGTGGGAAAAAATCAATTCATTTTTATGTGGCCGAGATTATTAACATTGTTACTAATAGAAAAATCGAATTAAACTGTTTTCTTCACATAAAAGATTCAATATGAATTGAACCAGAAAATGGTAGATCTCAGGTGAAAAACAACTACTTTCCTGGCAAATACCACGCAGAACGTTGAATGATATTCACCTGAAAATCCATGCATACCTCCATATAAATGGACATTGAATGCAAATGTTTCTTTCTGATAAGCTCGATTATGTTTAATTTATGTCGTGTTCACCTAACAATCCGCATACCGGTTTCAGGCTTTTTTGGCCCTCATCAGTACGGAGTAGTCAACCAGCCAAAGGTCCGAAGAGCTCTGGCTGAAGCGAGACACAACATAACCAAAACCATCATCGAGTCTATAACACCTATAGGTACGCCGGAAAAGAAAACTTTCAACTGGCGGTACCTAGTGACAGAAAGAAACACTCCGAAAATCTCCCACCTCGAGAGGTTTCTAAGTAAAAGATTCCTTCTCAGTAGGAGTGGCAAGCCCGACTAGCATATAGTGAAGATAAAAGAAAACTTTCCTGGAATACAGCAGAACGTTGAATTATATTCACCTGAAAATCCATGCATACCTCCATATAAATGGACATTGAATGCAAATGTTTCTTTCTGATAAGCTCGATTATGTTTAATTTATGTCGTGTTCACCTAACAATCTGGTTGACTACTCCGTACTGATGAGGGCCAAAAAAGCCTGAAACCGGTATGCGGATTGTTAGGTGAACACGACATAAATTAAACATAATCGAGCTTATCAGAAAGAAACATTTGCATTCAATGTCCATTTATATGGAGGTATGCATGGATTTTCAGGTGGATATCATTCAACGTTCTGCGTGGTATTTGCCAGGAAAGTAGTTGTTTTTCACCTGAGATCTACCATTTTCTGGTTCAATTCATATTGAATCTTTTATGTGAAGAAAACCGTTTAATTTGATTTTTCTATTTATTCCACTTCACATGGCGTTTATCTTTCATTGTTACTAATGATGAATTTCAAGTAAAATATTCGAAGAGGTTTGGTTCTACAACCAAGTTTGTGAGAGAAAATGAGGAAATATTCACGATTGACAAGGAGAGCATAGTTTTATCCCTGCCACAGCCTATACGTGGAGGATTATCAGAAAGACAAAAAAACATGTTGACTTTTGGGATTGACTTTGCATCATATAACGTTGAATAGACTTCAGTCGTTGATTTCTCATGTTTTTGCAATTACATTTTGTGAAATGCATGCTCCAACTCATATCAGTATTAACTTATTTGTGTATTGCTCAAGGTACATTACACATGGCACAAGGTACAAGACTTTATTGTACCTTGAGCCATTATACCTTTTGAAAAGAAACAAAAATATTTAATTTATTGTAAAATATTTTCCACAAATACTTTTGCCATATGATAGGGCACATATGAAACTTAATGTCACATTATGTACTACGTATAATTTATTTGATATTTATTGTTTTCATCTCAAAACAAGTGTTAAATCACTCACTGAGTACTCACATTTATTCACAGTTAATTGTCATTTTATCTCTTGTAATCCACATTTTAATTTACCTTTGAATAAATGTATTTGTATTGTATTGTATTGTATGTATTGTATTATTGAAAAATCGACCTTTTGTTTTTTTGCTGCATTTTGTAAGGCTTTGACAATACCTGGCGTCAAGGTACGGGACCCTCCCCTACATACTTCCTCGCTTATGGCATATTTTTTTATTTTAACGTATTTTTAAAACATTTAAATATCATAAAATTCGTAATCTCCACCTCTGTTGCTCAAAAAATACCGCTTCAAGACTGGGAAACTTGTTTTCTATACTTCTGCAATTGTAAATGGTTTAACTATATCTAGTATCTATAGCTACCTAGTCTAGTGTCGTCAGCGCAAGCAAGGTTCGTGCGACCTTGCCGCTTTGTGTAAATGGCTGTATAATAGATATCCCCCCTTTTTCTTTTCTTTATGATAGACGTCCATTCTCTTTTTTTCAAACACCAGATTTTTTATTGTCGAATAGCATTAGTATTTTCGTAGCGTCGTTATAGAGCAAATGTATTTCTTTCTATGAAATATGGATGGAATTTGGCGTTGGCAACGCATTACGATGTATTAATATCACTGAAATTCACGAAAAATTGGGACAATCGACTTGTTCTGCTCTTCCAGCTCTGCACGCCTTCACTGGCTGCGCTCAAAACCCAAAATTTTTCGGAAAAGAAAAAAAGCGTCCATATAATCTACTGATTCAGTCCGAAGACTTTCAAACAGCTTTTGCGAATTTCAGCGTATTGATTGACGATAATCGTTCAGATGTAATTCCAAAAATTAAGGAATGCGTGTGCCGATTATACAGTAAACAAATAATAGTTTGAAAAAACTAAAAAACACGCTTTTATAGAAAACTAGACTAAAAAATGGAAAATAAGAAAAAAAAAATTGTATTTCAAAAAAAGCGTGGGGTGCATGGTATCGCCTCGGTGTGTAATGTACTGTATAATTATTGATACCATGCACCCCACGCTTTTTTTGGAATAAAATATTTTTTTTTCTTATTTTCCATTTTTTAAGTCTAGTTTTCTATAAAAGCGTGTTTTTTAGTTTCTTCAAACTATTATTTATTCCCTACTTTTTAGTTTGGTTTACTTATAAAACCGTTTTTTTTAGTTTTTTTTAAACTATTATTTTTATTGATTTTTTGGAAATTAAAAAATGGAATGATTTTATCAATTTAGGTATCCATAATCTCCGACCTCAAAAACCCCTACATACCAATTTCGAATAGAATCAGACCATAATCACAAAACTCGGCCGCCATTTTGAAGCCGCCATATCGAATTTTCAATTTTCACAAAAGAACTCATAATATTCGACCCCAAATACCCCCACATACCAATTTTGAATAGAATCAGACCATAATCACAAATCTCGGCCGCCATTTTGAAGTCGCCATTTCGAATTTTCCAATTTTTACAAAAGAATCATAATTTTCGACCCCAAAAACCCCCACATACCAATTTTGAATAGAATCAGACCATAATCACAAAACTCGTCCACCATTTTGGAGCCGCCATCTTGAATTTTCCAATTTTCACAAAAGAATCATAATCTCCGACCCCAAAAACCCTCAGATACCAAATTTTGAAGCGAATCGGACCATAATCACAAAACTCGTCCCCATTTTGGAGCCGCCATCTTGAATTTTTCAATTTTGACAAAAGAATCATAATCTCCGACCACAAAACCCCTGATACCAATTTTGAAGCGAATCGACCATAATCACAAAACTCGTACGCCATATTGGAGCCGCCATTTTGTTTTTTCTTCACACAAAAATTTCTCAATGCATTGTCACCGGAAATATGTATACCTGCCAAATTTCAAATCATTCGGACATCTGGAAGTGGGTCAAAATCGCGCCCAAAGGCGGTTACAAACAAACAAACAAACATACAAGTGAAGCTAATATAAAGCGCGTAAAAAGAATGTAAACTGTTAATAAAGCTCGTTTCGCAATTTTTTCAAAGACGTACAAATTCGAAGATGACGACGAAACTTTTAAAATACATGCAAAAAGTTACGACCCATCAAATCTTCCGCACTGTAGATCCGAGCTTATTAAACACATCGATCGCAGTGCATACATACCAAATACTGGGGTGAATGCACATCAAAAAATACCAACCACGAAGGTGGCGGTGGAAAATGGTTAACAGGAATTAGTCGGGCGATATGACTTCGATTGGTTTGAAGGGCAACAACTTCTAATATTCGTGAAAGACGTTGTCAATGACGAAAATGATGTTTCAGGTAATAGATTATACGTGATGAGCATGTTTATCTCACTTATTTGATTATTTTGAAATTAAACATATTGCGCTTATATTAATTTGCAGATGATGAGTCGTCAGATTTATCCGATACAGAACGTGATGAGCCGGACGAAGTTTACAACTACAGCAGCGACAGATTAAAATAATATTTTTCATATGATTTTTTAATGTACAATGCTAAGAAGATTTTTTTTGTAATATACTTTATTAATATCTGTATATGAATTCATTAATTTTATTATTTAAGAGCAAGGCGCAACTTTTATCGACGGCAGGCTATTCCTCTACTCCACCAATGTGACCTAATATAAATAATTTAGCCTTTAGAAAATGCTTGCAATTTTTGGTCGCTCGCCTCTCGGACTATTAACTATCAAACTCAATACTGTAAACAATCTCACGCAGTCGGAGGCATCTTCTTTAATACAACAATGAAGATATATTATTGCCTCCGACTAAAACATAATTTTCTGACAATATTTTCTGGTCATCTTGTTTCCATCTTTTTTAGAGTTCACTCTTCAAGCAGTCGGGTTTTTTGTTTTTTTTTTTATTATATTACACATTTTAGTTAGGATTATAAGACTTTAATAATCTGAAGTCATTAAGTCGTTCGTTATAGCCGAGTTTGACTGTACTTAATAAGGTTTCTATTAAAATATTTAAGTGATAGTGTATTGAAAATATAACGAAGACGAAATAGTAACTGAAACCGAAATAAACCAACTAACGAGCAAATTAACCAATTACTGATGTACCAAGTTATACGCTGTTATAAATGTTTCCCAATATGGCGTCTGGTTGTTGGAATATTGAATTTAGTCACAATATGGCGTCTGGTTGTCGCCATATTGAATTTTGATTATTACTGTCATGTCTTCATTCACCATATGGCGTCTAGTTGTCGCCATATTGAAATTCGATCACTGTCACTGTCATTCTTAGTAACACTCGCAAGATTGAGACAATTCGATTAACGTAAGAATCATCAAAATCGGCCGACGCGTTTGGTCTCTAGAGCGCCACAAAGGTACAAACATACATAGGTTGATAAACACATTACCCTCCTTTGCGTCGCGCAGTAAAAAGGGCCAGAAAGCCCAAGTGTCATCGGAGGTCTTGACCAGACGAGCCAACTGGAAAAGAAAACTCCAGACTGTGAATATCACATTTCCATGTTAATATGATTCAGAATGTATTTTCAGTTCAACTCCATCAGGTCTAGTATGCTCACATTCAGCCATTCCACCTTCTCCGTAGGAATCTTCATTTTCTTACTACTGTCTCTTCATTCTACATACAAGTCTTCTCCTTTTGGCATATGTTTTTTTTTTTTATGTTCTGGTTCCCACGAAAAGGGATATCCTGTAATGTTCAGAGAACATCGTGGGAACCAAGGGAAAGAAGATAGGAGTTGGTGTTCTTCTTAAATTTCTGAAGGTTGTATGCCTCGGGGAACACCTGCCTAGGCAATGAGTTCCAAAGCCTCGCTGTTCGTTGGATGAACGAGTCTTTGGAAAGTGATGTTCTGCAGGTCTCCAAAGTGACCACGAAGGGGTGTGATGACTGAGCTTGAGGGGTTAGTCTCGAAGAGACTGCCAAAGCAGGAACGATTGTTGATATTTCAGAAGAGCATCGCCCATGAAAATATCTATAAAATAGAGACAAATCGCCAACTTTTCTACGGTGTTCCAGACAAGTGAGCGATTTTGTAAGCGAGGCATCACCGACGAAACGAATTGCCCTTTTTTGGACAGAATCCAATAGCCTCAGGATATGTTTAGGTGCCGCGCTCCAAATATGGGAACAGTATTCCAGGACAGGTCGGATCTGTGCCTTATAGATCATAAGCAGCTGAGTGGGGGTGAAATAGCTCTTGGCACGAAACAAAAAACCAAATTTTTGGGATGCACTTTTGGCAATGGACCTCACGTGATTTTCCCAGGAAAGGTTATTGCTGATAGTAATACCAAGCATCGATATGGATGACTTCAGTGGTATGGTTACTCCTGACAAAGTTATGTTAGGCACAGTGAGATCGGCTTTTCTAGAGAAAAGACATGCTTGTGTTTTGTTTGCATTGAATTCTACCAAGTTATTGGATCCCCTCTCGAGAATTGTTGCTAAGTCCATATTTATATTATCAACATTTCTTCCTCGTTCATTTCTGGTTTCACGGGCTGATATAGGGGCCCTGGAAGGGAAAGCGGTATGGAGGGTACTATCATCGGCAAAGCTGTGTACTGGACATGAAGTTGCTTTCAACAGGTCGTTGATGTGAAGTAGAAAAAATAGTGTTGGTGCGAGAATAGATCCTTGCGGAACACCAGCATTTATGAGTAGAGTGTCAGATGAAACTCCATCGACCACTACATGGAGAGACCTGTTTGAGAGAAAACTAGCAAGCAGAGAACACAGCTGAGGGGGCAAGCCATAAGACGGAAGCTTGGCGAGGAGTACCTGGTGCCAAACTCGATCGAACGCCTTGGAGATATCTAATGCATACTTTTCAATAGATAGCTGCCATATATGTGAGTGAGACGTAAGCGAGCAGGTCACCAGTTGATCTCTGATGGCGGAAGCCATATTGCCTATCGTTGACAATTCCTGAGTCTTCCAGATATTTCATGAGCTCGATGTTGATGGCTTTTTCCATGACCTTTGAAATGATAGATAGCAGTGCGATAGGTCTGTAGTTGCTAGGTAGGGCCTTTTTGCCTTTTTTAGGGACTGGCTGTACTTTTGCAATTTTCCAATTGGACGGAAATACCCCCAAATTGTAAGAGTGGTTGAACAACTTGCAAAGAACAGGTGTTAGTTCGGGGCACATTTCTTGAGAACAATCGGCGGGATTCCGTCAGATCCACAGGCTTTGTTGGTGTTGAGACCCAGCAAAATCTTTCTGATAGTACGTTGGCGAAAGGTGATCTCGGGCATGTGACTGTCAATAGGTGTAATGTTCGGGGGTTGTTTTCCCGATGAATCCAGAGTGGAATTTCCAGCAAATAGGTGCGCAAAGATATTGGCTTTTTCCTGGGCAGTCGTTGCTAGTGTTCCATCTTCTTTGGTTAGAGGAGGAAATGAGCTGGAAGTGAAGTTTCTCTCATACTGGAAAATATCCTAGAAAATATCTTTGACGCCTTCAGATTTTTTCATGTGTTCCTTATAATTTTCCCTACCATCAATGTATATGATCCTTCTCTCTAGTAACGGATTATATCTCTGTGTTTGAAAAAATATACCATCCCTTTTGTTCCATGTCTCCTCTGGTGTAAGTTGTTCATGTTTCGGAAACCACCCTCTCTGTCCTGTTGCTAGTTGTAGTCGCATACCCCTGAAGAACACTCGCACTTATTGCTTAGTGATATTCGTTTTGTGGATCTTTCAGTTCGTTAGCTATTCTTCTAATTTTTTTTTAAACTTGGGGTTTGAAAAAGTTGCAAACATAGCTCCCAAAACGTCTAGATCAGATAAATTATAGAATGTATTGAACTATAAAACAAGTCTCTATTGTAGTTTATAAAAAATCAGAATACTAAGCCGTAGAGTGAAATATTCATATTAAATTTTCCCAAATTCATAACTAATAGGAAGCGTTTCAAAATTGTGATTATCTGAAAAGTCATGTGTTGCCTTATTTTAATTATATTTTTTATTGATTTATTCCTATAGATTCATATCCCAATTCAATTCAAACAAATATGTTTATTTCCATTCAACTGAAATACATGGATTAATATATTGTTCTTATTTGAATATATTTTGTACGAATTAATTTGAAAAAAAAACAAACAAGTCTTGGCAGAAAACCCAAAACATCTCACTGGAGGATATCCGTTTTATTGGCGTCCAGAAATTTGATCAACGGGTGTCCAATCAATTTTATTATACATACATACCTTCCTCGCATTTTGGTTGTTCTCCAGTCCAGTTTCCAAACGAGCACTCCATGAGATTGTCGCCTTTCAGTTGGTAGCCGTCTTTACATCGGAACCTTGCTTTCATTCCATGCTCGGTTTTTGGAGCTAAAACCATTCCATTTCTGGGAGCTTTCGGCAATAATTTGCATCTATAAATTAATAGAATTTGAAAAATTACCGAAAAAAAGGATATATTCAATCGATATAAAATGTCCTTATTTCTTTTCCTCACAAAATAAATTATAATGGCTCATTTGTGGAAATTTTCCCTCTGGAGTATGTCCAATTCTGCAGGTACTTCTGCATTCATGTATTTGAGATAAACTGAAAGAATTTGTAGACTAATCACCAGAGAGGAACAACAATAACAATTGTACCACAAACTTTTAATCATAATTAAAACCTTTACACTGAAAGGTGCCATTGAAAATCCATTATGAACGTGGTGCGAGTTCATTTGGAGCCGAGTTATGATTTGTTTCCAATTAAAATCATTGAAACTTTATTTATTATTATTAAGAATGATTAAGTGAATTGTAGTTTGAAAAATGTTGAATGAATCATGTGAAAAGTATCATGTTCCTATTAGAATAGAAATGGTTTGCTTCATTTTTCACTGAATATAATACATTTATTTACATCACTACACTAACAAAAAATCCTTGGTTTCGAAGGAACTAAGGCCAAAGTTTCATTATTTTCTCGAATACTCGAAATAATACCAACAACTACAACTACAACTGTAATCGATTTCCTAGAGTATTTTTCAATTGGTTATCGATGAAAAAGTTTTGTTAGACATCGTAAAATAATTATTCCAGTTGATAAAATCATTTCCACAATTTATATCCCTCCATTACTTTTTGTTTTGCAAGTAAAAAACCTGATGGCATAGCTACTCAGAAAATTAGATTTCACAATTTATTGGAATATCTGTAGAAAACGAGTTCTCCAATGCCAACTCTTATTCACAGACATGCAACTTATTGTTGTTATACTCTGTTCCCTGATGTGAGAGAGTAATGAATCATCATTGAACAATAAAATCGAGTCGTCTTCGCCGTATTTCATAGGCGTACGAGGTTAAATCTAAAGTTGATGTCATTGGATAGCTTATGAAAAACTAAGATAGGAATGTGCAAGTAGATATAGGACATCATGAATGAAATATATCTAGAATTTTCCGGAGAACCTAAAAATGCAATAATATACTGGGTGTCCCATTGGAAAAAACAAAAGTTTATATCATAAATTTTTAATGCGACGTTCAATTGTTTTTCTATTTCCATTTCCTGGGGGTTCAGAAAAAATGCTACAACTTTCTTGATTCAACCATTTGTCTACCTCTTCAAATAAGTATAGATATCCTCCTCGGTCCACATTAACCAACAACCCTGTAAAGTTGATTCAATTTTTCGGAGAACCCAAAATGCAATAATATACTGAGTGTCCCATTGGAATAAACAAAAGTTTATATTATAACGTTTCAATGCGACGTTCAATTGTTTTATATTTACATTTCCTGGCGGTTCAGAAAACATGCTACAGCTTTCCTAATTTAACCATTTTTCTAGCTCTTCCAATAAGGGTAGATATCCTCCTGGTCCAAATATAACCAATTACCCTGTAAAGTTGGTTCATAGATATTTCGTACCAGCTTAGTGACTGTTAATACTAGCCCCCAACAATGGCAACGCTTAAGTATGCGCTGTTCCAGGTACAATAAAATAATAAATGGACAATCACCTACCTGATTATCTTTTCCTTACTACTACAAAAGTTTTTTTTTTTTAAACAATATTATGTAGATATAAATCCGTCCCTGCGATAAGAGATAACAATATGGTCAGATTTGTTTCACAAATAGAGGGTTTTCTAAGAAATCGATTATAAGCTTAGGTAGAGTCACATGTAGTTTACCTACCTATGACTCAGGGTTTGAAAAATTTCAAATGTTTAGTTACTTTCCGGCAGTTGTTGGAAAAGTTTGTTCTTGAAAATGACTAGTGTTTCTGAATTTGTTGCTGAGAAACGCATTAGTGAAAGTGGACATTCTAAAAATGGTAAACATTATTATTCTCAATGTGTTCTACGGTGTTCGCCAGAAAAACTCAACATTCCGAGTAACAAAAACAGTTGAAATGTGTTCGAATATGACTGGAGTCGGACAGTCAACAATACACCGACTCGTGCACGTGGATAAACGCGGCCCCATCAGGTCACCAAAGAGAAGTACAGGAAAAAAAACTAATAAATGAGGATGAAAAGACTGCCATCAGAGGAATCATACACTCGTTTTAATTAAAAAAATAAATACCTACCTTGAACAAAATAATGTCTGAAATGAAAAAGTATGATTACATTCCACCCATGGGTAGGAAGAAAGTATGGAAAACTTTGAAGGAAATTAATTTTCGTTATGAAAAAGAGAAAGACGAAATCATCTGCTGGCGACGACGATATTTGAGGGCAGTTGGACAGTTTCGAAGGGAAAACAGTAATATCTATTATATGGACGAAAATTGGTTAAATGAAGGATATACCGTTGGTAAAATTTGTCAGGATGAAAATATAAAATGCGCGAGGCAAGCTTTCATGGAAGGATGGTCCACTGGAATAAGAGCACCCTCGGGAAAAGGTAAAAGATTATTAATTTCTCACATTGGCAGCAAAAATGGATTTGTCGATGGTGCCTTACTAGCATTTGAATCAAACGGGACTGGAGACTATCATGAAGACATGAACGCTGATGTTTTTGAAGAATACTTCCAGCAAATGCTAGATCTCATTTCTCCTGGGTCTGTTATATTAATGGATAATGGCAGCTACCACTCAAGAAAATCCGAAAAAATACCAACGTCTTCTTGCATAGATATGTTGAAACAGGAGCTACTGGAGATTGTAAAGTAGAATAAACCTCTTTGTACGAGATTTTTTGTCGACGAAATCGCTTCAAAACGGAATATTACGGTACTTCGCCTTCCGCAATATCACTGTGAATTAAACCCCATAGAATTGGTGTGGGCGCAAGTAGAAGGGTTTGTAGCAAGGCATAACAGTACTTTTTGAATGAGAGACGTTGAAAACCTCTTGCAAGAAGAAATAAAGACAGTGGATTGCGAAAAAAGGAGTAAGTGCGTCGAACATGTAATTGGAATAGAAGGAAGAATGTGAGAAGCTGATAACATGCTAGAAAACACTGTAGAGCCCCTTATTATTTCACTGGGTCCCAACGACGATAGTTCATCGGACTACTCGGAATATGATGGCTAAAATTTGAAAATTAAGTTGTACTGTAAATAGTAGTTTTTTTAATAAATATTAATATTTATTTCAATTTATCTATTTTCATATTATTATTACTTTTATCTACTTTAATATTAGAATAATTAATATCTCAATTATTATTATTATGCTAATCATTATGCTTATTATTCTAATAATCTACCTGTAGTTACGCCGCTGTTACATAACTTTCTTTCACAAAACTCCTCTTTCTATTGTTATGCAAATTAAGGTGACCCTAATTGAGGACCGATTTGGGGTGTGTACGTCGTAAATAAATGAAATACGGAATTTTAAAAAACTATCATTGCAAGTTTACAATACAACCCTAAAGTTGTCCACCCTGTTTAATGGGTTCTGTCATTGCAAATTTACATTTTATCACTTTCTCACATTAGGAGACAGGGTACAGATAGATCCGAAGCAAAAACAAAATCCATAATTCGTAATTGATAGAAATATAAACAGTACAAGGTTCTCAAAAAAGCCTGATTTATGGCACTTAGGCTCTCATAAACTAATTTGAGATAATTTAGGGGTGAGTTCTCATATCTACAAAACATGTCACTACCGTATAGAATGGTGTCACTTTGCTCAAATTTTGCAGTTTTTTCATGTTCAATTTGTAGCTGTTGGGCCTACGAATTGAAGATAGAAGTATGTGTTACAATTATGTTTAGCCTACTGATTCCACATGGTAGTGCAGCGTTGTTTGGATTAGATTTTTTTTAAGGCTGAGCAAAGAAACCCCAAGATTGAGGCAAGTTTGCATTTGCTTATATAATTGCTGTTTGAGCAAATATCGCGATGTCAATAGCCTTCTTTGCTCTAGGAGGTCATATCCAACAAATTCGTATAGGGTCATTATCAAAATACATAATTATGTATACAAAAGCCTTTATTATTCAAAGTTATAAAATGGTATAAGCATATTATAAATTCAACAAATATTTGACAACATATAAATATAAAATAATACTGAATGAGCAACTCATTAGAAAATGTTAAACATAAAATAAAAAAGTTAAATTAACATAGGTAGGTACAAAAAAAAAGTAAAATGAAAAAAATATAGGTAGGTAGGTACCTAAGTATCTATCAACTCTTGTATCCAAAAAATAAAGAAATAATCTTTATTCTTGCAGAGCCTAGAATGTAAGCCACCATTAGGTATCAAAAATTATTACATATTACGATTGATTTTTGGTAGCATCAATACTTTTTAAATATCAGTCTCAAAGACGTCAGAAATATGGTTGACGTTGGGAAATACACAGATTCCCTGTTTTTTTCCTGATAAATTCAATTTGGTAAACGTCAAAGTTTTTCTTCAATACGAGGCCTACGAAATGCCTTACAGCCTTCTTGGTGACAAACTGCACCACAACAAAATCGTTCGGGCTTATTGATTTATTTAAGGAAGCTCGAGCCGAAACTTCATCTTCATCTATTTGCTGTTCCTCATAAATATCCTCCCTTTCAACGTCTCCCTCGTCATGTCTAATTTCCTCGTGATCTACAATTTCTTCTCTGTCACTTCCAACTTCCTCTATGGACAGGCTTCCTTCATTCGATTCCAGCGTAAATCTTTTGACATTTTTCCTTATTTTGATTGAGTCTGTTTAGCATTGCTAGGGTCCGCCTGGTCTCCATGCCTGCAGGAAGAACTTGAAGCATCTTATTTTTCTTCTTGGATGGAGGTTCAGATGAACAACTTCTCTTCTGTTCCAAATAGTGCAACACAACAGGAAGACACATGTCTTCCTGTTGAGTTCACATGGTCTTCAATTTTTGCTTTCGATTTCTGCTTTTGGTAGTTATTTCGTGATTTGTGTTTTATCCAAGGGATAGATTCCACTTTCTTCGAAAGCATTTCTCAATATTGTAGGGTTTTTGTGATCCATGTTTTCCAATAGTTTTGCGGGCAAAGCTGGAAAGCATCCCGTCAATGAAGCTCACCAACTTCCCTAGAGGGATCGAAAGAATTGTACATCCAGTGGTTGTTTGATGTGGGTAGTATTGGGGGGCAAAAAGATGAATTTTATTCTTTGGCATTGTTGTAGAAGTGATATACTTATGTGAGTGCTGAAATGATCGCCGATGACAGCTTTTGGACCCTCCAATCTTCTCGCCCATGGAATAAGCATTTTCTCGAACCAGTTGGAAAACTTGTACGATAATATCCGCCTTGCATACCATATTAGGACAAAAATGCTCGCCCACAGCTGTTTCAGCGAACATAATCGATATTGATGACTTGGTACTATTCATGATCCTCTCGGGATACTTGGTTTCCTTTTTTATTATGCATTTTGATCGCCCAGGATCATCGGTGAGATTCGTTTCATCGTAGTTGAGTATATTCTCTGGAGGAACATCCTTATGTTTCTTGTTAGTCGCTCCATATATTCATTGATAGCTTCTTCGATAGTTTGCGCTCGAACGAACTCAATTTCTGGCAAACTCTCTGAGATAACTTTCTTCTGTAGCGATTCAAAAACAGATAGCACCAGTCTCCTCCAGGCATGTTATTCTCAAATCTGGCCACAGTTTTTCCAGAAGAATTTGAATAAACCCAGGGTTTAAAAGGGTGAGGAGAGGGCCATATTCAGCATCCACTAAGAGGAAGGTCAACAAAATGCCTTCCTTCGGCGAAAGTAAGAATAGGTGTTGTATAGAGTCCGCTGGGAAATGTTGTATTATCTGGCAGCTTCGTGGGTTGACAAACCCCTTAATTGTACCGCACTTACTGCTACATCCACTTGCTCTGCAGTATAATTTTTGTAAGAGCGAGAACCCAAGATTTTTTTGTAAGTTCCCACAATTTTTTGCTGAAAATTAATTTATTTTTAATAACGGCTATAATAATAATTATTATTTTAATTAGTATTAATATTATTATTATCATTATTTTTATTATTATTGCCATTAGATAACTGTATTTTGCAATTGAATCATTATGATAATTTAATTTAATTTTCGAGCCAAATCATGGGTGGAACGTGCATTGTTTCATAATAAAATTCACAAAAAAAATAACATTGTTGTATCTGTCGAAAATTATACCCATTAGAAAACTATGCTCTATCAGGTAAAAATTTCCATAGAGTTGTGAGATTCATCAACATTCCTCCACAGACCTTAGTTGTTCGGTTTTGAAAATATATCAAAATTCCATAGTTCGCTTACATGTGTCCCAGAGTCCATAATAGATCGACACATAATCGCGCACCGCGTTACGGAGTAGACTGGCCGTCTAGGAACAAGATCCGGCAAACTATTTCATTTCAGTTACTAGCAACTTCGAAAAAATTTGGTATTACCAACTTTTTTGCCTCTTGAGCAAAGTTACCTCCCGTCAGCAAAGTAACCCCACTCTACGGTACCATGTTTTCGTACTTATCATATTGGTTTGAAATAAACTGTTTAAAATTATTTATATTTTTTTTTTTTAGTCCATAATAGACCAAGATCTGACTGCGTGATTACCAACCCTATCTGATAATGAAACCAAGAGTATTTTTTGGAGATAATTATTAATAAAAGTATACGTTTATACCGGGTTGCCTATCCACTAATGGCCGCAAGTACTTTGAATTAAAATTTATTCAATCGATTTTTTTCAAAGAATTACACCCATTCGGTGATGAGAAAAATTATAGTTCATTTCAAAGAAAGATATATAGAGAACTTGAAAAGTTTGGGTTGCCGTTTTTCACTTGGTCGCAACCTCTTGGCAACCATGTGTGAACAGGTATCAATTTGTTGAACTTCTACACTCATCACGTATTTTGATATATTAGATATACAGTATCGGAAAGTATTCATTTCGGGTACGGTGGTTTCATGAGAGCGTAAAGAATAGCTTGCTTTATGTTGAGAGAGCATTACAATTTCTCCTCGACTCGCTCGAGGAAGGGATATTTACGTCACGACACAGAGATAGGAGAATCAGGGCGGTCCCAGCGGTCAGCTCAGGACGTCAGTATCATACCGGCAACAGTCGGGAGAATGTGCAATGAAGAAGAATGATTGACGATAATTTCACTTCAGATAATTTGAACAAATTAAACTGAATCATTGATTCAATTTAATTTGTCGGACTACAGGTAGATCAAAATATCTTTGGTGATGTGGTGGCCGCGAAAACAAAAGAAAATTCTCATACATAAACGAAAGCAAACGATATTTCTGTAAGACAATAAAAACAAAAAACTTATTTCTAACAGAAAAACAATTATTTCTTGAATGGACAGAAAAAAAAATTTTTCAAGAAAAGATAAACCAAATTAAATATTTTGTGTACGGAATTATTTTATTAAATGTTCGAACAAACCACCATTTTGGGCCAAACAATAGCCGAATCTATTGTACTTTATCTGCGGTTGTGTAAATAGGCGGCATGTTTCAAAAGGTAATAATTGTCACGATCTTGTGTTTTCGCAACCATGGCTCGGCAAGCTGTGCGCTGTGTCGCATTGCCACGTGGTCAGTTAATGCGTCGGGTGGGGTAACAGGAGGGGCGCACAGCAGTGCGTCTCTCTTGTTTATGTGGTATTATCATATCATTGCGTTCCTTATTGGTCGTGTAGATTTCTGTCTATACCCCAGATAAAATGTTTCCGATACTGTATATCAAATTGAAGCTAATGATTTTAACCGACGAAAAAAGGAGGAGGTTCTCATCTCAAGTCGACGCGTATATTTTTTTATAGAATAGTCCGATTTTGGTGATTCTTTCTTCAATGGATAGGGTTCAACCATACTACATATGTCATATGAAACAATTTGAGTAACAGTATACTGAGTATAACGGAAACAGGTGCTCATATTTCTTAATATTTATTTCATCATTTATTTTGCAATGAATACCTGAAAATTACTCAGTAGTTAGTTCGGTATATTTCCAAATCTCAAGTAGGCTATGAAAACATCTGAAAGCCCTTAACAACCAGACAATAAGTTCTTAGTGACCATTGCATATGTCATTAATAAATTGATTTGTTGTGTAGCATATCGATTTATAAGTCTTCAATATATTTCTGAAAAATATTACCCTAAAGGAAATAATTTGAAATTACGACATAGGTACTGTCAGAAAAACAGCGAAAAGAAGTTTTGATGATCTTAGGTTACGGCGATCGTGAAAGAAGTATGGCGCAAGTATGCGACATCTTTAACGAAAAAAATATCCTGATCGAGAACCAATAAGCAAATCGACATTAAGCAAAATATTGCATGCATTTAACGAAATTGGCAATGTTGAGAATGAGCCCAAGAGTGGCAGACCTACCGTTACCTATGACATGCAATTAAATGTATTACTTGGAGTTCAACTTCTTTCAACAATGAGATCTGTCGCCAAATTACATCCTTATAAATTTAAACTTATACATGATCTCAATGAAGACGACTTCGATAGACGCATGAAGTTTTGTAAAATATGCAAGAAGTGTTTTATCAGTAGTAATATCCCTAGGATAATAGACGAGATAATTTTATGACAATCGAAAGCTCGTTCCTTGGTAACAGCCCGAAGCCGAAGGATGAGGGCTGTTACCAAGCAACGAGCTTGAGAAATTTGTCATAAGATCATGAGGCATTTGTCAATGCCCGAGGAATATTCGGCGAAAAATTTTTTGATAAAAAAATGTATAACTCAACACAATGAAACATTTATTTATTTATTTATTAAAAGTACAGTTAGTGAAAGAACAATCATTAAAATTTAACTTAACATTAGATTCGTTGCTGTTCTCTACTATAGAAGATCTATTACCACGCATAATATTTATGATCTTGTTGTGGTGATCTTGATCGAGATTTAAGTATGGTTCTATAGAATTTTGATTGCTATGACCACTAATTTCCAGCAATTGTTGTTCTTCTACACCACTTTTTGCCAATTCGCTAACAGCAGTTGATCTATTCGAGTGATTTGTTATCTTTTTGTCCTTTACATTCAAGCCAATTGCCTCAGCAGCAGATTTAGTCCATCCATTTATTGTATTTCTTCCAACAGGTACATTATCGTTCCATTTGTCAGTTTCATTTTACCAGTGTCGATTTGGTTTCAAGAACAGTCGTGGTGAGGTAATATTGTCGCCTCGTTTTGATATCAGTTTATGGAAAAGACACTATTGGAAACCAACCATTTACTACTTGTACAGCTTTAAGAACCACCTTGGCAAGTTTTACTGAACACCGGATTCAATGCGATTTGTCGGAGAGTCGTCGTTATTTTTCTCAATTTAAAAAAAAGCAACTGCCTCTCCTCCTGCCACGCGAATTCTACAGCAGCAATATAGTAAAATTTACGCATAAGACCTTCTGGAGTATTTTCATCCCATAGCAATATTATTTTGTTAACTTCAGACAAATTTAACGAAACAGAACTGGACTTACATTTACATGGATCTGCTTGTACTTTCTTCCTGATTGCATCGTGGGCATCTCGGGCTGGTTCAAATACTATATTGTTAAACGGTTCAATCATAATATTATAGTCATTATAGTACTTTTCTTGCAAAATGTTTCACGAAACGCGCCCCATTGTCTTCACCGTTGCTTCTTTAAATTCGGTCCCGTCTTTCTTTCTCATAATGACCGCCCAATCTTTTAGTATCAACGTCAATTCTTCTAAGCTTCATTCAATTCATACTCTCGTTCGCAGCAAAATTTCATAAATATTCCCCAAATATGTTTGTGACTGTAGGTTGTATTTCTTTGATTAGCGCATTTATACGTTGAACATTCGTATTGCCAAAACGTGACATTTTGAAATTTATTTGGAATGAAGTTATCAAACTCAATCGTGTTGTCATATTGATTGATAATTGCACTGAATGCAATTATCAGTGTAATGTTGACATGATTGGGTGAAATTGTTTCATATGACTCAAAATGACAAAAATTTGAATGGTTGTTAGAACTGTAATTTTTTTTTTCAAAATAATGATTTTGGATTCAATGTCCTATTTTCTTTTTGTATGAACGGTACTGTGAATACGCAAAATACCAATCGGACGATGAAAGCTTATACCAAATACCCTCCAAAAGTAACTGTGTGGACTGGGATTCTCAGGAATACCATTGTAGGAGAACATTCTTTTGACGGTACTGTGACGAGTGAAAAGTATTTAGAAATGTAGCAAACTGATGTAGTTCCATATTTAACTGCAACATTTCCAGACAATAATTATCCTGGTCAAATATATTCTACTATTTGGTCTACATTATGCTCTAGTGGTTAGAGATTTTCCGAATGAAACCTTTCCCAATCCCTGGTTTGGACGATGCGGTCCTATTGAGTGGCCTGCTAGGTCCCCAGATTTAACTCCTATGGATTTTTTGTCTGGGATCATTTGAAAAGTGAAGTATACATAACAATCGACCTGTCCGAGCTTTACCTCCGAAAATAATCAACTCGTACGATAATGGAGCGTTTCCACACTTTATGAACGCCTTGTATAATTACACGTCCTGACCAACTGACTCACTGATTGACTGATATACGATCAACGCCCAGATAAAACAGCATCTTTTTTTATATTCCATTCCTAAAGGGGTGAAAAGGTGGGTGAGAAGGGGAGTGAAAGTGAAAGTATAGTTGGATTTTGAATTAGAGTCATGAAAATTAATATTCGGGCTCTTCTTCACGAATAAAAATCAATGTGTTTCAGGGTTATTGAAAATGTAACCCTGAAAGTGGTAAAACGGGGGGTTGAAAGTCTGTACAGTTAGTTTTGAAGTTAGGATCATGAAAATTGGTATTTGGGGGGTCTTTGTTACAAATAAAAAATACGTGTCTCGGTGTTTTTGGAAGTTTAACCCCTAAAGGGGTGAAATGGGGGTTAAATTGGGATTGGAAATATATATATGAATTCCGTTAGTTTTAAGTTGGTCATAAGTCATAAAAATTGATATTTGTAGTCTCTGTTACAAAAAATATTCCAGTGTTTTTAGAAATTAACCCCTAAAGGGGTGAACGAAGGGTGAAAGTTTGTATAGGGGTTTCAGTTAGTTTTCAAGTTGGGGTCATAAAAATTGGTATTTTAGGTATTTGTAAGGGATAAAGAAATACATGTAGCAGTAGCAACCTCTAGGGGGGGGCCGGAGGGGTGTGAAAGTTTGTGTGACGGTTCCGTTAGATTTGAAGTGAGGAGCATAAAAATTGGTATTTGAGGTCTCTGTTACAAATAAGAAAAAAGATGTTTCAATATTTTTATAAATTCCGTCCCTAAAGGGGCGACTGAATTTGTAATAGTCGTCACAAAAAATATAAAATTCAACGCGGACGAAGTCGCTGGTACCAGCTTGTTATAGTATATAACAGTTAATAATTGAAGTAAGGTGGTTGAGTGAGTATTTTGAAAGTAATCCAAATTAAGTGATTACAATGGTTGATTTATTTACAATTAATACGCTCGTTTGCTGAAGTAATGAGAAGGAAAAAGTGCTTGACTTCATTGATACATCATTCAAAAAGTGTTACTTAATGTTATTGTTTCATCCTAGAAAAATATGTACCATAACATTGAACTAACTGTGGAATCTATACGAACGACTACAGGTATAGTACTGCAATAATTCTAAGAGATTCATTATTATCCATTGCTGCTGAGGCTAAGTGCTCGACTGACCACAAGCAGGGACATACTCGATACACTGAAATTTTCAGACAAGATGACGGCTTCTCCTGATTATTTCAAGAAAATTAGTTCATAACATAATCCAAACTTAATATAAAAAGGTTATAAATCAATCAAATTAGTCTATGAAATTACGTGCACCAATTTCATTTCGCGCTTTGAAATGTAATAAAGGAGATAATTTTCGTGTTTTCAAATCCGTACCTGGAATCCTCAGCCCTATTTCTATCCAAGTTCGCACCTCGAACAATGGGTCATGATAACGGTATCGGATGAGCATTTATAATGAGTCTCTAAGATCTGTGGCAAAAGTATATGACACATGTTTGAAAAAAATAACGCAAGAATTTTAATATTTTTGAAAAACTCCAACAGTAAATATGTTATCGAAATTAGGAATTACTATATTCATAGCCAATAAATAAATAATAAATTATGTAAGATATGTACCTATGTTCCAATATATATATATATAATATATATATATATATATATATATATATATATATATATATATATATATATATATATATATAAGATCCGCTAATCCGGATCAATTATAATCGAGGCAATCCGAATTAGTGTAACATCGGGATTATTGAAACTTTTTTAAAAGTCACACAAATAAAAAATATACATACCTATGTACTGTAGGAATATATTAACACAAAATACAAATTAATAACATATAGAAAATTCTAAAAAATTAAGAGACGCTAGCTAGTCGAGTACCTCAGCTGTCGAAGCTTGCGCAAAAGAGTAGAAACGACGCAAAGCTAGGTCACTACGTCCTTATCAGTAGTCTGTGTGGTGCACTAACTCTATCTCGTTCTTATATCCTTATTTGCGGCCGGTTTCACATAGCAACCCAGTCCCATCGCATAGAGAATTTGATATACAGTGCTAGTCAAAAGTCCCCTCCCCCCTCGTATCTTTTGAACGGGTATACTTATAATAATGAAATTTGGAGGGTGGAAATAAACGGATGTAGGCTTCTCAACTGGTCATAACAGGTGACGCAATAGTCATAAATGACGTCACAAGGCCACTGTGACCAATAATTTTAAATGGGACCCTATGGCAAGTGACAGCTCGTTTGAAAGGTATTGAAAATACCTATTCAGTCATACCAATTTTGTGTGGGTTTCGGCTGATTTTGATTGATAAATTGAAGAAATACGAAAATTATAGTTTCGCATTTAATTAATAAATATTTTAAAGTACGCCTCTGGTTAATTGTCAAAAAGGTTGACGTTTTTGAACTCTCTACTTGTCAAAAGTGTTTATACCTTGAAAATTTACCTAAGCTATTGTTTAACGAGACGTTTAAGTGTTTACATAGGCAAAATGGTACGTACTGTAGCCGACAAAGTAGCAGCTATCTTAATAATTGGTGAATGTAGAAACAATTTCCATGCAGCGGAACGACTGTTTAATGAGAGGTACCCCGATCGCCCTATATCGAGGGTTTATTTGAGGGAGCTTCTTCGGAAGTTTGAAGCATCAGGTAGTGTTCAAGATGCCAAACGATCTGGTCGACCAACAATTAGTGATGACAAAAAAATTGACATAATTGAAGAAATGGTAGTAAACCCTACTTCTTCCACAGCCCAAGTTGCGTCTATCTGTGAAGTCAGTCAAAGGACAGTACATAGGGTGTTGGCTAAAAACAAATTTCATCCATACAAATTAAAAATGGTGCACCAACTTTCAGATGATGACTCCGACCGAAGACTAGAATTCTGTGAAACTATGTCCAATAAAATGAACCAACAACCAGGCTACATACAGACAATTTGTTTTAGTGACGAAAGTACTTTCTTTCTCAATGGAAATGTTAACACTCAAAATGTGAGGTATTGGAGTGACACAAATCCTCACATCTTTCGTGAAAAACATACTCAATTTCCAGAAAAAGTAAATGTTTGGGCAGGTATTTTGGGAAACCACATAGTTGGGCCTCTTTTTCTCAATGCTAACTTAACCGGTGAATTGTATCTGGAGATGTTACAAAATGATATTGAGGCGTTAATTCTTGAAATTCTAGAAGATAATCCAGATGAATTCGACAACTTGGAAATAACGTTCCAACAAGATGGTGCTCCTGCACACTATTACGGTGCAGTAAGACGTTACCTAGATGAAGAATATCGTGGTAGATGGATTGGACGACGAGGTTCGATCGAATGGCCAGCTCGGTCACCGGACCTTACACCATTAGATTTTTTTCTATGGGAGTACTTGAAATCTAAGGTTTACGCTACAGCACCTGACAGTATTGCCATTCTGAAACAACGAATTGTTGAAGAATGTAGGGCAATTCCCGCTGACACACTGGGACGAGTACGACAAGAGTTTAGCAATAGGATGCATTACTGCCAGGAAGTAGATGGAGCACATTTTGAACACTTATTATAAGAACTGGTTCTTAAATCTTTATTAATTAAATGCGAAACTATAGTTTTCGTATTTCTTCAATTTATCAATTAAAATCAGCCGAAACCCAAACAAAATTGGTATGACTGAATAGGTATTTTCAATACCTTTCAAACGAGCTGTCACTTGCCATAGGGTCCCATTTAAAATTATTGGTCACAGTGGCCTTGTGACGTCATTTATGACTATTGCGTCACCTGTTATGACCAGTTGAGAAGCCTACATCCGTTTATTTCCACCCTCCAAATTTCATTATTATAAGTATACCCGTTCAAAAGATACGAGGGGGGGAGGGGACTTTTGACTAGCACTGTATAATAAATCAAAATACGTGACGAGTGTAAAAGTTCAACAAATTTATACCTGTTCATACCTGGTTGCCAAGAGGTTGCGGCCATTATTTGATAGGCAACCCGGCATAAACGTATATAGTCAAACCATTCACAATTGCAGAAGCATAAAAAACAAGTTTCTCAGTCTTGAGGCGGAATCCTTTGAGCAGCAGAGGCGGAGAAAACTAATTTTATTTAGATATTTAAATATTTTGAAAAAACGTTAAAATAAAAGAATATGTCATAAACGAGGAAGTATGTATCAATAGGCAATCGGATCATTATAATTTCATTTTCCCATGGTCGAAAAAAAGCCAGAACACAACCCAGCTATAGAATATTTTAAAACCTATTTCGATCCCAGACCAGAGACGCTAATGGCTTTCATTTACTCAGACCTGCTGAAACACGTAAATAACTAGTGATTTATTAGTCTCAACGTATAGACACACCTACAAGCATTATCATTGGTTTGCGATCACGCAAACAGCTGCCACTCAAACCCACGTTGACTATCGGCTCTTTTGATCTTCTTTTGATCATCGGTTCGCCGAAGGAGAATGTTTACGAGTAGTACACATTATTTTTCGTTCCGTTTCTTCGCATTTACGCTCGTGTTAGCGAAGTGAGTTTTTGATTTGCTCCCTATAGAAAAAGCTTCTGCAATTGAAAATGGTTAAACTATACTTATATTAATAATTACCTCTGAAAATTATTAATTCATTAACAGACATGGGTAGTAATCACGCTGTCGTATCTTGGTATGTAAGCTACTTAGTGTTCGAAATTTGGAATTGATGACGTTTCGACCTTATTCTTATCAACAATCAACCTGATCAACAAGACTTGTTCTCAGATTCTGAAAAATAGACTGACGAGTTAGGGGGTATATCCATCAACTATCAATATTGATAACACAGTGAAGTTCAGAAAATCAGTCCATCCTCTTCTTCTTTTGAGTGCTCGGATAACATTGCGCATTCGCAATTTTTGAATTACGTCACAGGACATAAATATTCGTACTCAAGGTTAGGTTAGGTTATTTATTTGACATTTTGACAAGAAAACTATCAATCAATACATTTCTTGAATTAGATTGGTAATTAATTCATTTTGAAGTAGCAATTGGTAGACGATATATTTCATACATCTTTTCAGTTCGTTTTACTTCCAGTCAATAGGCAATGCAAAATTTTTTGGTTATATTACCAGAGTGGGAATTTGCCACAAATGGAATGAGCTTGTCATGATTTTTCACGTAAAATAATGACTACCAGAACGAGATGAAAGAACAGAAACTCGTATTTGATGAAAATGTGGTTTTCTATTGTCGCATGCACTTTCCCGTTTTTGAAGATCGATGTTCGGTTGTTTTGGCTTAATGATGGGCCACGAATTGGACGCTAGATACCTGGCTCATTATAATCCTACCCTTAAATTGATCGCTGACGAAAGGATTAACAATAAGTATCAGGCCCATTTTAACCTTGGTACATGAGGTGATATTACAATATTTGAAAATATTTTGTATTTACCTATTCCATGTGATCAAAGTTAATCGTGTATCTATTCACTTATTTTAGTTATCGACATATACAAAGTGATAAGTGAACGAGGTAAAGAAGTGCTCATTGTGCAGAAAGATAAAGTGTTGAAAAGCGGTGAAACCTATTGGGGATCCGCTGTACGTTCTTGCAAAGCAAATATTTTTACTAGGGGCTTAGAAGACCTTATTTCACGCAGTGATTTGCAACATAATCTTTCCACAGACATACAAATATTAAATCGCCAAATAATCAGCAACAGCATGAAGAGAAATGCAACAGAAGATGCAGCAGAAAGACCTATTAAAATAATACATTCAGTATTGAAAAAATACAATGAAGCAATGTATACATTGTCGGTTCGAGATTTTTCTTACATTCGCAACAATTTGTATAGTATTAGGAGAATTTTCTATTCATTAACGGTCAATATTTGAAGATTGTTGCGTTTTCGAACCTGACAAATATTCGCTATTTATGTGGTAGATATTTTTTTTTCACTTGGTTGGGACATTTAGTTATTGCGTACAACATTTATTGGAATTATTTACGATCCATACGCTTGAAAATGGACACTACATTCCAGTGGCATTTTGTTTACTTCTTGATAAACGTGAAAAACTTTCGAGAGTACTTGACGGTTATCAAAAAATAAGTGTGAGAGTGTTGGCCTAATTTTAAAACCCAAAGAAGTCGTAGCGGATTTTGAAAAGGCAATTCACAATGCACTGCAGGCAGTATGGCAATCGCAATTAGTTGGTTGCCGCTTCCACCTAAGACAGGCTTGGTTTAGAAAAATTCAGATACTTGTACTAATGGCAGAATACAAAAATCAAGAAAGCGAAATAGGGAAGTGGCTCAAATACAAAGACATTAAAGAATAGGAGGTCCTAATAAGCTCTAGCCAATTAGAATCTTGTAGCATTAACCCGTCATAGTGACGTGTATGGACATGTGGCCCACGTAACATGCAGAGTCCAATATACATTCATTCAAGAGCCTGTAACTCTCAGATACCAGTGTGCGGAGTGCGCCAATCCGCCATTGTCCAGAGAGAATGGTGGCCATGACATATGATCTCTTTCTATTAGTGTCACCATTGTCTTATAGAGAATAGATTTTCCTACTCAGATAACGTTTACTCTCTTTGGCTCAAATATACGTTCGGGTTATCATATCGTATGTTTGTTCCTTTGTGACGCTCTAGAGAGCAAACGCATGGGCCGATATTAATTATTCTTACGTCAATCGAATTGTACTAATCTTACGAGTGTCACTAAGTACATGACAGTAATCAAAATTCAATATGGCGACAACCAGACGCCATATTGTGAATAAAGGCATGACAGTAATAATCAAAATTCAATATGGCGACAACCAGACTCTATATTGTGAATGAAGACATGACAGTAATTATCAAAATTCAATATGGCGACAACCAGACGCCATATTGTGATAAAATCCAATATGGCGAAAACCAGAGACATATTATGAATAAAAACATGACAGTTATAATCAAAATTCAATATGGCGACAACCAGACGCTATATTGTGAAAAAGTTACATATACATCAGTAATTGGTTAATTTGCTCGTTAGTTGGTTAATTTCGGTTTAAGTTACTATTTCGTTTTCGTTACATTTTTAATACACTATAACTTGAATATTTTAATAGAAACTTAATTAACTGCAGTCAAACTCGGCAATAAAAAACGGCTTAATGACCAGAAATGGTTCGTTATGAAAGGTGTTCACTATGAAGAAAATATGCAGTACATGCATCCTGATAGATTTTTTTTTGGCGTGAATTGACGACACTGTTAATTTTTTGAGACCATTATCTCGACAAATTTGTGCATTTGCGCACCCACTGTCAAATTTTCTAATTATTTCCAGCTTAACCGACAATGTAATAGCCTTCCTGTATGCTTTTGTAGTAGGGATATTGGTACAATGCAGTTGAACACGTACTAACACTACGCCATGTATCTAACAAACCCCTAACAGTGAAATAGGGGAATCCCACCAGTCGATTGCGGTCGTGAAATTTCGCAAATTATCGGCACTTGATTGAACAATTTTCTTCGGTGGTTCGTTATAACCGAGTTTGACTGAGTCTTGTTAGTGACTGAAATTATCTATTTACTTTGTTGTAGTATATTCATTTGTTATTAGTAAAATCGTTCATGTACTTTGCTTGTGTATGATTCAGTACACATGCTGGGAGTTTGTATCTATTTGTTGTATACCTGAGTATTATATAACTCACAATGTAACGAGCTCGAAAACGTCGTCGGTCGTGTCCAAATTTCAGTCGTAAAAACCAAAAAAGGCCGACAGGAAAGTGCACGTCGCGGAGCTCAGACTCCGGCATCGCGACAGAAACGATTGCAGCACGTTAGAGATCAAATTCATCTTATTTACAATAGCCAATCACCCACAAAAATGTATCTTATAATCCTAGCTAAAAAGTGTGAAATAAAAAAAGTTCATTCAAATAATGACTTTAGATTATTAAAGTCTTATAATCCCAACAGAAAAGTGTAAAATAAAAAAAAGTTAATTAAAAAAATCAAAAAACCCGACTGCGTAGAAAGTGTACTTTAAAAAAGATGGAAACAAGATGACCAGAAAATATTGTCAGAAAATTATTTTTTAAGAGGTTGACAATTAAACTCAGTACTGTAAACAATATCACGCAGTCGGAGGCATCTTCTTTAATTTAAAATGAAGATATATTATTGCCTCCGACTGCGTGAGATTGTTTACAGTATTAAGTTTAATAGTTAACCTCTTAAAACATAATTTTCTGACAATATATTCTGGTCATCTTGTCTCCATCTTTTTTAAAGTACACTTCTTACGCAATCGGGTTTTTTTATTTTTAAAATTAACTTTTTTAAATCCTGTCGATATTAGCAATTGTTTCGCGTTTGATTTCGCAGAAATATAACCTCAAGATGGGATAGTGTCGAAATACGCAGACTAACTATTGGAAAATTATATCGGTGAAGAAGCCAGTTTTCCGCAGGAATTATGGGTAGACTGCAGCGACACCATCGAAAGAACCACAAATGCGTGTGAGTCCTTCCACTCTAGATTTAATTATAATTTTTATTCTACCCTTCCCAACATATTTGCGTTTATGGAAGTGCTAAAACAATTCCGAACCGATATGTATGTGAAACATACCACTCTATAATTCAAGTGAAATTTCAAGATTTCATTTTGTTAGATGTGTGGTGGCTTAACTGTATGCTAAGAGGCTATTTGGAAATATATTATGAAATGAAACATGAAAATATTGATCGATTGTTTTTTTTATTCAATATTTGAGTTACTTAATAACATTTGATACTCAGGTAACAGTAAGTAGCGATGCATTTGTGCAGTTGAGAAATACTAGCGTCCAATTCATGGCACCCCTAACAGGTATACGTGTCACAAAAAGGATTAACTGAATTTTTAGCGTCCTATTTATGGATGCCCGGCTTCACATAGGATATTATTAATATTCGTAGTAAATGAACACATGGTGAGGTGATTTGAAGAGAGATTAACTTTTGTCAACGAAGGCAAATGAACGAACCTCATATTGTTCAGAACTTACGAGGCGTTAAAAAAATATGCTCTCATCGAAAAATATCAAAAGTACTTAATAACGATTTTCTTCTTTGAATAGAAACATCTTTCAAATGAAAAGAAGTTCTTCCAAATGTGTGCCGATATTGCTTCGAAAATAGAAACTCAAGTATATTTTTCAATGTTTCAACAGATGCCATTTTGAAACGACGTCCCCGATTGGACCCCACTCCGAACCCATAGAGACAAATAGTATTTTTGTGCCAAATTTAATTTCAATGCGGTAGAAAACTTTGTTTATAAATTTCGTTATTTCTCATATAGCGTTTTCACCTTTGCTATTTCTTCTGGACTACGACAAGGTCTGTTTCATGCTGCTTATTTTTATGGTAAGAGTGCTCTGGTGACTGGGCTAGTGGCGTTCTAATGTACTTACCTGGCTGGCTCACATTTTGGTATAAAAGTCCAGGTACCGTTGTTACAGGTGACCGGAGAAAGAGTTGCTAAGAACTCGTAGAGGTGATCGCATTCTACAGACAGAGCTTCGCCGTGTTGAACCACTGTTGAGGTTATTGCTGTTTCATTTCTGCTGATGAGGAAAACTCTTCCCTGTGTCACGTGTGGCACAACACACGGAGCTAAAAAAAATTTGAAAAACTGTATGTTAGAAGTAGTTTAGTTGGAATCGGACATAATTCAATCAAATATCTGTAGTCTAGTCGAGAAGTGAGTTTCCTGCGAAAAATAGTTCCAAGTCTCCAAAAAATATAAGCAATAGCTCATTCAATTCGGCATGCAATTCTGAGAGACATTTTTTTGTTTTTTTTTTGCTGACGAAAACGAAAACAAAAAAGGGGTTCAGTTTTTTGGGAATAACTCGAAAACTATAAGCGATAGCGAGAATCGGAAGAAAGATTCTCAAAAGAAGGAAATTTCCAATAAAACAGTCCATACTGCCGGAACTCTATCTCCATTATTTAGAATTCTTTAATTTAACGCTGAAAATAGGGCTCGGCGCGACAGCTACGGCATGCGCGCGCCGTCTCTGAAGAGAGTACACCACATAAAATATTTTTGTATAGTATTGAATATCAATTTAAAAATTTGAATTGATTTAGGTGTGTCTTCAACACTTGAAAGAACAAGGTCCTGTTGGAAAAAAAATTAAGTTTATTTTTCGACAAGTTAGGTATTTGTTAATTAGTACTTATTTTTCGGACCTCGGTTTTCATAAAAACCCAATAAATGTTTAAAGAATAGCTCCAACTTTTGACCATTAAAGATACAGTTATCAACATCGAAAATATTTTATAGAACATTAGTTGATCTCTTAAATAAAGTTTTCACCAAGTCTGTATTGTCATGGTTTCCTGTTTATATGCATTTGTTTATATAAAATTCTGTTATCTACTTCTTACAATGCTTATATCTTTTGAACTATGAAAGTTAGCCCTTTTGTACTCCAAGACGATTTTGTAGGCTAGTATTTGAATTATTCAAAAAAATTTGGTTTCAGTCATTATCATTAATCGTTCATGAAATACACGAATTTATTTAAATAATCTCAACTTCATCATGTATTCTAGCGATGGTTGATAACATATTTGTTAATAAATACTGAAGATATACAGTTTTTTTTGTAAAATCATTCATCATCTGATTTTTCAACAATTTCTTCAAAAAATTATAAATCGTATTTTTAGAAAAATCTATAAAAAATATTCGACACTTTGTTGCATATGGTTGTTTTTGTGATTTTTATTAGTTTCAAAAAAATATAATGAGATTTGAAATTTGTTCATAACAAATCGTTGATTTAATGAAAAAAATCTATTCTATTAAAAAATGCCAATTATGATTATTCAAGAAAAAAAATTCTTTTATGGATATTCGACCAATATAAACCTATTGTATAGGTATTTGTAGTCAACAGCATTGAGAAATAAGACAGACTTCTGTCTCTTATTGCAGTTGTATTTTCATTATATAATAAAATATTATTAAAATTCACAGATTTTATCTGTAGATATTTTTTGTTTGTTTTTATAAATCCTGGGGAGGGATTATAAATCTCAGAAATAAATGTTGTTGTTTATCTTGAAAATATGAATGAATTGGTGGGAATATACATAATCAGAAAATTGTGGAAGAATTTACGTATCTTCAGAAGAATTCTCTGAAATTCTTGATTTTTTATCCGTTAGAATTTTTTAATTGAATAACAAAATAATCAATTTCACGTTTATACTCATTACAATCTTTTTTTGTACACGCTCCACAAAATGCCTACTTTGGATATTGAAAATAGTCTGCAAAATACCACTTTACCGGACTGTGCCGGTACAGACGTCATGGCAACACTTTATCGTACTATTTTTGTTTATTCAGAAAACTTATAATTAACATCTTGGAAACATTTCAGGAGACGAAATAAACTATAGATTATTTGAAATTTTGTAGTGACAGCACATGTTTTCTTCGAAATATCCTTTAGGAAAGCTTATTTCATGAAAAATTACCACTAATATTTGACAAATGTGTCATTGATAAACAATCGCTTGCTAGATTTTTCTTACACTGCCGTATGGATGATGATTGAAAATGTATGCACGGCGAGGAAATATGTTCTGTTTATTTGGAAAGCTAATACAAAAACATCTTTTATGCAACGTGTACGCACCTGGTTTTAGCGGACATCATATATTTCGATTCGTAAACATTCCGATTCGTCCGCTGAAACCTCACTTTGCGAACTTGTTACATAATCTAGTATTATTTAACTTTTTTGTGTATGTTTATTTAATACAAATCTTGCAAGTGAATTTAGACCCACTTCTAATTGTCCCATTAACATGAAATGAGTCGGGTGTTCATAATTCCGGTGACACTGCATTAGAATTTTTGCTAGAGAAAAATCATAATGGCGGCTCAAATATGGCGGACGAGTTCTGTGATTATGGTTCGATTCTATTCAAAATTGGAATATGGTGGTTTTTGGGGACAGATATCACAAATTTTTTATCAAAATTCATGAATTCAAGATGGCTGCTCCAATATGGCGATAAGTTTTGTGTTTATAGTCCGATTCCAATAAAAAATGGTATTTGGGGGTCAGAGATCATGATTGTTTTTTAAATCCACGAATACCAGATGGCGGCTCCAAGATGGTGACGAGTTTTGTGATTATAGCCCAATTACATTCAAGATTGGTGTGTGGGGGTTTTTGGGGTCGAACATCATGATATTTTCGTCAAAATTCATGAATTTAAGATGGCGGCTCCAAGATGACAACGTGTTTTGTTTTCATGTTTTTTTTGGGGTCAGAGATTATCAATTTTTGTCAGAATTTACTAAGATAACGGATTTTATGCATCACTATAAAGAAGTGAATAAAAATATTTGAACAAACATTTTTAAGGAAAGCTTTAATTCAAATTCACTAAAAAGGAAAAAATTGTTTCTTTAATTATTTGACCTAGGTTATTCTTTGAGTAGCAAACTGAAAATAGGTATCATTGCGCGGCAAGATTTTGAATCTGCCACTCACAGAATAACGTAGGTCAAACAATTGAAGAAATTATGCTTTTCCTTTTTAATGCATTTGTATAAGAGCTTGTATTAATTTTTTTTAATTCTTTTTTATTTTATCCAATAATGATAGAACGCAACTTTCATTTAATGATATCAGTGAGTTTGCATCATACATAAAAAACACGATTATACCTATTTAATTTTATTTAACTTCGTAAGGATTGTTTCCTAGTTTTGGAGGGGAGTTCAGTAAAAGGTCCATAAGCATATTTCCACTTTTTTACCATTTATGATAACAGAGACATCGTTTGAAACCAATTTTTGATATATTACCCATTCAGTAATTTGCGCACACTCACCTAAACACTTCGGGAGTGGATACCTCCACTTTCCATCGATTTGGCAAACAGTCGAAGTGTTGCCTTGAAGCAGCATGCCTTCATGACATCGAAATATGATTGATGCTCCCAAACCTGTTCCAGCCTCGATATTTTCCAGCCAGCCATTCCATAGACGTCCAGGATGACCACAGTTTATTTCTATGAAATGAATTCAGACAAAAATTGTTTGGAATGATAGAATGGGGTGCCATATATTAAGCTTTATGTATTTATACACAGGGTGACCCAGGGGTGCATGTTAGCTCCATAGCTTTTTTCTATCCAAGCTATCAACTTTTATTTTTTTAAACGATAAGCCCGACAATGAGGCAAATTCTCAAAATAGTTCTATTCATAAACAGGATGTTCCAAAATAAGATACACAACTAGGTTTTATTTTTTAAACAGCAACCCCCCGATTTTTGTCGATATAACGCTCCCGGGTTTCTTAGACTCATCTAATTTTTTTTTTGTATATGCAGAGACCCACAGAAAAATTCATAACTCAAGAACCATACAAGATAAATCAACCAACTATTTTTCAGTCGACTCCCTAGGCTTTAGCGCATCTTTGGGAGTCACTACTATTTTTGTTAAAAGAAAAATTACAGATGGCAATAACTCGACTTTTTCAAATGCAACACCCTATATTTTATAGCATGATAGCATTGCATCTCTGCCAAAATAGAGTTTGTAAGGGCTACTTTGTGGAATTTGTGAGATTCATTGCAAAATAAGAAATGTTGATGAATTTTTCGAAAAAAAAAAGAATCAAGTAGGCCGCTGTCGTGAAATTTGACACATCCATACGATTCTGTGAAGAATATGTTTCAACAAATTTAAAAAAAAAGTAAAAATTTCGATTTTTTTTCAAACAAATTTCCTAATTGTGCATCTAATTCTGGATACCGCGATATTCTTAGAATCCCCCATCGATGCAAAAAATACATTATCACTGCTTGGGATAATATACCGTTATTTATCGATCAACTCATTCATGAACACAGAAAACAAATGAATCCGATTATTTTTCTTTATATTCGTGAGTGTGTTACCATGCCAGTTACATTTGATGGCAATTATCAGTGGTGTATCCATAGGGAAATTATTGGTGTTTGGAAACCCTTTCTATATGTGCTGAAATCAAGTGCAATTTTGAAAAGAAATAGATTGAATTCTTCATATCTTGAGATTTTGGCAAAAGATAGTGGGGTTGGGTCACCATAAACTGTCCCGGATATAGATTGTAGGGAGATCGATATGGATCTTTGCCTCTCCGTACCTCGACCCTCTAGATCTTTCGTACGTTACCCTTCATTCAAGACTCGGAAAACCGAATCTCCTTGTAAAGTTTATCGGTTCCCTGGGAGCTGAGTTCCTGATGTCTGAGGGCGTTAATAAAATCCCTTCGAGGAACTCTAGTGGTTTGCGAAACAGCGCATGGCAGTCGTAAAACAGGTGTTCTGCAGTTTCAGCAGAGTTCTTGCAGTAAAGGCACAGTCTGATCTATCCATTTTTTTGAGGTGATACCTCAGAGGATAACGTCCGGGGAGCAGTCCAGTTACCAGTTTCAAATCTTTCTTGTACAACTCGAGAAGACGGCTTTCCTTGACGATGGGCTCAAAAACCTTTTCGCTTGTCCATGTCCTGGAACCCCATTTCAGTGGGTTTTAATTTGGTGAGTTTCCCAGCGTCGAGACTCCTTCTCAATGTGGGCTTTGGATCTTCCAAAGAAAGGTCCTGGATCAGGAAATTGAGTATTTGCCCCCTCCTTGACAATGCTGTCTTCTTCCTCATTGCCTTTGATTTCTTTGTGACCTATTTAGGTATAGTTTGCAATCCCAAGTCAGTCTAGACTCACGAATGTGCAACTTTAATAGAAACCGGAGTACATCACAAAGGCAACAATGATCAACAGGAAACAACGTACAAATTTTGAGGGAAGTCTACTTATAAATGCTTAAATAGGTCACCATCATGTTTCACACGAACTACTAGTCTTCTAGTAAATGACCATTGCTCCATCAATTGAAAAGCTTCCATGATCCTGTTTTTTATATAATCTGCAGTTGTTGGTCGATCTCTGAGAACCCTTTCCTTCACGAACCCCCAAAGGAAGAAGAAAGGTCCGGGGATCGCGCGGGCCAAGGAATAGTACCTCCTCTGCCTATCCAACGATCAAAATAGGATTGATCTAAAAATTCTCGCATTATCCTATGGTTATGCACTGCAGCACCATCGTGTTGCAACCACATAGTACTTTTGGTGTTCAAATCCACTTCTTCATACATTCTGGGAAGATGTTCGCAAAGAAACCATGAATACCTTTCACCATTCAGCACGTTGTCGAAAAAGTGGGGTTCAACAATGTGATTTCATACTTCCTCCCCAAACATTAGGCGACCATCGCATCAACAGTGATTAACCAGTGAGGATTTTTGATTGCATATTATGTCTGTTGACCGTTAGTCTCAAACGTTGTTCCATCAGAAAACATAATTTTGTTTAAAGTTTTATGATACTCGTCAATCATGCCATTCTTTCGAATACAATACGTAACTCTATTTGCAAAATCATTACCATACAATCCTTTATATAGGTTCAGATAATGAAGGTGGAACTTATGTTTCAATATTATTCTGTTCACATTACTTTGTGAAATGTCCGTGTCCGCTGCTATTAACCTAGTGCTCAAGTGAGACTTTTCCTGTAACATCAAAAGAACTTGCAATTCATTTTTCTCATTGATCCCACCATTAACAATTTCCTTTCCGGTATAAGACACCAGCAGCGAGTTCGAACCGATCTCACAACTTTTGGAAAGAGGACAGCAGTGGAATTCTCGCTTCTGGATATTTTTGATGGTAGATTCTGCTTGCTAATGAAGGATTTCTGTCAGCTTCGCCAATACAGTTGACCATATTCACTGATTCTTCGATAGTGGAATTCATTATCAACAATTAGATGTACATGGATGTATTGAAAGTACATGGATGTGTCAAATTTTATGTCAGCGGCCTAATCGATTCCTTTTTTAATAGATAAATGTTTTTTTTTGCTTCCAATGTTTCTTTCAAACTCACTTTTAATTTCATTGGTACACGAACGATCTGAATTGATTTCACCAGATACCCTCCAGAAAGCAGCAATACAGATTTTCAATAAAGTACTCCAACAAGCTATTAATTATACAAGTCTGAATAACTGAAAAAAGGTAGTTCTCTATTTGTATCATTTTATTTTTAATGTCAAATGATTTTTTTTTTTTGGTTTACTAAATTTTTATTCAATTTTAACATATAACTCTTTGTTAATTTGTTTTATTGATTATGCCTTGTCATATTACATATGTATTGATTCACATAATTCAAAGTCCTCCCCTATTTGGAACTATACATAAACAAGTGAAATTTGGAAACTGAATATTAAAGGTTGTAAACTTCCCTACTAGTGATGATAGATGACGAAATCGTCAAAGATGGCGTCACAAGGCCATTGTGACCAATAATTTTAAATGGAACCCTACGGCAAGCGACACCTCTTTAAAACGGGATCGAAAAAACCTATTCAATGTTACTAATTTTGTTTGTGTTTATGTCAGTTTCAATGGCTCTTTAGTAAACATTTAAATTTAAATTCCATTCAGTATGATATCAATTACAGATTTAAGAATCAGTATCTACCTGAAGAAATTGCTCGAAGTGACCTCCATTTACTTCCTGGCAGTGAAATATCCTATTTTCAAACTCTTCTCGTACTTTTGCAAATGTGTCTGCGGAAACAGCCTCACATTCTGCAACAATACGTTGTTTTAAAACGTCAATATTGTCAGGTTCAGTGGCGTAAACCTTCGATTCAAGGTACCCCCACAGAAAAAAATCCAAAGGTGTGAGGTCCTGTGATCGAGCTGGCCATTCCGTTGAACCTCGTCGTCCAATCCATCTACCACGATACTCCTCATCCAAATACCGTCTCACTGCACCGTAATAGTGTGGAGGAGCACCATCCTGTTGGAATGTTATTTCCAAATTGCCGAATTCATATGGATTATCTTCCAAAATTTCAAGGATTAACGGTTCTATTGCGTTTTGCAACAGCTCCAGATAAACATCACCAATTAAATAAGTATTCAAAAAAAGAGGCCCAACGATGTGGTTTCCCAGGATACCTGCCCAAACATTCACCTTCTGGGGAAATTGGGTATAAGTTTCACGAAACAGGTGAGGATTTGCGTCACTCCAATACCTCACATTCTGTGTTTTTTCATTTCCATTTAGATAGAAAGTACTTTCGTCACTGAAACAAATTGTTTTGACATAGTCTGGCTGTTGGTTGATTTTAGTTTCCATATTTTCACAAAATTCTAGTCTTCGGTCTGGGTCGTCGTCTGAGAGTTGATGAACCATTTTTAATTTGTATGGATGAAATTTGTTTTTTTTCAACACCCTTCTACTGTACTTCGACTGACTTCACAGGTAGATGCAACGTGAGTTGTTGAAGAAGTAGGATTAACTATTACTTCTGCCAGTATATCAATTTTTTTCTCATCAGAAATTTGTGGTCTACCAGATCGTTTCGCATCATTAATACTACCGTTGTTCCAAACTTACGAAGGAGCTCCCTCAAATGAGTCGTCGAAACGGGGCGATCGGGAAACCTCTCATTGAAAATGCGTTCTGCTGCATGAATATTTTGTCCAGTTTCACCAAGAATTAGATACTTTATCAGCTAAAGCACGTACCATTTCGCTTCTTGAAGCACTCAAACGTTCGGCTCACAACAGTTTAACAAATTATTTGAATGTACAAAAATATTAAAAGTACCAAAAGCTGCTAAAACGGTTAAAGGTTCGATACACAAATTATTAAATGTACAAAAACTTGGACAATTACAAAAACGTCGAATTAGGGAGACTAACCAAAACGTCAACTTATTTGACAACCATCCAGAGGCGGAGCTTGAATTTGGAATTTCAGTATTAACTGATTTAATCCATCACAGCTTTGAGTTTTTTGAAAGCGAGTTGCCAAAACTGCCATAAACAAACAAAATTAAAATCATTGAATAGGTTTTTTCGATACCTTTTAAAAGAGGTGTCGCTTGCCGTAGGGTTCCATTTAAAATTATTGGTCACAATGGCCTTGTGACGTCATCTTTGACGATTTCGTCATCTATCATCACTAGTTTACAACCTTTTATATTCAGTTTCCAAATTTCACTTGTTTATGTATAATCGTTCCAAAAATAAGAGGGGGGGAGGGGACTTTTGAGAAGCACTGTATATTGAAAACCCATTATGCATTTTCAGCCCTGAAGAAGACGTTAAATATACGTCGAAACGTCGGCAATCTAAAATTCAGATCACTTTTATTGTCCTCGTCCACGCTATTCCAAATTTACATTATTTTTAATAACTGATTAATCAGATTCAGCATTTGATACAGTTTCCACTTCCTATATCGGTCTAATCGAGAAGTGAGTTCCCTTCGAAAAATATAAGCGATGGCTCATTTGATTCGGGATGTCACTCTGAGAAAGATGTATTTTCCGATTTTTTCTGCCGACGAAAATTTACTGATTTTTTTAATGAAAAATAAAGAAAACTGAAACGGCATCAGTTTTTTGGCAATAGCTCAAAAACTATTGATAATAGAGAAAAAAATCAAAAAATCCATGAAGAAGATCCTACTCCCGGAACTCTATCGCGTGAGCGTTACGGCAGGAGTACAGCACCTCTCGAGAGAGCAATGCACGAAATAGTTATTCATACAACAAGAATACAAAGCGCCCCGTTTTTGCATGCGCTAGAAGTTTTCATAACGAGCCGTAGGCGAGTTATAAAATCTCGGAAGTGCAAAAAAAGGCTTTTTTTTCGAGTTGTATACATGATTTTTTCCAATACATCGGTTTTTCAAAATAAATATGAAAATACCCTTAATTATTAACGCTTTGAAAGCAAACGTCCAATTTTTATTGTTTTGGCAGTGACAGTGAGACATTAAGCAAAATTATTCCAGTCAATCGCAATACATACCTACCAGGAAAAATTAGAACAAATATTAGTAACAATTCGAATTATTGAAGTCGCCATTACTGTGAAACAGTAATCAGATAATTTTCGTAAATTCATAAAATATCGCTTTAATTATGGATGAAAAAAGTTATTTTAGTGATACATCTGATATTCCTGCCGATGTGAGTTAGCAGAAGCACTTAGCTTAGAACTTCTACCAGTAACGTGCAGACTACTATACGAAAAAGAATATGATGCATTTGATAGTTATCAAGGTATCAGAACCCGTCATTCTTGCGTATTTGGGAGAAAAATCTGAAACTATGAAGTCGTCAACCCTGTGGTTGAAGTTTTATATGTCAAAATCAACTTTAGCTGTTAACAGGAACATACATATAGGTGATTATCTCAAAGTGAAGGCATTTCTTAAAGAGAAAGTGTCGGCTATAAGCCGAAAGAGGCAAACGTTTTCTCGAGAGAAGAGGTAACAAAATGTTTGCTTGATGCTGCGGATGAAAGTAATTATGATTATGGGATTGTCAGGCGCCTGTTGCCGGGACGAACTTTCTAAAATGACAATACATGATATTGAGGACGAGGATTCTTATATAATTCTTAAAACTCTTCATTCAAAAATTGAAAATACATAGAACATTTGTAGTTCCAAATAAGAGTGAACACAAATACAATCCAACTGAAATTTGCGGTAAGTACATGTCACTGCGTCCTAAGATAGCAGAAAATCCTAGATGTTTTCTTCAGTATAGGAATGGAATATAGTTCAAGTAGTCAAAATAAATTATTTTGCAAAAATTCCTAGTCTAATTGCATCATTTCTTGGATTACCTAATACTGCAAAATATACTGGCCATAGTTTTAGAAGGTCCTCTGCGTCACTTTTAGTTGGCTCAGGGGCTGATATTTTGAGACTTAATAATACATGGTGGATGGCGATCGTCGACCGTTGCAGAAGGCTATGTGGAGCAATCCGTGGAAAAAAAAGTGAAAATTGGAAACGGTATTTTTAGTGGTAATATAAAAAAAGTGGAAATGTCGAAGACGAGATCAATAATACTTGTAACATTATTCAAGAAACCCCATTTGATTTACTATTATCAAAATCATCGTTTGGAATCAACATACAGAATAACAGCAATTGTACTATTAATATAAATCTTGTAAAAAATAAGTATGGATGGAATATGATTTGTAATATGTTTGATAAAAACGATCGAAATGAGAATGATGGGTATTGTGTATTACCTGTATTTAAATAACTCGAATATAAAGCCTCGTTTTTGCACTTGCGAGGTCCCATAACTCGCCTACGGCTCGTTATGAAAATTCGTTATGAAAAAGGGTGGCTTTTATATTCTTGTATAAATAACTATTTTTATACTATTAAATTAAAAAATTCAAAAAAATTATATTATCATTTGAACACTTGAAAGAATGTAATTCTCTTGAAAAGAGTTATTTATAATGTGAGGATATTTTTTTATATTGAAAACCGAATAATTGTTCACAGAATGACTACATAATTTGTTTGCTTCCTTCCTGGAATACATTTTACATATGTACTCAATAATATCACACTATAAAATTGTTTTAAAGTTTATTATTTTGTTATCATAAATAAGTTAAAAAAATAGGAAATATTGTAATTTTTTTTATTGATATTTCACATTATTATCAGTTTTGGAAAAAAAATTTTAAAAATTTTGGTTGTAAGAATTTTTATTAATTAAAAAAAATTTTTAATTTTTATATTTTTTTTTTTTTCATAATATATTAGACTTTTTTCTTTGAAGTTCATAATTGGTTATTCTCTAAGAGATTTTTTTATTTTTTTTATTAATAATATAATTGTTTTTTTAACTAACAATTAGTTATAAACAAAAGTTATAAACGTGTTCAATTTTTTTTTGTAATTCTTATAAAATTTTCTAGAAAACATAACAAAAAAATGTTTTGTCGCATATGGTTGTTTTTTTTTTCAACCATTCTCAAAAAAGAATACCAATGAAAGTTTGTTTATAAGTAATTGTTGAGTAAATAAACAATTAATAGAAAAAACTTATTAGGTAGAGAATAACCAATTCTGAATTTTAACAAAAAAAAATCTTAATATATCATTCAAATTATAAAAAAATTAAACAAACGATTACAAACAATTAAAAAATTGATTTTTCAATTATGATTTCTTAGCAACCTAACACAGGAAAAAAAATGAAAATATTCAACTTATTCATTTGTTTATAAATGTGTTATAAACAAATAGCTTTTTTTAATAACATGAAATACCTTTGTCAGACATAAAACTCATAATAATGTGAAATATCAATAAAAAAATTACAATATTTACTCAATTCCTCATATTTATTTCAACTTTAGAAATTTCTAATTAACAAAATAATAAACTTTCAAACAATTTCATAGTGTGCTATTATTGAGTACTAACAAAATGTGTTCTAGGAAGCAAAAAAATTATGGAGTCATTCTGTGAACAATTATTCGGTTTTTAATAAAATTGGCGGTTCCAAAAAAAATACTACTTAATTAACAATATTCTCACATTATCAAAACTTGATGAAACATTTTTTTCCAACAAAATTACATTATTTCAAGTGTTCAGATGATACTGCAATTTTTTGAATTTTTAAATTTATATTTAATATTATAAAAAATATATTTTACGTGCATTGCTCTCGAGAGGTGCTGTACTCCTGCCGAAACGCCCACGCGGAGCCCTATATCCAACGTTGAATTTAAATTATAAGTAATAGGCGAGGACACGATAAATTAGTATCGCATTGAATATGCTTTAAAATACATAACGCATATATAAATGTACCCAGAAAATATTTTTTGAGTCAAATTTAAATTACAGCAGTTTCCATTCGTTTTTGAAAATCAGCAATTTTTGAAGCTACTAATATTGGCGCACTTTGTGAAGTAAACGACCGAGCAGCCAACAGGCGTAATCGGGTTGATTGTGACATTAAACGGCAATGTTGCCAAGCTTCTTAAACTATAAATGTCAGAACTAGAACACTATTCGCAATGTCAAGCGACGGTGGCAGATTTGAAGGGTGTAAAAAAATTCGATCTGCCATGAACCAATATATTATCGATGTTACAGAGCACATAAACCTTGTTATTTTTGTTATTATGAATCATTGTGGTCCATAAAAACGATTTCTGATAAAGAGAAAGCTAATAATTTATTCTTGTTATGGAGGCGCTGAATAAGATTCGAAAATATGGCAACGTTGTAAAATTATTTGAAGCTGTCAACTGTGGGATTGGTTGATCGAGTGATTACGTCATGAAACAATATATTATCGATGTTACAGTGCACATAAACCTTGTTATTTTTGATATTATGAATCACTGTGGTCCATCAAAACGATTTCTGATAAAGAGAAAGCTAATCATTCTTCTTGTTATGGGGGCGATGGCAAAGATTTGGAAATATGGCGACGTTGTAAAATTGTTTGAAGCTGTCAACTGTGGGATTGGTTGATAATTTTGCAATGGCGCTAAAAACAAGCCATTTGAATTTTGCCGACTTTAAATATTTTTTTCTAAGTTCAAGAAAATTCAAAAAAAATTACCAACAGAGTTTTCATAAGCTGTAGAATCCATTGAAAATATTTTGAAAATTTCGTGTCCTTGCCCATTGAGCTATTGCCAAAAAATCAAGGCCGTTTTTATTTTTTTGTTTTTTGTTACAAAAAAATTGCAAATTTTCGTCGGTAGAAAAAATCGAAAAATACATCTTTCTCAGAATGGCATCCCGAATCGAATGAGCTATCGCTTTTCAGTAGACTTGAAACTATTTTTCGCAGGAAACTCACTTCTCGACTAGACTATAACTGTATCATCTGCATATGGAAATAATTCTTCCTTCTCCCAAATGAAAATAATTCTCCCAGTTTAGTTTTCAAAAAAATTATGAAATATAAATCAAGAAAAGTATGTGTTCTAAAACTGTACCTTGTTTTGTAATTCTATAGGGCCTGTAGGATAAAGAGGTACATAAACATAATTCGTCTTTCGAAAATGAGGGATATTAACTCGAGAACTAAAACTAAAATTCTTGTATAACAATATATGTAATCCGCGTTTCTCTAGAAAAAAAATACCTTTGCACACCGGTTGGGCTCCTGTCCACTTCTTGTCTGCTCCACATCTCCTGGTACTCTCTCCCACCAAGGTGAATCCATACTTGCACTCGTAGCTGACCACGGAATTGTAACTACAAGATGTATAAATCGCCTTTCCGTGACGAGGATTCTCCGGCGGAGGGCACTGGACTGCTGTAACCACTAGACAACAACGACCGATAAAAATACTTCTCGTTATAATATTTTATTTTTGTTTATCTACATACTAATAGATAAATCTGCTGGATGGTCTTTGTTTTTCCTCTCATATCGCTTATTTTGTAAACCGATTTTAATATTACTTGGTAACGGGTAGAGCTCTTCCAGTATTGAAACGACCACTTTGGCCTTCCCCCACCTAACAACCAATTTTTATCGAAGATACTCGAACCATTGTCTAACTATGGCTATTAATAGAAATTCCATAGGCGTACCAAATTATTTGGTATAGGAGATTCACGAGACGTAGAGAACTTACACTCCTATAACTTTCCTAACACTCCTATTTCTTTTTCCGCTACTGAATAGTACTTACCACTGGGCATTTTGACAAGGTAACGAGTAAATTTGTAGAAAATATAAACAGGATGTTCATAAAATCAGATGTGGAATCATCTGCGACTGAAAGATAAACCTTAGTCCCCATCTTCCATCGTCAAGATAACCTCTTGTGGGGTATTCATGTTGAAAAGGGAAACATTCTCAATTGAATATTGATAGAAAGATTTTTTTTTTTTTTGTGAATTGAAAAATCCACGATTAAAATGAAGTTATTTTTTGTGAATTTCTAACAGAAAACAACTACTTCCCCGGCTAAAGCCACGCTGGATATTGAACTACATCTGATAGATATTCTGAAAAGGCCCTAACTCAAAAGAAAAAATCTGAAATTGAAAATTTGCATTTTTATTCAGATAGTGATTTGATTTTCTATTCCAGTCTTAATTAAGAACTCATGAAGATGAATGAGGCAAAGAAGAATGTTTTCCAAAAGAGAGTACTCACCAGAAATCATTCGTAACATTGACGCAGGAGAGACATCGCATTCACTAGGTCTTCAATACATTTTGTCGACGAAAATCTATTTCACGCTTCCACGATCATCAGAAAGACCGGAAGAAATGGGAAACACATTTTCAAGAAGCAATCTCACTTTGCAAAGATGGAAAAAGTTAGAATCATTTCTTTTGGAGAGACACTTCGAAATTAGTGTTTTCTGACATTAAAACCTGTCATGGGGTATGATAGATTGATTTGTCGAAAATATAAACAGGATGTTCATAAAATCAGATTTTATGAACATCCTAGTGAATGCGATGTCTCTCCTGCGTCAATGTTACGAATGATTTCTGGTGAGTACTCTCTTTTGGAAAACATTCTTCTTTGCCTCATTCATCTTTATGAGTTCTTAATTAAGACTGGAATAAAAAATCGAATAACTATCTGAATGAAAATGCAAATTTTCAATTTCAGATTTTTCTTTTGAGTTAGGGCCTTTTCAGAATATCTATCAGATGTAGTTCAATATCCAGCGTGGCTTTAGCCGGGGAAGTAGTTGTTTTCTGTTAGAAATTCATAAAAAATAACTTCATTTTAATCGTGGATTTTTCAATTCACAGAAAAATATTTCTATCAGTATTCAATTGAGAATGTTTCCCTTTTCAGTAACGAGTAAACTATTGCAAAGTTGAATAAATAACTGCACTACCTATTTATTAATTAAACAAACCTAACCTTTCAAACGCTGCATGACAAGACACTGGTGAAGATTCGCCGTAGCACATCAAATCGTGTCCACTCGTGTTTTCCCCCTCTCTACCTACCAAACGGTCGTTTCAATACTGGATGAGCTCTATATGTCAACGCTTGTTGCAAAAAAATCCTGAGATTTTCTTAGAACTGAAAATGAACAAGCGCTCGCCAACTTTCACAGCCAGAACTTCATTTTAAAAAAGTCTTTGGTCACTGTGGGTATTGTTTCGTTGTTTGTGCGAGCGTATGGACCCTGACGCCTGGAATTATTACAATTCAATTTCAACTGAATATATGGATGGATGGAATATTTGTGGATGAGTTGTGTGGGTAGGCGATAGGTATGTGGGTCCTTCCCAAAAGTTTTGTTTCTGGGTACGATCACTTTGTTACGAAGGGTTGAAGGGCCACAAGCATTTTTGGAACGAAGTTCCTTTACGCGGTTTGCGGTAGGTATTGACTGGTAGAAATCGTCACGTAAGAAAAAAGCGTTATGCCCCCTCCATGCGACTTTCTCTTTCTCTCTCTCTCTCTCTATCTGTCTCTTTTTATTGGCTACGAGTCTGTGTGACAAGTATCTAGCTCTTGATCATACGATCCCAGATAGGGCAAACATTCTCTTCTTGTAGAATAATATTTGGAATATTCATGGAATGTTCTTGGAATGTTCCGTGGAGATATTCCAATAATATTTCGAAATTACATTCCTAGAAGATCCTAAGATAAAAAATTCCAGAATGTTCTTACTCCTGATATTCTCAGAACATTCAAGGATTCTCATTTGAATATTCTAATAATTACATTCTTAGGGGCTCCTGAGATAAAATAATCCAGAATGTTCTTATTCTTAATATTCTCAAAACATTCAAGGATTGTTCCATTTGAATATTCTAATAATTACATTCTTATGAGCTCCTGAGATAAAATATTTCAGAATGTTCTTGAAATAATGTAATGGGAACGTTTGCTCAAGAATATTTCCATCAGATTCTTTCTATATAGGGGTAGTTCTTGATTAATTGAGTTGATGAAGTATATGCATGATGTGGGCCCCATATTTTTGTGGTGTTCAGCAGAAATTCTGTTTTTGGTTCTTCTGTTCTATGTAGGTAATGTTGGTATTGTCAATTGTCAGAGCTGTCATTTGTCGAAGTGATTCATATACATAAATAATGATTCAGCAATGTGGGGGCCGATTCTATTTCACGTATTCCATATCGAGTATCAAGTACCTACGCATAGTCTTAATCAAATTGCTTATGTCCCGATTGCGCGATTTCTACTGTCACAGTCTAAGCTTCTCAATAATCGAATACGTGAAATAGATAAAGAGAAGAGTAGGGTACTAACTAACGCGTTTGTGGCCATTTGCAACTGCCGTTCCCGTTACGTTTGGCGATTTTTTGGCTTCGTGCGTTTTATTTCTTTTTTTTTTGGATGGTTTGTGAGCAAAAAGATTGAAAAAGTGTTTATGGTAAAGCGCATTATTTGTTGCAGGTAGGGAGATGGTGGGGACCCTTCGTACGGTTCCCACATTTTTTTTTTCATTTTCTCATGAATCAATCACCTGACAGTTTGAATTTATAGTCTAACTATCTGAGATTCATAAAAAAATGCCAGATGATTTCATCCGATGTTTCAACCATAATTATGATTTAAACTAAATCTGGAATATATACGAATCTGCCCCAACAACGGGGCACCTATATACAGTGTTGGGGGGTACCTTCGTACGCTGTGGGGTAGTTCTGTACGTGCGATTTAAACGACACATATAAATCAAAATTCTTTTATTAGCAATGAAATTAAACACAAAAATAAAGATTTGAGTTCTATTAAACAAAAATAAAATACTTTTCTTATAGTCAACAAAAATTACATAGCTTTTCTTATGTAAAACAAATCTTAAATGACTTTTCTTGAAATTAACGAAAATTAAATTACTTTCCTCTAACAATAAAACATAAAATTGCTTCATTTTCTACGTAAATCAGTTATCTTGAATTTAGAATCATATTTTTTAATCTTTGGTGCGGATTAGCACTGCAAAAGTTGTTGTTAATTAACAAGATAATGAAAACTATTGAACAGTAAAATTAGAAAAATTTACTGAAAAAGTGAAAAGTTTTGATGTTCTAGAAGTACAAACTGTTGGAGGCTTAGGTTCAGGAAGAATCATTTCAACATCAGTTATATAAACAGTATGAATATCTTCAACATTAGGGGAAACAAATGTTCACGAAAAGCCTGGCTTCTTTCTTAGATAAGATACTTTAAATTCAGTCTGACTATAGTGACCGACAACTTTTCCTACATAGTAAATAATACATTACAGGGAACCTCACTAAAATAAACGAACCGTCTTCAATATTTTCTGGTATTACATCAACTATCAATTGGCTTCTGTTCATTTCAAAATTGTCATGCTCGGTTTCATCTTCATCTGTGATAGAAGTTGAACTCTCTTGAAAGCTTATATCAGATCCATCACAATCAGATTCATCACTTTCTGTGTTTCTAGCTTTCTTGTTCTTTGTTTTTAAATTAAAATCAGCTTAACTACGTTTCATTTGTCTTGACCTTTTCATTGTGTCTCTCTTCAATTAGCTTTTTTTCAGGTGTGTCAATATAAATACGTGATTTTCCTGGCTGTCGTCCTTTGTTTGTTTTATTACTTCTTACAACAGTCGGAGGCTCGGATTGCCTCTGGTGTCAAAACTGTCTTCGAAGGAGCTACTATTTGATGGATTGGTGAATTATTCAAAGCATCTGGTTCACAAGCATCTAAATTAAACCTTTGTAGTTCATCATCATAAGTTATCAATGGTGAGTTAACAGTTTGCTCTGTAGATTCTCGCGGAGCCTCCAAGAAATCCTGTGTTCCAGAAGTATAGGGTTGGCAGATATCAAGGACACTTTGCTGCGGAGTAGGTGCTGACAAATCTTCAACGACGTTTTGAGTAGGAGGCACATGTTCTGAGTTACCGGATGTATACACCTCAGTTGGAGCAAAATCTTCGTCACTGAAGGCTAATTCATTAAGAGGCCATATTCCGGGTTTGTTAAACCCGCTTGTGATATTTTTTGCCGTGAATGATCCGAAAAATGCAATTTTCACAAGCTTTGGAATATTGTGAATTGTCAATGCTTTGCATGGGTTCATTATATTCCAATTATTGAAAGCAATTCTCAACTTTGATTTAAATAGTCCAAAGACTCCCACATCAAGTGGTTGTAGGCGGTGAGATGTATGTGGTGGAAAAGATAGGTAAATTATGCCATTTTCTTTGGCGTAGTTGATGGCTTCGAGAGAAACATGGCTTTCATGATTGTCACACAACAATAATATGGGATTATCTTTTGTGCAGAGTGTGTGCTTCTGGATATGTTTTAAAACAGAGACGAATATATCGCATTTATCCAGCCACTTTTATTTGCAGCGCCGAGACTTCCTTCGGGTGCTCCTTCGTGGAAACACGAAAAGTGGAGGAATGATATTTCCACTGGCAGATATAATGCCACCAAAAGTTACGAGCTCGCCTCTTTCAGATGATACAATTTGTCCGACTATTTTTTGACATCTTGGAGCCAAGACTTTGGGAGTAGCTAGAACGGTAGATACACCTGATTCGTCGAAATTGAAGATTCTGTCAGCAGTTAATGGATGTCGCTCCAACACTGTCTTCAAATTGATATAAAACTCGGTAACCGAAGTTGTGTTAAACCCAAAAGATCTGGCAGCGCTTGTGTTCTCGGGTTTGCGTAAACTGAGTTCCGGGTTTCTTCTGCGAAAACCATACATCCATTCTTTCCCAGCCATCTTATTTTCTTCCCACTTTGCTGGATATTTCAAACTCAAAGATTTGGCATACTCATATGCTAGCTTTCTTGCTTGAATCGTCGTAAGTCCATAATGCATCTTACAACATTTGATAATATAATCATTTAGCAGTTTTTCTCCTTCCATAGAAAAAACTTGGAAACTTGTATATTTAGAGTCAAATGTACGGTTGCTTGACCCTTCAGCATCATTGCTATTCTTGTATTTTTTTACTCGGCTTTCTAATGTTAACAATTTCAAATTGTACTTGTCCGCAGCTTTTCTATATGACAATACTCCTTGCATAACATCCTGTATTGCTGACTGCATGGATTCTCCATCCACAGCTTGTCTACTTGTCTTTTTTGGTTTATAAGTCCCCACCATGTTTCTGTGGAAAAATTATGAGAAATAGGTATTAAAATATATATATATACGTACATCGACGATAGCAAAACACAGGACAAAGTTAATGCAAAAATTAGCAATTAGCATACTAACACACTAAATCGTACCTACCTACCAGTTGGAGCACATTCGTACGCGTTCAAACGTGCCCCATCTAGATCTGTCCGAAAGTACCCCACTAACTAAATAACAACATAATATAACCTCTTTTAATATTAATAGGAAAACGTCATAAATTAAGTATTGAGAATACTCTACACGATAACTTATTTTATCTACAGTAAGAATAGACAAAAACATTGATCAAAAAATTACTTACCGAGCGCGAAAACACATTCGTGCCTGTAAAGTTGGTAGAGCTCATCCAGTATTGAAACGACCTGTTGGTAGGTAGAGAGGGGGAAAACACGAGTGGATACGATTTGCTGTGCTATGGCGAATCTTCACCAGTGTCTTGGCATGCAACGTTTGAAAGGTTAGGTTTGTTCAATTAATAAATAGGTTGTGCAATAGTTTACTCGTTACCTTGCCAAAATGACCAGTGGTAAGTACTATTCAGTAGCGGAAAAAGAAATAGGAGTGTTAGGAAAGTTATAGGAGTGTAAGTTCTCTACGTCTCGTGAATCGCCTATACCAAATAATTTGGTACGCCTATGGAATTTCTATTAATAGCCATAGTTAGACAATGGTTCGGTATCTTCGATAAAAATTGGTTGTTAGGTGGGGGAAGGCCAAAGTGGTCGTTTCAATACTGGATGAGCTCTACGTCGACTCACGCACACATACAAAAGCAAGACCGTACGTTGTTTCGTTCAAGTTTTATTTTGACTGTATGAATGTGCCCCGCGTACGAAGGGTAACGATCTTCTATATATTATAATAATACGTATAATTTTTTTATTAAATAACCTAAAGATTTATACAACAGCGAGACACCTAACCCAATTTTTTTCAAAGTTGATATTCATACCTCATAGTTGTTGTAAAATTATTCGTCTTTCTAGTTATCTTTTGTGGGGCAGTGGCTTTATATGTGTTCATTTTGGTTCGAAGAAAAATATTTCACAGGTAACCGAGGAGGATGACGAGTGTAGTTACACTTATGTAATGACTATCTATGTTACATCCAATGCAGCAGAAGTGGAAGGTTCCACCAACAGTGGCTAGTCAAGTGCAAGGAAAGACTTGAAACGGAAGCTGCTACTTAACCATTTTTCACATTATTGCTGATAATGATCAGAAAGATATCAGTTATTTTAAAAAATTCCTACTTTTTTAATATATTTCACACGATGACATGGTATAAAATGGATCTATCTGTTGGTTTTATCAGAAAAACCTATATTTTTGAGTAATTTTCAATAAGTATGCATTATTTTCTGAAAAAAAAAACCTCTTTTGAAAAGTTGAACTATAAATGAATAAAACAAGATAGTGAGATTTTGCTTTATTTCCTGAGGTATCCAGGATGGGTCCTAAAAAAATCAATTATTCTGTAGACATTCTCAGAATATTTGGTGGATGTTTTCAGAAAATTATCAGTATATTTAGTGAACGTTCATATAATGTTCCTAGGATATGAAATAAATGTTCTGGAAACATTCAATCAAGCTACTAAGAATATGTTAATGTTATTCTTAGAAAATCCTTCTGTATGTTCAGAGAACCTTTATAGAATGTGCCTAAGTGTGAAAGAAATATTCTGGAAACATTCTATCAAGCTTCTAAGAATATTCTCAGAAAATCCTTTAGTATATTCTCATAACGTTCATAGAATGTGAAGTTGAAGAAAACCTGGCCAATCGAGTAACAGAATGAAATGTGTTAAAAATGTTAGGACTCACAGCAAACCTAAAATATAAATAAATATATATACAAAAAAATTGGGTCGTGTTGAGGGTTGAACTCTGGACCTCTGGCTTGGTAGTCCCTCGTTCCTCGTTCAACGGCAGCTCCATTTGGTCTTTGCAATTATTTGTGTATTTGTAGCACATGAGCGTTGTGGAATTGTATTTACTATTTATATATAGTACAGGGAGACAACAAAGAAATAATATGCTCAGCGTCAAAAAGAGTATCGAAAAGCGTCCGACTTTTACGTCGCAGTTCCCTTTTTTATTGGATTTCAACTTATGGATATTCAGTTCTAATCAGTAGTTAGTATAGACTATACACTATCAATATGATTTCGTATTCTCGACTTTTTTTTTGAGATTTTTTTACATAATTACTCACTGATATACAACATCTAAAATATCCTGGGAAGCTGAAAATTGACTATGTTGTAGAGTTTGAGACACAAACAAGGAAGAGTTCTGGAATCTCATATTTTTCCGCTCTCAGCCCGTGTATCACGATTTATTTCTTCATTTGTTAGAACATTATACCAAAATTGATACATATAATGACTTGATAATAGGAAATATACGTAATTTTAAATAAATGATATGTAGACAGTCAGTATTCGGTATTTTTCTTTATTAGTTAATATAAATATCCAGAAATGATTGTATTTTTTTACATCAAGACTGAAAAGTCAACTTTGATAATATCCCAAGGCTCTTCCCCAGTAACGAAAAGCTCTTGAATTTATAAAATATTGCCCAAATTCAGAGAAAAAGAAATTATTAGCTTTGTCGAAATGGATGACACTCGTAACTTTTATGTTTTGAATTTAATGAGTCATTTGTAGGTTTCTGTACCGAAGATAAAAACGTAACATTAATTATCTCTTTCTGGTGTCTGTCTGACGCATTGCCTGTAGCAGTATTCTAAAATCTGAAACTTGCAACCTAGAGAGGTCAAACAGTCTGACGAGCCAAGATTATGTCCGAAACTGAACAAATGATAGGCTTCGTTTCCAAATGAAAATTTTGGAGTGCAAAATGGACGAACAAATAAAATTTGATATGTGGGGATCAAAAGTTGATGTTGTGAGGAATTCATTTATTTAGAGAAAAAGTAAAAATGATAATAATTCTTGAATAAACAATTTGTACATAAATTTGTTGTCCTACTCCTTTTTTTTAATGACGTATCAATTGTAAACTTTTGAAAATTTGGTATCCATACATCAATATTTAAAATTATTACACTGAAGGAAAGTTGCGCAAATACCCTTTTTTCTAAATTCAACAATATAGGTAGTACAATACACATATGTAAACTACAATGCAGTGCTTGACAATTACTCGTTGATTTCCAAGACTATAGAGGAAATCCCAAGAAAAAAGTCGAACCTATGAGATTTAAGTCGGACACCCGCCTTTAAAGTCAGAGCTCCGAGATTAAAGTCGGAGACCCGAGATTAAAGGCAGTGCCCGTCTTTAAAAACAGACCGTCGGGATTTAAAAAAAATGCTCGTGTCTCTTCTACGCCTTCGAAAGTACTAAATGATGATTTCTGGCTATGAAAATGGCATTTAAAATAATCTCAAAATTCGAAACAAAAGGTACAATGTCCCATATTATTTTTCTAAAAAAAACATAGCAAGAAACCTGTCGATTTTGATAACATATGGGTCCAATATGATATCAAAATTTTAATTACATCGGACGCGGAACAAGACCAAAGTATAGCCCAGAAGGTGACAGCTCTCCACTTCATACTACCTTTGGTGTTATCGTTATAGTCCAGTCATGTAGTATTTTTACTTGGAAAGTTTTCCGGGAGTTTTGAAAATTGGTAATTTTATAGATTTTGATATGCTCTTTCCAAATTTCAACTTTGCCACCTCGTATGTTTGCCGCTCGCGCCGCCATATTGAAAAAATGGCGCCCAAAAGCAGTTTTTTGATAATAACTCCTTTCCGACGTATTTTACAGGAAAAACATATCCATACAAAATAAAGTAAATAAAGTAGAGGAAATTTCCTACAATTTATGTCATCATCTTTTTTCCCTAAAATTAATAGTTTCGGTAGGAGCGCCGTAAAGTGTAATTCAATACACGTTTCGGCAGAAATACTCATTTCCACACCACCATGAGGTAGAGAAATCGGAGCGTTTTTTATCGTGGTATCCCCAGTAGGCCTAATCCACATCTGACTCACTATTTAAATATTTAGTTCAATTTCCGTCGCTTCATTCTTGTTGACGGACCAGGTGTTGGTTTTCATCGTCTTCAATACCGATTGAAATATCGAAGACGGAAGTTTCTTCGGCATCATCAGATGGGATCATCAGTTTCATCGTGGTCCTCTTCGTTCTCGATTTCATCGTTTATTTGCTCGAGAATAGTGTCCGTTTCTTCTTCTTCAATGTCGTGTTGTGACGGAAATTGCGAATTATCGCAAGAACCACCACAGTTCGTGCACACAACGGAGCACTTTAGTCCTGCTTTTCTGCATCCGCAAGCTTTTTGACAACCTTTCTTGCATTTGCAAGAAATAAGTTTCAGTAAGCTTTCCGGAGCAGGGGGATCGAATGTAGTAACAGGAATGAGCCCGTTCTTGTCTTTTTTCCATCCCCATTGTTCTGCATTTTGTTCGTTTCCATACCATTGCTGAATTTGGTGATAAGTTCGAAACGAATGTTGTCGTGCTGCTGCTTCTGTTGGTGGTAGCGACGCAATATTAAATTTTATCTTTTATGCTGATGCTGTGAAGCATGCATATCTATATTTATTTAGAGATGTACTTTTCCGACTTTTCACATCGCTGTAGCTGTATAATGCGATGAGGAAACGTTCTCCAGCTTTAGCAATGACTTCTGGATCAGCATTTGGATTTTTGAATACTTTGATAACCTCGTTTAAATCTGGGTTTTTTTGAAGTACTTTAATAAATTTCATTTTTCCTTGATAAAATAATGCTGATGTGGTATCACAACCACTAAAGGCATGTAAAAATGCACTATGATTTGCTGCTGTTTTATCTTTTATACTGTTTATGGAGTATATTTGTCGTGAAATTTTTCCTTTTCCTGGTTTGAGGATGTATATATTTGGATGCGTTGATAGTGCCGTCAAAAGAACGAGAAGATCTATATCTTCACCGACAACTACAACAAAATCAAATGCCGATGAGAAGTTTATTGCGGTATTAATTATTAACGTATCCGCATCTTCGGTGGCTTGTTTAACCACGAAGTGTTCAGCTTCAAAGTTTATCTTCAACATTTCGATGAGGCGGTTCTTGTTTGCATCGTTACCCAGGAATTTACTTTGTGACACAGTTGGCGTCATTGTTTCGTCAAAAAGTATGTCTACTGAAGCAGTTTTTCGTGATCGTCGGGATCGTTCTACATATTTGGTACTACGGGCTGCTACATCTTCTGGATATCCGTCAAATACTATAATGGCATTGGAGGTATAGTGCGATCGGACGTAAGTAATGTATTTATTGCAAATAGATGAAAACGATTCGCCCTGTTGCCAAACGACTCGGTGTAATAAGTATCCTCCATCGATGATGTATATCGTATTTTCAAAATTGATATCGCCAGAATGTTGTTCAAATGCCTGATACATCGTGGATTTAATACATTTGCGCATGCCCTCATCATTGAAAAGGGATAACGGAAATGGAGCAAGTTCGTACGCAAGAAAATTTTCAAGTTCTTCTTCAGAATCTTTAGCGATGCACATTCTTTGGAAAATTAACAAAGGATTAATCGGGACAAACTCGTTTTCTATCCGAATACCTGTATTCATAACACCAAGTGATTTTACTCTGTCATTACGTTTAAATTTTACGGTATAGAAATCACTGCCAATGATTTTAGAAATGCCAGCACTACCAACTTCTTGAGACATATGACAGTTAACTTTTTCGTCTCCGATAATTCAGACTATAGTTAGCTGGGTTTCCATTCTATGGAACAATATCCAACCTTCGTATGATTTTTATAATCTACAAATCACAATATCAGCAGTTTAAAGTAAATAATACACGTTGGTGTGGATGTATAATGGTTTACGGCGCTCGTACGCAGAAACAATTGATTTTAGGGAAAAAAAAATGATGACATAAATTGTAGGAAATTTCTTCTACTTTTATTTTGTATGAATATGTTTTTCCTGTAAAACGCGCCGGAAAGGAGTTATTATAAAAAAACTGCTTTTGGGCGCCATTTTCCAATATGGCGGTGCGAGCGGCAAACATACGAGGTGGCAAAGTTGAAATTTGGAAAAAGCATATCAAAATCTATAAAATTGCCAATTTTCAAAACTCCCGGAAAACTTTCCAGGTAACCTCTATTTTTTCGACCAAATGACTGTAGTATTAGTCGAAAGAAAAAACAAAATTTACAGTTATGTAGATCCAAATATATTATTGCAATTTTTCAAGTTTCCTTCATTCTTTAGTTTTGGCTTCACTTTGTGTTGTCGTGTTAATATTCGTAATGTAGATGTGCATGTTTTTGGTAAAATTAAGCCTCATGAGGTTCTGGAAATGGCAGGATAAGGAATAAAATGCAAACATCCTGCGCCTCATAATAGTCATGGGTTGGCGAAAGAGAACATCGGGGTTGGGAAGAAGATACAGAAAAGATATATTTATCACTATTGTAACTTCAACCTGGTTTATACATTCAATAGAGGAATACAGAGTTATGAAGGAAAACATAGTTGAAAAGTTATAAAGAAAAAATAATTGAATACGAAGTAAAATAAAATTAGAATTTACAATTCCAATAAGAAAAAAATATGTCTTTCGAATAACTAATACGGATTTTCAGTCAAAGTTTGTTATTATATTTGAAGAACGCAAAGAAATGAGTCGACATTTATTATGTTATCGTGTATCATTCACTGAAAACTTATCAAGGTGGGCGTTCAATGTTGCATCGAGAAACGATTAATCTTTCAGGAGAACTCAAATTCGGTAGGTGAACTCAGAAAGGATTAGAGTACTAATTGAAAATATTGAGATTGAATTCTTTTCGAAAATTGAGTTTTTTTCGTCAAAAATTGAAGGAAATACGCCAATACATGCTTCTTTTTTATTTCGAACGAAAGACCCATAAAAATATTTTAACCTCCGATTGAAAGCGAATCTCCAGACGATTTTGTTTGGGACATTAACTTGAAACACGAAATGGGCGGCGAATAGCCAAATTCATAAAAACTTTTCAACAAAAAATTAAACCGACGAAATACGGAACTGAAAAGTAAAAAATAAAAACTTTTTAACAAAAAAATAAACCGACGAAAAAACCAACTGAAAAGCAAAAAATAAAATAAACCTTCTCAGTCTAAATGATAATTGAGCTCATAAACTAATGTAAGTAACTGATTTTGAGTCGGCGCCAAACAAACAAACAATTATCGAAGATCATTATCTATGGAAGAAGTCATCAAAACGCAGCCGTGCATCTCGCTGCCATCATTTTACGCTTCACCTAATTCAATTGCTAGTTTGTTTGGCGCCGACTCAAAATCAGTTACTTACATTAGTTTAGGAGCTCAATTATCATTTAGACTGAGAAGGTTTATTTTATTTTGCTTTCAGTAATTTTCGGCGGTTTCATTTGTTAAAAAGTTTTATTTTATTTTCAGTTCCGTATTCTCGTTTGATTTTTTGTTAAAAAGTTTTATTTTTCAATTTTTTGTGGCTAAAATCTACCAATTACTACCTACTTGTTTTTTCCAAAATACTTCCAAAATACTTACTTACCCACCTTACTTCAACTATTACCAGTTAAATGATATGATTATCTACTTTTACTATTTGTTGTAATATCAATTATTTTCGTTGTTCTGGTTAGTTTATTTCATTACTTTATATATCATTCCATCCTCTCATGAAATATACTGATTTTGACGGAACAAGAATCTGTCATTGTCAACTACGTATGTGTGTGCTAATGTTCACTAGTGAAAAATCAATTATCCCCTATTTTTCTACCTGTAAGGATGGCTAATTCCTTTCGAAATCCAAATATAAGGTATACCATATCTATTTAAAAAACATCCAAAATCGAAGAACCCAGTACAAAGTTATGCCTGATAGAATCGGTTAACGGACCAGAATTCAGAGGGTGAGTGATCAATATCCTTCATTTCGCTACCCTTAGGGGCGGATTTCATCTTTTAAATTCAAATGGGACCAAAGTCGAAGTACACCCTATCCACTGAGAAAATAATTATCGGAATCGGACGCCTCAGTAAAAAGTTATGCGTGATCATACATAAAAAAATATGATGGAAAAACATAAAATATACGGGTCGAATAGAGAACCTCCTCCTTTTTGGTTTCGTCGGTTGAAAAAATAGCGAGAAATAGTTCCTAGTTTACCAACATCCTTAGTCCAGCCATTTTAGGATAGAGAGCGCCATTGTAAATTTCATTCATTGAGGGCTTACTATACTTCAATGAAATAGGAATGTGATTTTGATAACGTCTTTAGAAGTAGCAAGATTCAAAAAATTGACATTTCGGATTCGAAGATTATTTATAATCGTATCATGGAGAGTAATTTGGGGAAGGATAAATAAAATCAACAATCAGTGACGGGGTTCGAGGTTCGATGTATATAATATAACGAAGATTTTCGTGACTGATAATAGGCACGCAGAAATAATTTTTAAAACTTCCTTTGAGGATAGTGCACCTCTTTGCCAGTTAATTTATTCAATATTTTGAAAATTTTGCTTTTCACAAAATGCTGATATTTTACAAGCTTTTATTTACTTGTTCGTTTCTCTGTGATTATTATTTATTACTCGATTTGTACGTTCGGCTGAAATTTTGCAAATGAGTTCTGATCCACTTGGCGGACGAGTTTCGTGATTATTGGGTGCTTCTATTCAAAATTGGTATGTGGGTGTTCTTTGAGTCGAAGATAATTAATTTTTGTCAAAATTCATTGAACTAAGATGGCGGCTCCAAGATAGTGAACGAGTTTTGCGACTATGGTCCAATTCTATTCAAAATTGGTTTCGTGATTATGGCCCGATTCTATTCAAAATTGGTATGAGGGGGTTGTGACGGTCGAAGATGATCAATTTTTTATCAGAAATTAATGAGATAATCATGCCTCTGGAAGGAAATCAGATAAATCTCACGTTCTTCCTGATTGAATCGGTTACTACAACCCATAACACCACAAAATTTCATGATGAACTCCATCAAATCTAAAAAAACAAACTATTTTGGTGTGTTACCATGATGACAACGTATTTTAAACTGGAAAATCCATGTTTATAACACCTCTATAGACTTTTGCACTTATTTCAAAATATTCAGTATGAACTAAGGATCACAACAATGTCAAGAATATTTTTTTAGGAATGAGTTTGTGGTGTTCACGAAATAATCTTCCTCAATATGACAAAAAGAGACTATTATTTTCTTTAATTTATCTCGAGCAATCTGAGTTTTCGAGACAATTTCGACCATATGAACATTAATAATCAATGAATAACTCCCTCGAGCTAAAGCTCTCGGGCGTTATTCAGATTATTAATAATCATATGGTCTCATCAAATTGTGTCGAAATAAAGATACTCTCGATAAGATTATGACGAAAATAATAGTCGGCTATTTCATAGTCTTGGATATTACCTGCGAATATACACGCTACTTGCTATAAAACAAGTAGGCATTTACCATTGTTTATATCAAACCTATCAAAATAATTCAGTCACTGTCAGATAACGTCCAACTCACTATCAAATTAATAAATGATGTCTGGCCATTTCGGACACACTTCCTCAGAAGAAATTCGAAGAAACGTAAAAAACTTAGTTTCTTCAAGTGTAGGTATATTTGTGATAGATAGCTCAATATATAATCTGGTCATATACCACTCTGATAGATATTTTTCCGCCAATATTGTTGCAGAAATACCACTCCACCAAATTTCTTTTAAAGAAATTTGTTCTCGTGAATTTTTACAAAAATATTGACAAGAAATGTCAAAGCAAACTCATCAAAATATCCATCACTTGTGATTTAACTACTGAAAATTACACGCGATGTATGAGAATAAATCAATTATTTTTAATTTTACAAAGATAAATTCAGCGAACAATATTATATCATTTATTTCTTTCTATTTTTGATTCTACAGCATCTTCTATCCACGGTGGGTCGTAACATTTTTTATCACTTAGAGAACGTTGTCTGATTATTTCCTCCAGTACACAATCCATATAAAATAATTCTAACTTGGGAACCATCTTTTCTCTCCACAAAATTTCGTCTCTGTGTCAACGAATATTAAGGAAGAGAAATATTCAAAATGTTCAGAATGAACTTTAAAAATGCCACAGATATTGGGAACTGTTTTTTTGTAAAATTTGAGTTTTATTGAGAAATATTTGACTTTATTTTCTCCAAAATTATGAGCTGCAACTTCCAACTCAGAAATCTCTGTTGTAAGAATCCAACCAGTGAATTATGGCATCCAAAGATTATTAATTGATTTCATAAAAATCGATTCACTCCCAACGACTTTACAAACAAACTAACACAAAAGTCGCAATTAAAATACATATGAACCTGGGATTCAAAACTAATATATGCCCGGTTGACAATGTTTTAAAAACATTCACTAGAAGAATATCAAAATTCAAAATCAAATAATGATTCCTCTGCCGCTGGAATAATATATTCTGCCGTGAAATCTGTAACGAGAATTTCCTGATTTGACCCTCACAGGACAACCCAACTGGCATGTTGCCAAGCCCGCCAAGATAATTAATTCAATTTGAAAATACTTGTTATTGTAATGGTTTGTATTTTTTTGGGTTTGACCACTGACTAATCTGTGTTTTTGTAATTCATTTTTTTTCCATCAACGTTTAGATCTCATTGAAATTCTTAGCAAAATAAATCAGAATGATATTATATCAGTTCGAAAATTAGTTTCAGATACAAAAGGATTTTCTGATCACATTTTGTTTTCATCCATGTTTATATTTTCTGATGTCTTCCAATGAAAATAAAATGTGATCAAAAAATCATTTTGTATTTTGGAGTAATTTTTGTTTGAGATTTTCACTTCTGAAAGGGTTTTTCTAAATTTTCTATTAGATTTTCCTTTTTCATATCAAATGGAGGAATAGAAAGTCAAAAGTATCCTCATATCATGTCATCTCCATAAAAAATAGTACTGGAAAGTTATCGAATATCGGAACAACTTTAGCTATTTTGATTAATAATAGGCCAAACTCAAGAGATTTCGAAATTATCTTGAATGAAATTGGCTTCATTTCAGATTCAACCATTCGCACAACTAGAACGGTTATCTCATCGAATTCACAAAAAACCTAAATTATCTAGGATATCCTGTATTTCCAGGATTTTTGTTGGTTTGAAAAACATTGACATAAAATTTGAATTGAATATTTTCCCACATCTGAAGATATTTTCGTACCCCTAGAAATAAAACTATTATTGAATTCCTCACATATTTCAGTAGAATTTGTTATTTTAAAATTTATTTTTTCAATATCTTCAATTTTGTAAATATAATACGAAGTTTTATATAATAATGTATCAATTCCATTCCAAATCATTTTTGGAGTCCGTTTTCTTCTTCAAATTACTGATATATTGAAATAGACATATTATCTTGAATAATTCAACCCCCATTTTACCCCTTTGGGGGTTGAATTTCTAAAAATACCGAAACACGTATTTCTTCATTTTATGACCCCAACTCTTAAACCTAACGGTAGTCCTATACAAACTTTCAACCCCCACTTTATCCCCTTTGGGGTTGAATTTTCAAAAACTCTGAAATATATTCCTTTTTCCAAAACTAACGATACTTCCACTTTTACCCCTCTTTCCACCTCTCTTTTCACCCCCTTAGGAAAGTGATTATCTATGTCATCATAGGAATACTCTGTCCAAATTTCAGCTCTTTAGGTCCAGAGGTTTGGTCTGAGCGTTGATCGTATGACAGTCAATCAGTCACGATATGTAATTATACAGGGTGTCCCTGGACTTCCTCTTTTTCTCTCGGGAATGTATAGATGGAGTCAAAATATTACCAGTACTTCATATAACTTTTGTTCCTAAAAGCCTTCGTTACCAAGTTACGGGCCTTCAAAGTTACAAAATGAAAAATGTTTTTCTTTGATAACTTTCAAAGTCAATATCCAAAATCATCTAAATTTTGGTGATTGACTAAACAAATGAATTTCTTCGATGAGCTTTCATGCAGAAGTCAGTTGTTTTGCTACAAAGTCAGGAACGGACTACCCCCGATGGTCCACACCCCAAAACTTTGAAATGACAGATACATTTTCAATAGTTTTCAACAAAATAAGTTTACGTAGACAATTTTCTGTATAAAAGTACTGGTGTGGAAAGTTGATCAAAGCAACGATTCTTAATAAAAATGCAGTTTTACTCGACGACATCAAACCCGATCGTCCACCATTATTTGAAATGAAAAATTTTCACAGTAGAAATACTAATGCTAACGTTAATTCAACAACATTTATAACAGGGATAATACAAAATATGCTAAAATGAAGTCGTAAACAAAAAGTACAGTACCTAGTTGAGAGTTTCATTTACAATGTAGATATTTTTTCAAATGAAATATCAAGTTATGTAGATTCGTGGTGTTTTAGACTAACAAGCTACTCCACTATGAAATATCGAATTCAGTCCATATTTTGTATATACGCGTGGAATAAGCACGTTTTGTATCCTGTTATCTGAATCTCATGAAACTCAACATTTGGATGTTGCAAATTCGTATTCACAGCTTAAATGTTAAGGAGTTTCACTGATAAGTATAATTTCATGGGAGAAAATATTTAACCCGAAGATAAATTCAGCTGAAAGAACGCACATCGGAAGACATAACTAATAAAAAGCAAACAAATGAACTACAAAAACGGCTGCACATGAATAAGTGAAAAATATCCGGTGAATAAATTTATGTACCATTTCTTCCACAGATGTTGACAAAAACACCTTGTAGAAAGAAATAAAATCAGTGTGGATAAAAAATGACAACTGGAATGCGATTTTGTTTTGTTGAGTGGTGCGTTGTCATTGTATTGTCAATATTCTAATAGGACAGTTTGAAGTGTTTTGATATGGCCGAACAGTTGACATTCAACGAATATGCAGATATGCATGCATTGTATGGACGAGCATTTGGTAATGCTGCAGAAGCCCGTCGTCTGTATGCCGAGCATTTTCCCAATCGAACGTTACCGGCAACAGAAACGTTCGAGCGTGTCGATCGCAGCTTGAGGGAGACAGGTATGTCTAATTGATATTTAATGCCTGTTGTTTCATGTCGATATTATTGTAGGTTCAGTTTTGCCAAAACGAGGTGGTGGGGGCGCTCCTAGGGCTGCGCGTACCGTTGTATTGGAGGAAAATATTTTGGAAGCTGTCGCTGATGATCCTTCAATGAGCATCAGAAACCTATCAGAACAGTTCCATACATCCAAGTCCACTATTCATAGAATAATTAGGGAACAACTGCTCCACCCATATCACATCCAGAAGGTACATGCCATGACACCTGGAGATTTCCCAGCACGACTGGAATATGCCAATTGGTTCTTGGATAAGCAAAGAGAGGATATGACTTTCATTCAGTTTTATTCACTGATGAAGCAGGTTTCAGTATAGATGAAGTAATCAACTCTCATAATCTCCACATATGGGCCGAAGAAAATCCCCATGGGATCTTGCAAACCAAACACCAACGGAAATTCAACGTGAATGTTTGGGCTGGTATCATAGGAAACCATCTTATAGGACCATTCATTCTACATGACCGATTGAATGGAGAACGTTATTTGGAGTTCATTCAGAACGATTTGAATGGACTTTTGGAACATGTTCCATTGCAAACCCAAAGAGATATGTGGTTTATGCATGATGGCGCTCCGCCTCATTTTAGTTTGATTGTACGGGACCATCTGAACTAGATTTTCCCCAATAGATGGATTGGTAGAGCTGGGCCATATTCATGGCCACCGCGGTCTCCGGATTTAAATCCATTGGATTTATTTCTGTGGCGGCATCTGAAAAGCCTCGTTCACGCTACACCTATTCACACCAGAGATGCCTTGTTGAATAGTATTACGAAACGACCTGGCATGCTATTTCAAGTGCAGAGAGGGTGTTTGAGCCGACTAAGAAAATGTATTGAGAGAGACGGGGGTCATATCGAGCAGTTTTTGTAGTGGATTTTGCATTTCTGTTTGCTCTTGAGGCTTGCGATTGATTATTTACACCATGAGTTTTGTAAGGTAAACGTGTTTGCATGATAAAAATTCGTTATGAACAAAAATGCAATTTTACCAAAAATCGTTGCTCTGGTCGATTTTTCACACGAGTACTTTTATTCAGGAAATTGTCCAGGTAACCTTGTCTTGTTAAAACATTTTGACAAATCCCAGTCATTTCAAAGTTTTGGGGTGTGGACCATCGGGGGTAGTCCATTCCGGACTTTGTAGCGAAACAACTGACTCCTGCATGAAATCTCATCGAAGGAATTCATTTATTTAGTCAATCACCAAAATTTAGATGATTTTGAATATTCACTTTGAAAGTTATCAAAGAAAAACCTTTTTCATTTTGTAACTTTGAGGGCCCGTAACTTGGTAACGAAGGCTTTTAGGAACAAAAGTTATATGAAGTACTGATGATATTTTGACTCCATCTATACATTCCCGAGCGGAAAAGAGAAAGTCCAGGGACACCCTGTATATGTAGGTATAGATAACTGCATTATCACCATCTTTGAAAGTCATGAAACCGAGTGTCCCTTGGTAATAGCGACTTGGTATTTTCAATTCTTATCAACTCCCAATGGGATTTATGACCTCATCATACTCTTCAAAATATGCTGGGTCTTTCTCATATTTTGACGGTACATTAAACTCGATAATCCCTTATTCTTATAGATAAAAAAAACATGGTTCATACATAAAAGTTGAATTTTGAAAACTTTCGTACTAACTTATGTGTCAATTTTCAAATATCTAGAGGTTCCATTTGAAAAATAGTGTTATGAGTCAATCAGTCAGAATGTTGTATTCTACGTTTTTATATCAAAATAAACCAATAATTATCATAATCGAAGAAATGGTCTCCTGATTATTGATTTTATCAATAATTCAACATGAACTGTAATGAAATACTTACGAACACAGGTAGGCAGTTCTTTCGGAGACCAAGTGCCGTCTGCTTGGCAGAATCGTTCGTTTTTTCCCACGAGCTCATATCCTTCAGCACAATGATAATTGATCCTACATCCATACGTATAACACTCCCCAGCGTGCCATCCGTGTGATATATCCGTTGGAGCTCCACACGATCGAGCTGAAATTTCAATGAAATAAATTTGTTAGCATACAATACAATATAACCAAATTCTCAAGGTCTTTTAACTTTACTTTCTCATTATTACCCTTCTGGTTCCTAAAATTATAATTATTTGATTCGTATTTAACTTTATTTAAAAAAATATAATTTATTTGGCGGAAATAAAAAAGATAATCCTTTTTGAGGAAATAATAAAAGTAGCTAAAGTAGAAAATCTTAAGTTTCGACGTTGTTCTTCGGAATACATATTGTTTTCCTTCTTTCAAACTCGATTGCGTTCGAGAAAATTGGACTATTGTCACTCTTTGAATTTGAATCGGCAAGAGTCATAGTGAAAACCAGTTTTTTTTTTAATTTTCCACTTGCATTAGGGAACAAACCGAAAAAGTTAACTTTTATTGATTAAATGAGTTTATTATGATTCCTCAAAGTTATTTTAGACCAAAACAAACAACGTTTTCTAATCACCAAAAAAATATTTAGAAAAAATACAATTTTCAATTATTTCACATAGACATTAAAAATTAGCATATGGCCCTGAAATTCAATGGTAACCAACTTTTTCAAACCTTTTTTGATATCTTTAAAAATAACCCCACTTGTTGCCCATATATATATATGATATATATATATATATATATATATATATATATATATATATATATATATATATATATATATATATATATATATATATATATATATATATATATATATATATCATTTGGCAGAATATTTTGCGAAAAATATTCCAACTGTATGTTTGTGACACAACATATCATTGAGATATTTACATTTGAGAGGGCGTGGTTAGAGTGGAATTTACTTACGTTCACAAGAAATGTCAGGTCCGTACCACGAGGCTTGGCCATCAATAGCCAGACATTTGGCCCTGGGAAATCCATTGGTTACGTATCCTGTATGACAGTAATATTGAAGGGTAGAATCTAGATCGAATGTTGATTGTTCTGAGAGTGCGTTGTGCCTCGCATGGTCGATTGTTGGTGGTTGGAGGCAATAGACTAGAAAAAATCATGTAACGATCAATGTAGACAAGAAATCGTGTTTTTGAAAATTAGTTCTGGTGTAGAAAAAAATTCAACCTCTTAATACTGATAACCAGTTGTTATGAGCTGGTATGCCTATCCTTCCCAACACATCGACGGGCGTTGGTGAGGTATTCAAAATGTTTTTTTTAATTTTATAGTTTCAGTGTGTACGCATAAAATTAATAACTATTTCATGGTAACCCTCCAAACAATCAAATTTTGTTGAATCACGTCTGAAATTTCATTTTATCAATGGGTTTTCTGACTTTTCAATAACTCTATAGAGTGATCAAAATTTCGAAGTGAAATATACCACCTAAAAAACTGTTAATAATTGTTCAAATGGAAACAATTTTCCATCCGATGTTATTCAATGTTCGTCGAAGTATCACCAAGAATGGTGGTTGTTTTCTCATAAATATTTGACCCATTGTATAGGTTAGTAGTAGAAAGTATTCTTGAGAAATTAATCTATTACAGAATTCTATCATATATTACAAATTTGAAAATGGAGATAATTCCAAGTGCAATATTCCTGCCCATCAAACATATCAGGAGATATTTATTTTTTTCCACCCAAAAACAGTTTTTCCTCCCATTTATCTGAGATCAGTGAACTCAAAGATTAAGGGGAAATATGTTCTTGACGCACATTTTCAGCAGTATCATTGAAATTATCGTTCATGAAATTAATTTCTGGAGTCATTATAACTAGTTCTTTCAAATAATATATTAGAAATCATAAGTTTGTTTTTGGAGACAAAGGACCCCGCTCAAACCTTATGGAAAAGTAATCTATGTGGGAATTGCCTGAATTATTGATATTGTTTAGAGGAACTCTTCCTGATTAAAAGGTACCTACCATTGCGCTAAAGTCCAAAAACCAATAGTTTCGGAGATATTTGCCAATGATACTGGATTATGCCGTGTTCGATCCCTATCGGTGACAAAGCTTTTTTATTTAATTTTTTAGGTTTATTTCCTTTTAGGTTGTTTTTCTGTGTTAAAGTTAGTTGAAAAAGGTGTTGAGATTTTCAACTAAGTATAAAAAAACAAACATAACCTAAAAAAATCAAATGCAACCCAACCCGGAGCCAAACCAAACCTTAACTATCTTTTTTTCAACTAACTTCAACACAAAAAACAACCTAAAAAATAAAATAAAAATCGCCAATATCTCCGAAACTATTCGTTATTGGACTTTAGCGCAATGGTAACTTTTGATCAGGAAAACTTCCTCTGCAGAATATCAAAAATTCAGCCAATTTCCACATAAATCACTTTTCAATTAGGTTTGAGCGAGGTCCTTCATCTCCTACGAAACTTTTAGGAGAATATACTTCGGATAAAAAATCAGAAAATATTTCAGCTTTATTACTAGGGCAAATATATATGTCAAACCGTCTCTAAGGAAAACGGTGACGACAAACACAACACTTTTTCGACTAGTCGGCTCATTTCTTGTGAATCAAGCCCAAACTTCGATAGTAATTTTTCAATTCAAACAGGTCATCAAAAGAAACGTTCAAAAAGTTTAATTAAATTTTTCTGTTTTTGCTGCCCTCAAAATAATAATTAACCTCGATCTGTGTTTTCACCGTATTTGGTTAAATTCATCATTGTTGTTATTATTATTCTGGAATGATTATAAAACAAATAGTAATGGGATTATTGAATAATGAAAACAAATTTTGAATCGCTTCCCTATAAATTTAATATTTCTCTTACGATCTCTTGAGATGCAATGAATGGAGGAGGAACTAAACAAAGACAAAATTCCAAACCATCATAATTCTGTTGAGAGAGAAACCGTGATAATGATAATATTAATATAATGAAAATATTTCAATAAACCATTTACATACAGTGAATGAGGAATGTGAATTCAAGTCATATACATTTTTTTTTACTAAAATCATAGTTGAAATCGAGAAATTAATTTTAGTGCAACGGAACCTAGAGTGTTATTTTATCAATTGAAGAATTTATTCCCTCTCTTTCAGACGTTGATCTCGAAGAAAAAAGTCATCGAGCGTAAAAATCTGCTTTCAAACGAAATTTACGTGTAGCGTTACATTCTTGTAAAATGAGAAATAATATCTAAAGGATCTACTTACTATTTTGTTTACAGGCTGGGGGACTTCCGGCCCATTGGCCATCTGCTTGACAAGAACGACTCTGAAGACCTACAACGTGGTATCCATGTTGACAGGTGTATGTAGCTCTGGCACCAAACAGTTTCCCACTAGCTGTCACAGTTCCATAAGCAATCTGCTCAGGATCAGGGCATTCACGATCTGTAAAAAAAAATATTATTGATAGAGTCGGAATGTTATAGAAACATACGCAACATTGTTTTTTTTTTATTTAACGTCGGCCTATTTCTGCTACCAAGGCTAAACACCGACGACGCCGATGAGCACACTGCTCCCAACCAAAAATTTTGCCGAATCCTCTGTTGTTTCAGGGGTAGGGTTCTTTAACGAGCTCAACATTTATGAACTCGGGACCGCCATCTCAACGTCCCCTCCGAAGGACGGCATATCTATCGTCTTATCTCGTGCTCATTGATAAGACGCCTGCAGCTGCGAATATGCTACTACGCTACAGTTGTTAGGGCATTTAACGCGCACCTTCCTTGTCAGGTGGTCACCCATTCAAGTACTAACCACGCCCAACGCGCAATATTGTTTAATCACTTTTTATGTATAATTTTCCCAATATAACAATGTGGCCCTATATAATTCTAATGGAATTTTCATGTGAACATCCATATCATTTTCAATTATTGTACAGGACAGGACCTAAGAGGGGGTTTTTCTCTCGAAAAAAATCAAGATAAGACGAGACAAGAGGATAGACGAGGCAATACAGGACAAGAGAAGACAAGATAATTCGAGGGACTGACGTCACATTGAGAAAAGAAAAAACTGGTTGTTTGGAAGAATAGATAGTAATTGATTCTGCAATGTGGAGTCAATTTTTTTATTTTATTCATATGATCGTCAATGGAAGTTTGGGAAAATGGACATTTTTCATGAGTAATGCAATGCCTGATCTTTTTCGATGAAAAGTTTTGAATTTTATATCAGATTTTGCATTTTTTGCATTTTTGATTACTAACATACCGGGTGAGTGAAATTCGAGTAGATGCATGGGGATCTCGGAAACGGTAAGAGCTAAGAGAGGGTTAAATGGAGGCAAAGTTGCGTATTATGGAGCTCATTACTATGATGTTGAAAAATCTGAGCTAGCCCTCTCACTTTCGGAGATTACAGGATAAAACGAAAAATTTGATTTTAGTTTTTCACTTATATCTGCTTTAATACAATATATTTCCAGAAACTGTTCGCACTTTGTCATAGCAACTTTCAATGGGCTGTAAAAATATGAAAATGAAAGTGTTCTACAGCGTGTTGTTTTCCCTGGGCCACCCCTAACTATAAAATTTTAAATACGGACCTGGATTTTTCATCACTCTTTTTAGGCTTCAATGGTCATATTTTATCATGATTGTGAAGCATAAAAAAAGTGTAAAAAATCCATATTTAAAATTTCATAGTTAGGGGTGGCCCAAGGAAAACAACATCCTGTAGAACACTTTCGTTTACATATTTTTACAGCCCATTGAAAATTGCAATGACAAAGTGCAAACAGTTTCTGGAAATCTATTGTATTAAAGCAGATTTAAGTGACAAACAAAAATCAAAGTTTTCGTTTTTTCCTGTAATCTCTGAACGTGAGAGGGCTAGCTTGCCTCCATTTAACCCTCTCTGTAGCTCTTATCGTTTCCGAGATCCCCATGCATCCACTCGAATTTCACTCACCAGGTATATCGGAAGTCAGACTTCTTAGTTCATTTTAGAAAGAAAAAACTTTCTTGAGAATACACATGTACATGTCTTGAAAACATTGCATAGCAAGCAGTGGGAGGATAACTTTCTTGCAAATAGCCCTTCGAATAGGCATATGCATTGTGAAAATGCGAAAAGTAAAATTGTCAGTTTCAGAATACGAAAGACAGGTCTAGTAGTGGTTCCAAATGGTGATTTTCGTGTATTATAGTCTCAAGTTCATCCTGTTATGAATATTAACTGTAGAAACAAAATATCGAACATACCACATCTATATGAGTAAATTTTTTAAGAATTTTCAAAGAGAGTAAAAATATAACAGTAAAATATGTTTTAATAATATTTCCAAATACGAATGCCTATATAATATTTCAAATTGAGTGAATGTGTATTTAAGAATACAGAGTTTTGTAGTGGTTATGATTACATAAGCAGTTATTTTGAATACATAAGTAATCCCATTTTCTAAAAATGCAGGCTTTTGTGAAATATGATAGGTATTATTTCGTTCCCTTAAAGTATAAAAACAATTGTAGGTCAGGTACTGATAGTTTCGGTTTGAGGAATTTTTCTGAGTAGACAAAGAAATCATGAATAATGTAGACTTATTTTATTTTCAATCACTTCCTCATTTAGGTCAAGGTTTGTTGATTTCTTGGTTGAAATTGATGCTAAAATTTTCATGAGGGGGACGGTCCACTAATAATGTTTTTTTCAAGCGAAAGAAAATTATTTCGACGAAAATATGTCGATATGTTTGCCTCCACGTACAGGGCGAAAGCGTCGCCACGAATTATATTATTATTACGGAGAAATTTTAAATGAACAAGGTGAGTGGCAATTCAGTAGGACTCATCCATATGTTTTCAAGTTGTTCCCGATTGTACATCCTACTCAATGTGTACGTTTTTGTCAGAAATATCTCAAATGAATATTCATTGAATATTTGAGATAAATAAAATGCTTACAACTTTATAATAAAAATATCTATTCTAATAGACAAAGAGCCCGTGTCACTTCAAAAACGTATAATAAGTTTACGCACATTGGATACGGGAACTTGTGTTATCGATATCGACAATGCTACAGACATGCCCCATACATTTTTTCTGAGGCGGATGGATCGTAGGAGGGATGCTGAACTGTTATAAAGAAGAAGGTAAAAAATATTGAAAGTTCACGATTGAGGGTAGTAAAAAACAAAAGTTTACAATAAAATAAAGCGAAACTTGATTATTGCAGTCGTCTAAAACTTGGCGTTCACCTGCCGCAACGTTCAAAATATGGCAATAGAATGGACCCGAAAACATCTGAGAGTTTACTACTGACAATTGGAAAAATCTTACCATTTGCCTGGGCGCTGGGCCCACCGAATTTGGAATGTAAACTTATCATAAAAAAATCGCAAAATTTTCTCCAAACCTGGAGAGCCCTTCGGCCTCATTGAAAAAGACTGGCGGAAGAAATATGTGTCGTTTGAAGGCTAATAGTGAGATCCCTTCAATTGTCAGTATTAAACTTTCAGATTTTTTCGGGTTCGTTCTATTGAAAATTTTGAAAGTTGCAGCAGGCGAACGACTGCAATCGACAAGTGTCGCTTCATTTCATTGTGAACTTTTGTTTTTTAGTACCCTCAGTCGTGAACTTTCAATATTTTCAACCTTTTTATAACAGTTCAGCATCCCTCCTACCATCCCTTCGCTCCAGAAAAAATTTATGGCTGGCATGTCCGTAGCATTGTCGACATCGTTAACACAAGTTCCCTAAGTTATAGGAACAATAATGCTATATTTAAGATGAATTATATCTATTATTTGTAGCGCAGAATGAATAAACTGCTGAATGTTACTTTTAAGATGAAGGTGTGCTTCTTTTCAATGTATTCGAATGATGAAAATAAATCAGTTTACATGTTTGCTCCGTTTTCCAAAACTGGTGTTTTTCGAAAAGTTAATTTCCAGTTCCGAGTACTTAACCGGCGCAGTCGTGGAAGGATTTGTCAAACGATTCGACAAAAATCGCGAAATCGGTCTGTATCAACAGTTTATTGACAAACTCTGAAAAAGTGTGTTCGGGGCCAAAAGACTCGAAGAAAACCAAGTGGAAAGCAGTGCTGGATGAGGACTACATCGCCAAATCCAACTTATTCGAAGCAGAGGACCCAAATCGCCGAAGTTTCGCAAAACTGGTGGAGAACCACATCGTCGAAGCCAGCCTAGTCATAGGAAGTCCAGAGACGAGGAAAAACATCGCCCAAATCTTATTGGCAGTAGCTTAAGGAACCAACAGAAGAAAGAAAAAGATGAAAGCAATCATCACACTACTGCTTATCAGCTGCACCAACGGAAAATTAATCCAACCAAGATTCCACCACCTTGAAGACAACCTTGTCTCCTACCTTTCAAAATTGGAAATGCCCAAAATAAGATTGACATCTGGTCATTCATCCAAATATTTGACATTAATCACATAATCGAAGAATTTCATGTACTTCAAAAACAATTTACTACATTGAAAGACACTTTTATATTGAATGCTACTAAAGCCAATTATAAAAAAGAATTCTATAATTCATACGAATTAATTGAACGAAAAATATATTCTCAAATTATCCAACTGAACCCTTTAAATGATAAAAGAATAATACGTGGTTTAAGTGATGGATTAGGATCCATTATCAAAACCCTAACAGGAAATTTAGACCAAAATGACGCTGAAAAATATGATAAAGCTATCATGGCATTATCTGAAAATCAATTCAAATTAAAAACCATTGTTAAAGATCAAATCGCCCTTTTCCAAAAATGTATTGAAAGATTTCAAAACACTACAAGAACTATGGCACATAATGAGATTTCAATGCAAAATCGTATTACTGAGATTGAAAAAATTCTACAGACCATAAAAATGGAAAATTTCAAAACTTATGAATATTTTTTCATTCAACTAATGATTTCTCAGATGACCACAGCTTTTCAAGTAATTCACGATATTTTAGAAAGAATCGAAATCGCAATTACTTTTTCGAAATTAAATACCTTTCATAATTCCATTGCCGAACCAAATGAAATTTTGCAAGAATAAAAAATAATTGTTAGCCAATTAACAAATAATGATAAAATACCATTCGTTCCAAAAGTTTAAAATATTCTTCTTTTTGAAAAAAATATGGAAATCAAAAGTTATAGTAAACGAAATAAAATAATTTTTATCATAGAAATACCAATACCTATAGAAGAATCCTTTAAAATCATCGCACCTCAATCAAAATACCTTATCCTTAATGAAGAAAATGATATGTTTCTCGAAACGAAATGTCAAGAGATTATGTTGAAAAGGGAAACATTCTCAATTAAACATTGAATAGAAAGATTTTTCTGTTAATTGAAAAATCCACGATAAAAATGAAGTTATTTTTTTTGAATGTCTAACAGAAAACAACTACTCCCCGGCTTAAGCCACGCTGGACATTGTACTACATCTGATAGATATTCTGAAAAGGCCCTAACTCAAAAGAAAAAATCTGAAATTAAAAATTTGCATTTTCATTCAGATAGTTATTTGATTTTCTATTCCAGTCTTAATTAAGAACTCATAAAGATGAATGAGGCAAACAAAATGTTTTCCAAAATAGAGTACTCACCAGAAATCATTCGTAACATTGACGCAAGAGAGGCTTCGCATTCACTAGGTCTTCAATACATTTTTGTCGACGAAAATCCATTTCACGCTTCCACGATCATCAGGAAGACCGGAAGAAATGGGAAACACATTCTCAAGAAGCAATCTCACTCAGTAAAGATGGAAAAAGTTAGAATCATTTCTTTTGGAGAGACACTTTGAAATTAGTGTTTTTTGACATTAAAACCTGTCATGCGGTATGATAGATTGATTTGTTGAAAATATGAACAGGATGTTCATAAAATCAGATGTGGAATCATCTGCGATTGAAAAATAAACTTTAGTCACTATCTTCCATCGACAAGATAACCTCTTGTGGGGTAGTCATGTTGAAAAGAGAAACATTCTCAATTAAAAATTGAATAGAAAGATTTTTCTGTGAATTGAAAAATCCCCGATAAAAATGAAGTTATTTTTTGTGAATGTCTAACAGAAAACAACTACTTCCCCGGCTGAAGCCACGCTGGACATTGAACTACATCTGATAGATATTCTGAAAAGACCCTAACTCAAAAAAAAAAATTTAAATTGAAAATTTGCATTTTCATTCAGATAGTTATTTGATTTTCTATTCCAGTCTCAATTGAGAACTCATAAAGATGAATGAGGCTAAGAAAATGTTTTCCAAAAGAGAGTACTCACCAGAAAATCATCGGAGAAACCATTGAATTCTCAAGAAACCTCGATGATCCAAAATCCTGTACTCACCCCACGATTTTCTCTCTAGGGATGGAGGAGTTATAGGAACAATAATGCTATTTAAGATGAATTATATCTATTATTTGTAGCGCAGAATGAATAAACTGCTGAATATTACTTTCCAGATCAGCAGGTGTGCTTTTTTCCAATGTATTCGAATGATGAAAATAAATCAGTTTACATAGAGACACCAAGGTGTTTGCTTCGTTTTCCAAAACTTGTGTTTTTCTTTAAGTTAATTTCGAGATCCGAATACTTAACTCATATCCAATGTGCGTAAACTTTTTTGAAGTGACACGGGCTCTTGGTCGATAATGTGATTGGAAACCAATGGAAAGAAATGAAGCATAGGAAGATTATTTACGTTGTGGAAAATTAAAACATAAGTATATGTTAACTGGTGAAAAAATGGTGTCATTCTGATTTTAGGAAAGAATTATGAATACATATTATAATAATATAACTTTATTAAAAAAAAAGATGGGTTTACAAGGATACTATTTAGAATGAATAAAGTAGGTTGGCGATAAGTATTTTCACTCTTGTTTCGCAGAAAAAATACAATCAAATCATATACATTGGAGTCATATGCAATAAAATTAGTTATAGACCATTTGAATTCAATATAAATGAAAGCACTATATATTATATGTATAGAATTTGAATCATCGACACAAGGAATTTTAGATTCAATTTGGCCTAAATACACTGAAAACTAAGCATATTCGAACCGTATAGTTCGTAAATAAGTAGATTTGTTTTATCCATGGTTAATTTAAAATTTCTTTTTTTGGAGTTAGAGCATAAGTGGAATAGATTGCTGACAGGGAAAATTTTTCGAAAGAGATCTTCGGAAAAATCAATCTAAAACGAAATTGGTCTGTTATATCCCAATTTCAAGGCGGAAATTTGATCTTGGAGATATCACATTTCAAAAGTAGTTGGCAACAGGGTGTCCACTTTGGACATCCCAGATGTTTAATCATTGAGAATGTAAGTGAACCATATTTCTTTTGTATGTGTTCCCCCTCATAATTGTTGCTCCTATATTTAATATATTTTGTTATCTTTGTTTTTTATTCCGTTTCTCATTAAACTCTATCAGCAAATCTCGAACTAAGTCGTGGTAGCAACCCAACTACGTGAAAATATTCTATCAGTATTATTTCAATGATAATCGTCACAAAAAGATCGAGACCTTTCCATTACGTCACATATATTCGTTGCATTGGGTCTTTTAGGTCCAAGATTTATACGAGCTCAATTGATTCTGCAACAGTTATGGCAAACTGACGCACTTGGGATGAAGCTGTTCCACATTAAATATATAGACAGTGGATGAAATTCAGGATAGATGTAGATATCATTAATCCATTAAAAATTCCAAGATTCATCCATGACGTTGATTCAATCTCTGTCTAGCTTCAGGGTTTTTGCGATTCATCAGAATTTGCCTATGGTGCATGCATTTATATACGACCCGAAAATAGAACAGGCTATTACATATCTAGATTACTATGCGCCAAATCTAAAGTTGCACTATTGAAACAAGAGAGATTAGAACTTTGTGGAGCAACCTCACTTGTATGTCTTGTTGAAACTGTTTGCGACTCTATTAAAGTGCCCACTGACCGGATTTGCCTTCAGGCCAGGACGTATACAACCACACACATGATCCTTTTTTCTGTTACATAGTTTTTTTGTATTCTTTTCCGATTTGAATAAATAACATTCAGGTAAGTACTTGTCATGTCATTTCAATCCGTTCTTGTGACAGTGAAGTTGTTTTCTGTATTTGTGTTCCAATCTTTTTCACTTGGCAGCATACACGAATAGCGAAATGGTTTATATGATTTACGTATACGGTCTTGCCGATGGCAATTGCTACGAGGCTAGACGTATTCATAATGAAAGATTCCCTAATCATCGAGCGCCGAATCACCAGACATTCAGAAACCTTTTTCAGCGGCTTATGGACTCTGGATCCTTTGAAAAAGCTCCAGTGGCAGGCAGACCGTTGACTACTAGGACACCAGAAGTTGAAGAAGCTGTTCTTCAGGCAGTCGAAGAAGATCCACAGACAAGCACGAGAAAAATTGCGCAAAATCTGAACGTACCGCACAAAGTAGTTTGGTTAATTCTCAAACAAAATCAGTTGTATCCTTATCACATACAGCGTGTCCAAGCATTGTTACCCCGAGATTTCCTTCCCCGTGTAATATTTTGTCAATGGATACTGCAGAAAATTGCACAAAACCCTCAATTTACTGCAGAGATATTATTCACTGACAAGGCACATTTTTCAAAGAACGCCATAATGAACCTTCATAATAATCATGTGTGGTATGACGAAAACCCTCACAAAATAGTTCAGTCCGTGTTTCAACACCAGTTCTCATTGAATGTGTGGATTGGTATTGTTGGGCTTTATTTAATTGGGCCTCACTTTTTTCCACGGATTCTTAATGGAAATTCTTATCATGATTCCCTTGAAAATATTTTGCCCGAATTACTTGAAGACATTCCACTTCTACTGAGACAGAGAATAAGGTTTGTGCAGGATACATCGCCAGCGTATTTTACTTTAATAGTTCATGAATTTTTAAATCAGCGATTTAGAAACAGATGGATTGGTCGAGGCGCTGATTGATTTGGAACTATCAATTCTGGCCTCCGAGGTCCCCGGATTTAAATCCAATTGTTTTTTTTTGTGGGATCACTTGAAGACCCTTGTTTATACGGTGCCAATAGAAACCAAAGAACAACTTCGTCAACGAATCATTGCTAGATGTGACGATATCGGAAATTTACCAGGTATAATGGAACGTGTACGTGGGTCCATGAGACGACGAGCCGATTTTGAACAATTACTTCAAATAGTACCCTCAACTGAGTGTTTTAGTATTAAAGTGGTCATAATTACTGTTGTTATTGTTAGTTTTAGATTTTAAAATGAAATTAAAGAAAAATTATTTATTTAACTAAATTAATTTTGAATTAATAAATCTTGTCATTCAAAACCATTTGCACAAGAATATATTTTTTAAACAAAAATGTATGAAAAATCTATTTTCCACTGGAAAACGTTATACAGGTACGTAAAAAAAAGTTATATGGTTATGAGTGTACATGTGAGGTAGCCCAAACCTATTCTTATACATTTATTCTTAATGACCCTTACTTTTTCAGCAAAGCATCCGACGCATTGTCTATAGTACACTTCCATAAACTAATATTGACCTAACAAATGATTTGGAAAATATCAGCAATACTTGGGTCTGGCGCTCCGTTTCGTTCTACAAAACATTCCTAGAATATTCAGGGCCTTTTCGCACTTTCGACGAGTTTGACTTGACTGCTCCTTCCATGGAAGTTTTCTATCGAAATGATACGTAGTAACTGATTGTCGTATCAAGAGATCTCATGGTTAGATTTGAATATGTTCTGGATATTCCGTCCTCTTCCTAGTGAATACGCACATTTCTGATTCGTTTTTTGAAATTGTCAGATCGTTTTTATCCATCCAGTCTTTGGTGTTTTCCATATCTGTAGTTAGTTTCAAGCGTATTTTCGAAAGAGAAAAGGTGTTCCATTTATTTATTTATTCAAAAAAATACATCCAACAGGTCATAAGACCCAATTACAAGAGTAAATAATAATACACACACTTATACACATGTACACCCATTCACACATATATATGTACATATACACATATACATATATGTACACACACATATACTATATATATATATATATATATATATATATATATATATATATATAAACGTAAATAAATATACATCCACAGGCTAATTAGAAATTGCATTATATATTGACCGTTTGAACTGTAAAATCGATAGAAAAAATATATTAATGTTTCTTAAATTATTGTAGTTCCTACACATAGTTGTCAATGGACAGTTGGAATGATGAATGGAATTGGGAATATCAATGTGATTTGTGATCTGGAACTTATATGAGGAACGTTGAAACACACTGAAGATAGCAACGTGCATGAATGATTTTATATATAAAAATCAAGTCGATGATTTTGCGACGTTTTTTAAGCGATACAAAGTTGAACTCGTTCAAAAGAGAGTCATAAAACACTTTCAAACAAGTTTTTTTTTCAAAAAAGAGTCATAACTGTGAGTTTTTCCGGGATAAAATCGATGTTTTAAAAAAAAATTAGAACCTCAGGAATTTATTTTGTACAGATTCGATATAATTTATATATTTTGCATAACAAGGATTCCATACCGAACTGCAATATTCAAGTCCTCCTCACTACTGAAAAATATATTGAACAGATTGCCTCACACGAAGAATGTTCTTGACAATTACGCATTACAAATCCCAAGACTTTCATAGCACGTGATACAATATTTTCAATTTGTGACGTGAACGTTAGTTTTTGGTCAAATAGGACTCCCAGATCTTTCTATTCAGATGATAGTTGAATGAAGTAGTAAGTGGTTTCCTTGAAAAAGTCATTATCTTACATTTAGCTATATTTAAATATAGTTTAAAATACCAGAAATGTCGTTGATGAAGAATAAGAATATTAGGGGGCCCAAATTACCTTGTTGCTCCCCAGAAGTTGCAATAAAAGTAGAAGATCTGGTTCCTTCCATTTTCCCCACAAATAATTCTTTTTCATTCGGATATGATTTCAGAAGAGATCGTAAACTTTTCTGAAATGCCAAAGCTGAGAGTTTTTCAGTAATCGCCCATGTGGACCGATCAAAAGCTTTGCTGAAGTCTGTATATACGACATCTACCTGCCTTCGGCTGTCGAGTGTTTCAGAAATATACTGCTTGAAAATGCAAAGATTTGATGCACTACTACGATATTTCACAAAACCATGTTGACAGTCAGAAATCGAGGCTCGCACGTGATTGTAGATCGAGTCCGATAGTATTATTTCGATTATTTTCAAAAAACTGATATTAAATCAATCGGTCTGTAGTTTGCAATGTCGGTATTGTTTCCCGATTTGAAGACAGGACACACTCTCAATGATTTCCAGATATTAGGAAACTGACAATTCCTTATCATAAGATTGTAGATAATACTAAGAGGACGAACGAGAAGCAGTTTATGAGACTTAACAATTTTAACTGGTATTCCATCTGGGCCCGCAGTCAATTTGTTTTCCAGTTTCTTGGTCGCTGAAATGATTTGCTCCTCAGAGATTTTGGTAAGATGCAGAAAGTTACTAGGTTACAAAGTTCTTCAGGTATTGAGTAAGTGTTATTATCACTGTCATTCTGGAATAAATACGCTTTTGAAATGGTTTGCAAATGCATTTCCAATCTGATCGGGACTGGATAGTGTCTGATCGTTGAGGTACATTCGTCTTAGAATACGTGACACTTTTTTTTTTTAGGTTTATGTAGTTTCAAAATGCACTAGGATTTTTCTTTAGATTTTGTTCTGATTCATCGATAAATGTTTTGTGCGATAACTCAATCTCACGTTTGATTGAACGTCTCAAATGCCGATAACGCTCGCGATAAAGAGTAATTTGTGTTTTGTACATTTTGAATAATGAGTGTTTCTTTAATTTTTCTAATCGTGTCCCTAGAATCCCAAAAAGCGGATATTTACTCGAGCTACATCTACTAATGGGAACACACTTCGAAATTATATTTTCATAATATCATTGAAAATGACACTTGCCTGTTCTACATCATTAAAAATTACTGATTTGTCGATCCCAGTCCACAGCGGTTGACAAAATTTTACCTTTAATATTCTTGAAATCGAAGGTTTCGCAGTATGAGAAATTTCTGATGACAGCGGGCCCAGGAGAAAGATGCACAATAGTCCGGGATGGTGAGGGTCAATAAGTAGTTCCTCATCTTGCAACATCACAAACAGATTTACTATTTGTAATTACCAAATCCAGTAGTCTGTAGTTATGGTTTTCACTGAGTTAATTTGAGACATATCACAATAGTTCGGAAAGTTATGGAAACGGAAAGTGAGGTTGGATTGAACTTTGGAATCATAGAAGTTTTGAAGTTCAGGAAAATTGAAGTCCCCTACGATGAAATCGGATTGATGGTTTTCTAAGCATTCGAAAAATTCATCGTATTCATCGAAAGATATATTGGGTGAAATGTACGCCAGGGAAAGGGTTACTGGGATATGATTATTTCCCCAAATTTTAACTGATAAAAAATCAATTTTATTAACCGAGCAAATTATTTTATTGGGTTCGGAGTTGTACGAGGTATAGTCAACTGCCAATAATACACCTCCTCCACGACCCCCAGTCCCCCTGTCCTCACGATAAACTGTGTAGTTTGGAGGGCAGAGTTCGCTGCTGTATGAAGTCTTCATGCAACCAAGTTTCCGTGATAGCCACAACGCTGTGATTACATGTTAGGATATTTAGAAAGAATATATTATATATTAGTTTTTGTGTTCAGTCCTCGGCAGTTTTGATAGCAGATTGTGAGTACATTATTGGTATTCGTGTTGCTCGTTGTCCTATTAGATGTATCTAGTGGTTTTTTAACTATCGATGGATGTCCATTTGAGTATCTTAAAACGAGATTGATTTCTCCATTATTTTGACGGTCTGCTAACTCTCGACGCAGAGTCATGAAGTAATCGCGCTGTTTCAGAGTTTGATCAGGTCTTAGATATACATTCTTAAACTTATCAATGTTCTGAAGTTTTGCTTTGTTCTTCAACAAAATGGGTATATATTTTTTGTTTGGTAATGTCACCGTATCCGTATCGAAAACAATTGTAACACAACAAAACTTTTTGAATATATGTGTGTATATTTTGGAAAGCATTGACTTCTAAAAGTCATAATCATAATCTTGTTACCATATGTTATATTTCAGCATCATTTGTGATTTTTTTTGCTGATTCTTTCTAACTCAAAATCATAATGTATGTCAAATCATTTGATTTTTTTCTTTATATATTCTTCCGAAAATGATGTATCTATATTTCTGGTAAGACGAAAAACAATAAATCTAGGAATGAAAAATAATAAATTATATTTTTTTCTGTATTTTTCAGTTCTAATAAGTAATTTGCTGATTTATAATATTTGAGCTCCATTGTAATTATGTTCCATCCTATTATCTAGAAACTTTAAATTTTATTATCCAATTCAGGAAAATATATGAATATTATATCACCCACTTAAACAACATTTTGTTCTTGACCTGTTTTTTTTGTTGGTTTCTTGCAAACGTTCAGAAATGACTTTCCTGTTCACGGCTCTTCTGGTGTTATAGCTACTATTTTTTCATGGGAGATTATATTTCTATATCTGATTATTCACCTGGGGGTGTTGTTGAGGAAGGATCGGGATTTACCCACGTTCACATCTAACATCACTATATATTCACAAAATCAAACTATAATTAGTCTATTTTTGGTTGTCCTGAGAACCCTTCGGACTCGTACAAAGTCAATGACAGTTATATAAGTTCCAATCAATTTTGAAGAAAAACTCATCAAGGCTCAAATGAAGTGCATTGTATAAAATCGAACATTTCCTATCTAGACGCCTTGTAACTTATTATACCATTGGTGGGTTGATCAATATTTTCAATTCGAAAATTAATTCAAATCAATTCCAACTAATATACAAATCATTATCTCGGTGGAACCCGCTCCCTAAATGCCTTCTAGTTTTTTCATTCTATTTTTACTCAATCAATACAAAAGTGTCCTAAAGGTGAACACACCACTTGGCTCTCTCACCCTTCATTATATTGTATGTGATACTGACCTGGCTTTATACAAGATAATCCACAAGATCCATCACAAAGGCACTTTTTCTTCTTACTCTTGCAGTCCTCATCAGATGAGCATTTCCTCAAGCATTTTTGTCCCTGAAAAAAAGAATAAAATTAACTGCAAACCTATGTACATCTTTAAGCTTGATACGAAATTAGTAGCATAGTTTTTTGTTTCAGACAAGCGCACACTTATACGAATGTACCGGTGGGACAATGCAAACCAATATGCATTTTCCCTTCTATAATGATAGAGATATCATAAGATATAGAATTGCATGGGTATTGTTCTCTATCGTAAATAACATTAGTCTCAATCACACATACCAACCAGCGGGTTAGACATCTGGAACGCTATCTAATGAAAGTGTTGTTTAAATCGGCAAAGCCATTGGCCAACTTGCACCACGCCTGTGGATTGGACGAATAATTAACGGCTTCACCATGCGTTGTCGGCAGTTGAGTGGTTGCCACTATAGACCTATCAGTAGAGATTTTCTGCTGTATTGATTCTGTGAAAAAAATACTATCAGTAACCCGACTGTGGCATCAGGTACGACGGACGGTTCGTAGTTATATCCTGTTATGTTTCCTACTCGCAACTGTCATTCCCTAATTTGTTATAAACTTTTAAAAGCACTTTTTTAATTTTTTTTCGTTTTTGACTTGTAACGTGAAAACCAATGAAGCAATCTCGATAGGTACTCTCGATTGTAGAGAATTGAAATGCAAAACAATTGAGCCCTAACGCGACTCGATCGGATTATTAGTAACGGATAAAAACGGGAAAAAAGTAATACTCTGCCACTATTTAAGTTCTGGTACAGACTTTCCACGACATAGTAGTGATTAATATGTACTTTATGTGTGGAAAACTCAGGCACTGTCGCATGATTAGTTTTGGCATAATTGCAATCTGAATTTTTCAATGCACTTTATTGCAGCAGACCTGGATGCGTCATAGATGATCTGATTCCAATTTTTCGAAAAGATTTCGAGAGTAGAAGTATAGTACTACAAAACGTATATTCTCATTTTGCGTTCAAATGCTGCAAAATAGGTGAAAAATACTTGCAAACATGACCGAAAATGGGCGAGTGCGTGAAAGGGCTGAGTAGTGGGGGTAGAGCAGCAAACGCGGGGGGTGTGGTTTTAAGTCATGTTTGCAAGTATTTCTCCCCACTTGAAAAATAGCGGTGTTATGAATTTAAAGAAACGCAGATTTTTGCCGATTTTTCTGGTTTTTCTCCGTTACTAATAATCCGATCGAGTCGCGTTTGGGCTCATTTTTTAAAATTTTAATTCTCTATAATTCGTCCCTCGAGAGTATCGAGATTGCTTTATTAGTTTTCAAATTACAAGTAAAAAACGATAAAAAAGAAAAATAGTTTTTTTAAATGTTTATAATAAATTAATCAATGCCAGTTGGGAGTAGGAAACTCAACAGAATATAACAACGGACCGTCTTCCGTATGATGGCACAGTCGATTTCCTGGTAGTATTTTTGTCACAAAAAAATCTCTATTGATTGGTCTACTAGCTAACCTACTGGCCTGCTTGAAAACAACTTTCGTCAGCATCATCAACTTGCCGTTACATAATGGAAAAACTCCTAAGGAGCCGCTGAATTTGGACGAACGTGGGTAACTGACCGATAATCGTCGTATTATGGACAAACGGTTCAACGCAAAGTTACTCAATTGTTCTTCTGGATACGCGATTTTCACGATGCACTTCCGATGAGTATAGTTGTTAGCTAACCTCGCGAAACTGCAGAGAATTCACGATGTAATGACCAAATTCAAATGACAATTGCTCAAAACCGGTTGATATAAAACACCGTTTTTGTTGTTCTATACATTTCAGAACAGGGAACAATTCGAAAAAGATATCAGAAAATAAGCTGCTCACTAGTGATTCCAGCATGTAGTCTATCTTCATATATAGCACCTGAAGGGTACATTTTTCGATAGCCTCAATTTCCTCCTTAAAAATGATAATGGTCCCTCATTAATCACTCGTGGCCTCTAGTTTCTAGCCCCCCTAATTCCATCCTCACTATTGTCATCAGAGTTTAACAAGTGCTTTCCTAGCCTGCTGAAACTTTCATTAGCAATAATAATTAGCCGTTTTTCCATGGTAAGCGCAATTCCCCCTGATGGAGGATGAATTGAGAGTGTAGTTGAGCAGATTACTCAACAATCCGTTTGGATGTTGTGTTGAAATTTCTAAATGCATTGTTGATTTGGGCCGCTTTTGCCTTGTAACGATATATCTGTTACATTTCTTATTGATATGCTCAGAGATACAAAATAATAAAGATTAGCTCGGGTTATCTTATTAGCTACAGTCTAGGAATCACTATTGAAAATCTTAGCGCCATCTAACGGCGAACAGTCATTAGAGTTGAGTGCGAAGAACATAAAAGATTTGACAGTACGATTTTGGTATCAAATGATAGAACGTGCGACTTTCGGCCCTTACTGTGATCAAGCCATAGACAAATTAAAATAAAGAGACTGTTTGAAACATTGGCGATCTTGACCACAAGTTTTGGTACAGGCCAGTCGCGCATGGAGGCGCTGCCCGCAATAAAGAGACCACTGACATGATAATTTTTCCAATTTCGACATTTGTCAGAAAATGACAAACAACGTAATAATTTCAGAATAATTCTACTGTTAAATTGTCATCGAATAATTAATTATAGAAATTATACTATGAACCCAACGTCGAAAATGGAATGTTTTCTTATTCGAGTTGACGCTGAAATTCCTCGAAATATTCTTTCACAAGGTAAAATATAAGCTGCTTTTCACAAACTGATACTTATTTCCATCCATCAGTTGCAGAAATTTTTTCACAAACTGATACTTATTTCCGTCCATCAGTTTCCATTTCCTATCACGATTTGAGGAAGTACGAAGATTATCATCAAACTGGAGTATTTGTTAAGTATACCTACTCGAAAAGGGAAACATTCCACATCTGATTTTATGAACATCCTGTTTAAATTTTCAACAAATCAATATACCTACTCGTGCTCCTTTGTGCTAATAAATGAACAACATTATTGAAGGTTTGTTGTGAATGTAATTTGTTTTTATATTGGTTGATTTGATGAAGACTGAAGAATATTTTCAGTTTTGTTGTTTTTCGGAGTTTTGTTATTGTTTTGTCTGTAGTTGTACCTTGTCCTAGATACAATAAAATGTGTTTTTATAGTGTTCAACTTATTATTCTTGTTTTATAAGATCTTTAATTTTGTTCTTGATATCATGAAATAAAGATTTACTTTGAAACTTTATTTTAACCACGAACGAACTAACAGATTCTACGAATCGATTACTGTATATATTTTATTAGTGATCGATTTGCCATTCCTGTATTTCATATGATACAACCATTCATATGGAATACAAGAATGGCAAATCGATCACTTATAAAATATATATCATATCAATCATATAAAAGTAACACATTTGAAAAACCCGCCTTATCTCAATCGGTTTTACCAACTGTACTTAGTTCGGCCAGTTGCGAGATATGTCGCCACTGTCTAAACGTGGTGCCAACTTTTACTGCAGGTTTGACAACTCTCTTTATTTTTAGTTTCTCTATGGATCAAGCTATCGTGTGTTCTGAAGTTGTCAGCCATTGAGTAGAGAAATAGAATTTTATTCATGTTGATATAACTAATGAATTAGAGCATCTTGCCTTCTTCTGCGAAAGTGATTTCAAGCAGTGAGTTTAGTGTGATACCAAGGTATGTAAGAATATCGTTTGGCCATTTTTAAATGAGAATGTCGAAATATTTTCTAACGAGAACGTGAAATATTTATTCACAAAGAGACGATATCTGAATATATCTACAGCCGTTGATCAGTATTCAGCGAATAAATTTAATCAGGTCAAGCAGGTAAATGATCCGAGTGAAGTATCATATTTATTTTCCAAATTAGTTTAGGCGGAATTATAAAAATCACATGTGATATATCGAATTGAATCAAGATATCAGTGTTCCGTCTCGTCTGATTAGATTGCTGTCTCTGACAACGCTTCATTGGGGTTTAAAGAGGGTTTCTCAAATATATGGTATCACTTACACCGTATTTGAATATATTTTTGGTGTCAATCATAAGAAGTATGATATAGTTGAAAATTATATATATTTCATGAACTTTTGGATATGTCTTTGGTATGATTTCTTATTTGGTGATAATTATCACCGAGCTGTGATTTTGTTTCTGATTTAGGTGAAGCGATCTTATATTTATGTACATATTTAGTTCTTGGAGTTTGGAATATTTCTTATACAGAAAAACTTTATGAAGAATTATTTGACGATTGATCAAAGATGGTTCTTAAACACTTGTATCATGGAAATTGAAGTCATTTTTTGCATATCAAATTATTTAAACTCAATTGTGCTGAATTCTGATTTTCATTCTTTGCAAGGTATAGTCTTGGCTGATCAAGATCAGAACAACTTTCTTTTCTTTATATAGAGCAAAGATCAATATTGTGTAAATCAAAATTTAATCTTGAAACTTCAAATTCAGTATTGAATATCAATGACAAATCTCAGCACAAGCTGATTCGTATGTTCAAATAATTTCAAGCAATAATCTCTTGATGAAAGTACACTCATCTGTAACAACTGTGCGTTGAAGAGTGCATTGAGAAATTCCAAATTTCAAGAAGTTGAATTGTTTTGTTTCCAAAAAGAAATATTGCTTTTGGTTGCTGAACCTGACGGTTTTATCGACGACGTTGTACCTCTGATTGTGTATTGTGTAGCTCGTAGCTAGACTTCACGTGGTCGTGTGGCTCGCAATCAGGGGGTACTTATGGCTGCTGGGCGACCGAACAGGTGGAACATACAAGCATCGGCTTTTTGTCCATGGAATGATAGTTCTCAGCAATACAACATGAAAAACAATATTGCTTGTGTCAGAATTAGTTTTCACTAAAAATTCAACTTCTGACACAAGCAATATTGTTTTTCATGTTTAAGATGCCTAAAAACCCTGGTGTATTCACTGATTCGATTTTGTTTAGAATTTTTGGGGGACAACGAATGAAAAACGTTGAATTCTGCTTGGAACTTCATTAGTAGATGGCGCGGTTAAGGAATGTTTGCTGTTTGTGTCACGCAAAATATCAAACTTCAAACCTATGAAATTTTATTTTTCTGTCAACATTACTTCATGCAAAAATTGTGAATTGATCGTATACAAAGATTATCGTGCTACGAACAGGATCCCGCTCAGAACGGTTGGCGCGAAAATGAGATGAAATCCTCGAAACTTACTAGAATGTTCACATCTGTCTGTCAAAAATCAGATTTTTCTTGAGGTCTACCTGGCGATTTTTTCAAAGTGATTTCTTCTCAAATGGCCTTTTTCGGATCATGGAAACTTCCACGGAGGAATGAAAAAAGGTAGGAGAGTGGACTGATGTCTCTAGATGATGAATTAACATGAAAATTGAGGGGATTGGAAAATGACATTGTTCCATTAAACTATTACCAAGCCATTCACTCCCCATCTCTGCCGGACTATTACCTCTCTAACAACCTTCTGACATGAACAAAATCAGAGAGTTCATTGTGGATATCATAAAATCTGTTGATGAAGTTGAGAAATCGATGAATCCTGGTGTGCGACAGTCTAGGCTGCTTCCAGCTATCTTAGAATGACTTCGCCGGAAAAGGTGAGTCCTACTAACAAAGATGACGGGAGAAAAAAAAAATCTGAATGCTTTTATTTTATTTTTCAGTAACACCCCGCATGAGATAATCGGAGAAGGAGGGCGATCTAAACCAAGCAGTTATTCGAAGAACAAGGCCACTCCCAAGATCGATAAGGCTAATGACTATTATTAGGATGATTATCACTTTTCAATAAACATATGAATTTCAAAAGTAAGCGTGGACTTTTCATTCTATGAAGATATATTGATTTTGGCTAGTGAATTCCGAACCGTCCCATAGGTCCCATAGCTCTTTGGAAGAAAATATCCACTATATCTGGAATTTTCCAATACTTTTAGTTAGAAGACTGTCATCTCATGGGAAAATTTTTATACAAAATATATATATAAAAAATAAATATAAAAGTAATAATAAAATTATTTGACTTGCTAGTTACTAGATACATTATTGGGATCAAACTGTCGGGCAAATACACAGCAAAGTCATGGTAGGGCATCCAAACCGGACCCTGACGGCTGACCTTCTGAACCTGAACAGAACGAAGGCTCGTATAATAATAGGTCTGTTGACTGGACACTACGGCCTAAGAAAACACCTAAACACCATAGGAGTACGCAGGAAAACCGTGAAGTGTAGGCTGTGTGATGAAGAGGAGGAAACAGCCCCTCATATTATGACGCCCCAAGTAGTAGGCGACACAGAACCTTTGGAGAGATCAGCCCGGAAACAGGCATGAATCCGAAGAACCTTATCAACAGGCTTCTTAACCTAATTAAAGGCACAAACCTGTTTGAATGAGGAACCACTGACGACAGAGTGATACAATAGACCCCAGCTGGTCGCAGTGTCAAGGGAAGCTAAGTGCCAACCCTGTCTCTGGCTCGTCAGCCTTCAACCAACCAACCAACCAACTAGATACATTACAATCACAAGTTGAAAAAAATTATTACAAAATGGTCCAATAGTCTCAAAATGGCAGCTGTTGAAAAACTTCGCAATATTTCATTTCCATACCCAATATCGGCAAACTATAAGTCGTTTCATAAAGCTTCACTATCTCACAAATTTTACCAGATTTTTTTTCTCTTAGATGTACACATAAATAACAAATAGTTAGCTGTAAATTATCATTCATGAAATCTACCTTTACGACTGGCCACGCCATCGTTTTTTCAATGTCATATTCTGGTTCAGCGACCTCAAAAACCCCTATAGCATCAATTTGGATAAAATTTTCCTAACAAAATTGTTTTTCATTGTTTAAACAATTAATAAACAAGCAGGGCACGAATATAAGTTTATAACTTTTTTCTGCAAGCAATTTCTAAGTAATATCAGATGGTTTTAGGAAAATCCATGGAGTCCTCCAGCATTCCAAAATAATGCATGATTTTAAGCTATTTTTACTCCGCTATATGAAGATTATTTGAGTTCTTGCGATAAGATAGTCGTGTTGTCTGCCAAAATAGTGAACACCTCTCAATTTATCAAAAAGCTAAGAGGTTCTTCCACTCAGAAAAGATTTGAACCAATTGAAGCTTCGTCCTCTGAAGCTGTAGAGATGAAGCTTATGTAACAGTCAAAAGCTTTAGATATGTCGCAAAACACTTCCTTCAGACTAGAATATAGATTTTTCAGAAAGCGAAAGAGATTGCATCTCCCGTACTTTTATTGGTTTGAAAGTTCAATTAAGTAATTGTATGTAATTTACAGCACTTCATAAAATCATTATCCGCTCCATCATGAGATTTTATCACGAGCAAACAGGGACAGAAATACATAAGTACCAACTCAGTGGAGCTGTATCAATAGAAAACTAACCATAGAAAATAATTAGAATTATTTCGGAACCTCTCGAAAATTCTATAGAACACTCAGGGTTATTATATATACAATACTGACAATATATGATAACCCTGACATTAGATACATGGAATAGTTTGTTCTAAAATATGTTACATCGATCGATCATCCTCAAAATATTTCACAACGAATTGACATAACCCTAAAGGCGACAAAGCACAATCACAGAACGGATCAGGAGACACAAATCACAAAACACCCTGTGCGGTATGAAATTGCAGTTTACTGAATTATGACAAAAAAACGACATCGGCCCATCTGAACCCAGATAACTCCTTTATCAATGGGCTTTGCCCCCCCAGTTTGTCCCAATATTTTACAGGTATAAGTGATTTTTTTTGACATCTTATTCATTTTTTATTGTGAGAACATCATTTCATGGAAAAAAAAGCGATGCTTGTATTTTCCCCTTGATGGGTGCCAGCAGCCATAAGACCCCTGATTGCGGCCCACAGCCACGTGAAGTCTAGCTACGAGCTACACAATCACAACGAGGTACAACGTCGTCATAAAACCAACAGGTTCAGAAACCCAAAAAAATAATATTTTTTTTGGGAAAAAAAAAAATTCATCTTCTTGAAATTTGGAATTTCTCAATCCCTCTTCAACGCAAGTTGTTAAGATGGGTGTACTCCCATAAAAAGAATTGCAAAATTTTTTGAAACCAAACCAGCTTGTGCTGAGATTTGTCATTGATTTTATACTAAATTTAGTTTCAAGTTTAAAATTTTTGATTTACCAAAATTGATCTTTGTTATATAGAAAGAAAGTTGTCCTGATCTTTGATGATCTTTGATACTATACAAAAAATAAAAACACAATTAAGTTTAAAAATTTGATATGCAAAAATGACTTCAATTTAAAGATACTGTGTATAAGAACCATATTTGACCAATCGTCAAATACTTTTCAAAAATTTTTTTCTGTTATACGAAATATTACAAACTCAAGAATTAAATATGTACATTTATATAAGATCCTTTACCTGACTCAGAAGCAAAATCACAGCTCTGTGAAATTTTTCACCAAATAAGAAATCATCCCAAAAGATATATCCAAAAGATCTGAAAAAAATATAAATTAAACTATATCATCTTTTTATGATTACAAAAAATATATTCAAACTTTGTGATACCATATTTGAAAACCCCTTTTTAAAACCCCAATGGAGCCTTGTCAAAAAAAGCAATCTAATGACGAGACGGCCCTGATATCTTAATTCAATTTGATATATCACATGTGATTTTTATAATTCCGCCTGAACTGATTTGGAAAATAAATATGATACTTCCTCGAATCATTTACCGTTGACGATAATGGCGGCCATGGGAGCGGTTCTTTTTCATTATGTTGGCATGATTTGCCACACTATATTCACTTTTTCCATAAAATATGGATTTCTTTTAACCCCGCCCCCTCCGGCATTCAATAAAACAGTAAATCTGCTATGACTTTTGGGCGTAAGAAAACGGCAACTCCTAACCTTTTAAAAAAAAAAAACTACTTCAAAAATCGTTTTCTTGTTTTTGTTCTTGTGGGAATGGAAATGCATTGACTATGATGTCCAGCATCCGATGATGTAATTTTTTCCCATTTAATAAAAAAAAATAACCGTGGAACTAAATAACTTTCAGAACATCCGGTTTGGATGATAGTTTTTTTTTCATGTACAGGACACAAAAAATTTTCCCCCAGCTTTTCTATAGATATATTGTGAATTGCCGTTGCTTATATTGTTTTTTTTTTAATGAATTTTCACGGTCTTTTTTGCAATGTAGATTTATTTCTGCTACCAGGGTTCGCCGATCCCGTAACATTTTCCCAAACCGAAAATGTTGCCAATCCCCTGGGGTTTTTTAACTAGGGAATTTTTTGACAAGCTAACTCCATGAATTGGGACGCCACCAACGTCCCTCCTCTTCCCCCGGCGGGATCCCTACCCCAAATTCAAAAGGGGAGCGTTGTTACTACAGATTAAGAGGGGAACGTCCTTTTTACGGTCCCGTCCCCAAA